>NTPY01000817.1:254141-335409 GCA_002922825.1 Brachionus calyciflorus | reverse complement strand
AGGTGTTTTTTGAATAAATAAATAAATAAATAAATAAAATAGGGATGTTCAGTGGTTAAAATTTAACCGGTTAACCAGACGGTTAATGGTTAAAATGGTTATGGTTAACCGTAATTTGGTTAACCAAAAAGTTGGTTAGTCATAACCACTTTAACCGGTTAACCAGGTGGTTAACCAAAGAAAACATAGTCAAATGTTAAAAGAAATTTCAGGTTGAATTTTTTGCAGCTATTGACGGTTTACTTTGATTTTGATGAATGATTTAGAATTTTTTTTATTTAAAATGAGAGTTTAATGTAATTCAAAAACTAATTTTTGAAACATCTCATGAAATACATATAGGCCCTGGGCTTATATGAATAATATTTATAAGGATATTTATAAGGTTGATATTTTTTAGCACCCAATTTATTTAGTATAAGCCCATGAGCTAGTTTGTCAGGTTTTACGGTATTTATTTAGAAACTTATAACGTATTACCTTGCAAAGAAATGCGGCATTTTAATTAGAAATTTCAAGTTTTGCCATACGCAATAAACACGCAAAAACGAATTCTTAAGATAAATCCCGCATTTAAAACTGAAACTTTAAAAATTAAAGCCGCATCAAAAATGAGAAAAAAAAACGGAAAAAAATTAAAGATTATTTTACATTTTTAATTTTTTTTAAATAAAAAAAGGTGGTCTCGCTGGATATGAGACCGGATGACTCTTTTCGATTTGGTGACCGGAATTTTTTTTGTAAGGTCACATTTTAAGTGACCAAGAAAAAGAAAAAAATGGTCACTTAAATCTTTTCACGGGTCACAAATATTTCTTTGAGTCACGTCAGTATTTTCTACAGACAAAAATTTTTTTTGTTTTTTTTTAATCTAAAAAGAAAAAGATACACCAATAATACAGCACAGCTAATGAAAAAATAACGAACCGAATTCCTATCGTACGATACCAAAGCGCACCCCTACCGTACTCGGACCGTCCTTCATACCTAAAAGCGAACCGTACACCGTATTTCAAACTGTAGTTCGTACCGTATATTGACTTTTTCGACAATAAAATTATGAAATTGGTAATGGCAAAAATTTTATTTTAACCCTTTTTTCCTTATAATTAATTTCGGGAATCTTTAATAACAAGTTCGGTACGATTTTTAGGTTTTCAGTACGGTGTACGGTTCGGTACGGCTCCGCCATTTTTTGATATATTGATTTAGTTATGAGTTAGATAATTAAGATTTAAATAGTTTATTTTAAATATTATTTTAAATTTTTTTGGCTCACCAAAGTTAATTTGACCAAATTTAAAATTTTTTATTTATCTTGACCCAACAGATTAAATTGTTTAATTTTTAGAGAAAATTAAGATAATAAAATTGCATCAAAATGAAATATTTAACGAACTTTTGTCTTGGATTAAACAATTTTAAATAAAAAAAAAATAGTATGAAGAGGATTAATCGCCGATTAAATAACTTTATTGGAGTGTCTGGTAATTTTATTCAACTATTTTGCAGTCTAAAATTTCTGTTCTGTGTAAAAATTCTAAATTATTTTTAAAAAATTCAACAAAATAACAGCGAAAGAGATAAAAAGTTTTTAATTTGAGTACCTAAGTTCTCTTAATAGAAGTCGTTAATTATTATATGAGTCTGTTTTACTCATAAAATGGTTAACCAGGTTAACCTAAGTTAACCAGAATTTTAAAAGTTGGTTAACCAGTTAACCATTTTATGAGTAAAACAGACTCATATAATAATTAACGACTTCTATTAAGAGAACTTAGGTACTCAAATTAAAAACTTTTTATCTCTTTCGCTGTTATTTTGTTGAATTTTTTAAAAATAATTTAGAATTTTTACACAGAACAGAAATTTTAGACTGCAAAATAGTTGAATAAAATTACCAGACACTCCAATAAAGTTATTTAATCGGCGATTAATCCTCTTCATACTATTTTTTTTTTATTTAAAATCGGTTAACCGGTTATTAACCGTTAACCGGAATGGTTAACCACTAAACATCCCTATATCAATATAATTTAATATTTGAGAATATTAATAGAAGAAAATGATCTGATGTAACCTCTTTAATCAAGGAAAGTAATTTTTAGTTTTTTTCAAATTTAATTTAAAAAAACTACTTCTCTGCGTCGATAATTTGACCAATCTAAAAGAGATTTGCCGCTCTATCGATGCAATCTTCATTGAAGTAGCCGTTTTTTTTCAAATAAATCTTAAAAGATACATACTTCTTTATAAATTTATTAAGTTTATAAACTGTAAATTATTAAACTTGACTACTTAATTTATACCCTGATTTAACCCTTTTTTTTAATTTCTTTAATTTAACTTTTCAATAAAAGTTTTATATTTTTTTAATTATGAGTGACATCTTTTAATATTTAGCCCAAAGTAAACAGAATAATATATTATTGGTCAACTTATTTTTAGATTTAATTCTGAAACTTTTATCGGTAGTCTTTAGTATGGTTCAGGTACGACCTGATAAATGCTCTAATTTTTTTTTATCCTGTTCTCAAAAAACAAAGCTGGTTCATTTAGGCATGTAAAAGTTTCTTTTATTTCTGTAAATTTTTTTGAAAAATATTTTTTTTAAAACCATAATTATTACACTCCATATTAGAATCAGCCGTACTCTTTTCAAGCTTTACAAAAATAAGACATAATTTTTTTAAAATGATTCAAATATAAGAGTGTACCTTTATAAAACTAACATTGTAAGGCATACAACTTTAAGGCCGTACTACTTTACAAAATACCGAGAGACTTTATAGAATTTATCATTTTAGGTTCTTTTTTGTATCAAAAATAGTTATGGTCACCTGGAAAGCGGGTTCTATACCTTGCTCAAGAAACAGGGACTTGTTTCGGTTACCGGGTAGCATGAACAAAAATTATTGCTTTTGTTACCCATTATTAATCTCGACACATTGAGTTTCCTCAAAAATAAAAAATCATCAAATTTATAATTAGAATCTTTAATTTTATTAATAAGCAATCAAAGTGTTTTAGTTAATTTTAAACTAATTTATACTTTAAAAAATTTAAATTTACAATTTTTTTTGTTATATTAATATTAATAATAATAATAATAAAATATTAAATAAAAAATAGACTTTAAAAAAAATTTAACCAACAACATGTAATGTAAGATAAACTTAAACAAAAATTTAATTTAAAAAAAAAAGTTTAAAAAAAATACTAGTCTAAAAATCCATTGAATATAAATTAAGCCTTTAAGTTTAAAACCTCTTTAAAGTTGAAGCATTTAATTCCATTTGAATTCAAATGTTTGAGGTAGAAAATGTACTCCAACACAAAAAAAAATTAATATAAATAAAACATAAACACATAACGGACCATAGACCTTGACAGAAATATAAATAAACAACTTGATAATAGAGGCCTTTTATTTATAGAGTTCAAGAAGAAAAAAATTATTTATTAAATGTTGACAATTCTGTTGAGTTTAAGTAGTTTTCCAAGTCGTTGTTTAGTTGTAGCTAAGCCTTTTTTGTTTTTTTGTTTGGAACCAATTGCTGATGGTGTCAAACCAGTCATTTTTTGCTCAACTTTTGAGTCCTCATTGGCCATTTTTTCCTTTTTTAATTGTTTCTTTTTTAACTTATTACTTAATTTAAGATTATTTTTGACCTTAAGTTTGAAGTCCTCGTCATTATCGTCTGGGTCCTCTTCATCATGGTAATAGTCCTCGTCTTTATCGTCATCATCGCCTTCTTGAGCCTTAACAATCTCAGACTTAGGCGCTAAATAATGTGCAGCAAATGGTTTAATTTTTCTCTTCCTCGCCGATTTTTGTTCTTCATTTGAAGTGTTTAAGTTTTGATTATTAATAGAATCGCCCAGATTTGGATAAACATAATCACCGTCTTGAATGCAATTTTTAATATCATTTATGCCCTCATTTTCTGAGTCATTTTTGACAACCTCAGCAATTTTCAAGTCATCCTCAACAGAAGATTTTATTTTTATTTTTAACTTGATTGGGGCTTGTTTAGTCTCATCTGCATCCAACATAATCCCTTCAGTAACATTTTTATAACTAATAACTTCTTTTTGGGATTTTTCACAATTGATTTTCTTCATGCTTTTATACAATCCTTGACTTTTAAGTAATATCTAAAGTAGTGCAAAATTACATAATTATAAAAGATTAATATTTTTTTGTTTTAGTTAAAAAAAAAAATTAAAACCTCTGATTTAGCAAGTTCTTTGCTCATTATTCTAACCAACTTATCGCAATTTATTTTTTTTGGAATTTCATAATCATGAGTTTCATAATACTTGAATTATTTTAGGAAAAAAAATTTTTTATTTTTTTGTTAAAGAAGAATTTTATTAACAATTGATTTGGGGAAGTTGACAGCACATTTGTTGTTGTTTTTCTAGTTTTTTGTTTTCACATTCAATATTAAGATATTTCTAGACAGTTAGAAATTTCTAAATGTTAAGAGACCTTAAGATTCAGAGAGAATATTAAAAAAAAAACATGCGTATCTTAAGCTTACAAAATTTTTTTTTCGTATCGAAAAAAAAAATAACTCGATAGAAACTGTGGATTTTATATTTTAGAGATGTTTGTTTAAAAGGGCCAGTAAGTAAACTTTGTTCAATAATAAATTTATAAATGCAAATTAGGATTAAACAAAAAAGCATCTTTAAATTATGCTAAAGCTAAGATAATTATGGACCATGATATTTATACTCGTGAAATTTTGCTCATAGAGTTAAGACCCTTTTCTTCAATTAAAAACACAGTGGATGCTCTGGATTTTTTTTAATGCTTTAGTGGTAATTTTTAATAATTGGTCTAAAACTTCCTAGATTCAAAATAAAAAATTTATAAAAATTGAAATTTAAAATTTAAGAATTTATCATTTTTTATAAATAAAGTATTTCTAAATTCTCTTGAAAGTCGAAGAATTTTAAAATCTACTTTATTAATTTAATTTAATTCATTAAATTATGCAGCTTAGAAAAAATTAAGTTTCATCATTAGATAAGCGAAATAATTGATGATTAAGCATTTAATGTAAAAAAAAAAAACTTTATTGGTTGCCAGTCTATCTAGAATTGAATTTTCCAGAAAAAAAATTTCTAGAGCAATCTAATTACTAGACAAAATATTACATAATTTAAGTCATCATTTTATTCTTAATCTTAAATAACTGCAAATAATTTGACACTAAAAGTTATTTTGATGATGCAGTTTTCGTTTTATTTTTTAAAGAAATTAATACAACTTTTTTTTATTTTGTTTAAAATTTTACGATAAATTTTTTAGTTTTTTTTTTTCGATTATCTCGAAGCGTAAAAGCGCTTCAATTTATAATTTTGGTATATTTTTGATTTCGGTATCGAGAGTTTTTTGTTATTAAAAGTTTCGTTATAGTAAAGATCGACTGTATAAATAATAAATCTCAGAATATGGCTTATCTTAAAGGCTTAAATAAATAATTCTACTAATCATAGACAGTGTAATAAATGATTTTTGTCGATTGAAAACAATTTAATTTATGCCAAGAATTCTATATAAGTTATTAAAAATTTTAGGGGTACTTTTTCCCAGAAAATTTTAAAAATAAAAAATAGGTTACTTTTTTCCCGATTTCAGATAGGTACTTTTTCTCCTAAAATTTGTACCTGGGAAAAAGTACCCGTCACGATTTAAAAGCTAATAAGAAAAAACGTAAATATAATGTGAGACTGTCAACTTTTCAATCAATTTCTTTTTATTTTCAAAGTTTAATAATTACATCTTTAGACGTGATCCATTTTCTGAGAATAGTATTCAGAAATTTTAAGCTCATATACAAATTGAAATCAATACATTTCTTATTTGTTATTGAATCCTTTAAAATTTGAGTATAATATTTAGCAGCATACCATTGTAAGGTTTCAAATGCCGGAAAACGATATTTTTCCGGTGTCTTTAGTCTTAATTCCATTTCATAACACCTTTAATAACAAAACCCAATTTAATATATATTTTAAAAAAATAAATAATTATTTAAAATTATATATTCTTACTTTAGCTGAAGTTGAATGCTGTATGAATGTAAGAAATTACCACCGAATACTAAAGAGTCATTCGGAGTATAAACAGCATGTATCCAACCACTTGGTAAGAATATAGTATTACCGGCATGAAGCTCAAATTTATAGCAATTTTTAACTTTGTCACCAAAGAAAACTTCACTTTGATTTTTTAGTCCATTCCAATTTTCGTACAATTTTAAATTTTCTTCAGTAGGCTCAATTAAATAGAATATTTTATCGCCTTTTACGACATGATACCACACTGAGGAGCCACCAAAATCGACATGAAAATCTGTATAGGATCTACCGGCGCTAATTAAGCAATATTTTTGAACCTCTGGTTTTATGATATGATTTTTTTTAAGACTTGAACTATTGGAAGAGTTTTCTTCGGGAATAGGATCATCATCAGACCATACTCCATTAGATACCCAACTTATTTCTTCGACTATCTTAGGTGCTGTTATATTCTCTGTTAATTTTGTTTTCGATATTTCAAAGCTTATTAAATTGTAAATTTTCTCTCTTGGCTCAGTCTTAAAATAACTGTTTAACTCGTTTATATTCATTGGATAGACTTCTTGACGCTCTACATCTATTACATCCAGCAAATAGTCTCCTCCTTAAAATTAAAAAAAAAAATTTTTAAATCATATTTTCTTAAATAAATTAAATTTTAATTTTTTTAAATTTTAACTTTAAAAAATTAAATTAAATTTAACTTTTTAATGCTTGTTGAAGAACATACATATAAACAATGACAAAAAGGGCTAAAAGACATCTTTTGGTCTTGTAAACCTCAAGAATAGTAATAATATTTTAATTTAAAAATTCTATCTTTGTCGCTTCAGTAAGAATTACTTATGTTTTGTTCACAGATAAATCATGTTTTATTTGTGTTTTTTTCACCTTTTTACAAATAAAAAAATCACTTATGTGGCCCTCTCTTTATTTATGTTTTTCTAACTAAATATATGTGAATTTCATCCTCTTCCTTCTTAAATAAGAATTTTTAACAAAAAATGTTTCAGATTTTGGGGGATCGATTCATTTCATAGAAAATTTTTTATAGAAAAAGTTGATAGAAATTTTCATAGAAATATTTTTCATAGAAAAAGTTAATAGAAAAAAGTTTCATAGTAATTGCTTTTAATAGTTAATTTTTAATATTTTTTGCTTTAAAATATATTTATTCACATACAAGATTAATTAAAGTCATTTTCTTAATACTAAAAATGTTTTTAATTCTAACTTTTAGGCATCCGTCTAAAGTAGAAAAGACTAAATAATTCCAGTTATTTCTTTTTGAAATTTCACTTAGTCGTTATTAAAAAGACTCGAAAGATGCTGATGATTTTTAAAAAAATTTTTATATATTTTTTTTCGATAAAACTTTTTTTTATTTTCTTTTTCTATGAAAAATATTTCTATGAATATTTTCTATGAAATAAATTTCTATAAAATAATATAGTGCCGATTTTTGACAATTAAAAATTTAACCAGTAAAAATTGATATCGTTTATTTCAATTCATTGATTCAAAAGAAAGATGAAATGAGTAAAAATTATCTAATATCTAATAGATCTTTTATTTGTTGTTACTTATCTTATTTGGTATATTAATTATTTTTTCTATTATGTCTGTTTTTACTATGTTTTTTTTGTATAAGCTATTCTCTTTACCAAAGAAATCTCACCCAAGAGTTCTAGATAAAAAGTTTTTATACTTAATTTTTTTTGAGAGAAGTAATTTTAAAATTTTCGAGTTTAAACAAATTAAAAAACGAAGTTACTAAAGAAAATTCTCCTAAAATTGATTTAATAAAAAAAAACTTTGAAAAAAATTTGAATAATGACAAACAAAGAAAAGTTTATTTAATGATGAATGATCATTAGATTTGAGTGACAAAGTGTCCCTTTTATTTAGAGAACTTAAAAATCATATTTAGTTGCATATTGGCACTAAAAATTTTTTTTCTTTTTTGATTCATTTAAGTTTTTAAGTTATACTGCACTTCTATCGAGTTTGCGACGTAGCCGTATTGCGAACGTATCGTATCGTATGCCGGACGGACTCGACCGTACTACCGTACCGTACTATCGGACCGTACCGTACCGGACGGATTCGAAATTTTTTTTTTTCAATTTTCAAATTTTTTTTTGAAAACATTTTTTTTTCGAAAAAACCGTATTTTCGATGAACCGTTTTTTTCAAAAATTTCAAATTTTTAAATATAAATAAGCCAAAAAAAAAATTGACAAAAAGCGAAAATTTTAAATTTTTGAAAAATACGGTTTTTTCGAAAAAAAAAAATTTTTCAAAAAAAAATTTCGAGTCCGTGCGGTCCGATAGTACGGTACGGTACGGTACGGTACGGTATTCCGATTTGAGACAGTCCGTGGCTATTTTTTTCTGTAGAAATTACCTATACTTTATGTTTTTATACAGAAAGTTTAAAAAGTTCTATTAGATTTTCATATACCGTAATACCTTGTATAGGAAGGCATTGAATTAAAACCTAAAATTTTAACAATTAATGGGCCCAAAAATAAAAGAATTTTTAATTTTTTGCCACATATTGTAATAGAGAACCTAATCAACAGTAAAAAACTACGCTTTAATTATTTTTACGCTTTTTTTGGCGAATTAGATTCAGAATTTAGATTCGAGATTAAAAAAGTTATTTTTTCAACTTGACCATGACAGCTTAAGAAGATAACTACAAAAACTAAAGGCTTAATTTTTTATTTTAAAAGAAATGAATTAAATTATTATCTCAAAGAATAATTTCCAAAGAATAACTATATTATTTAAGTTTACATTAATTTAAAATTTAACATACCAACAATATTTTCAATTTTTGACAGATCAATTTCATGAGCAGATGGCATCGTAAAGCCAAGTGTTGATTTATTTTCGATTAAAACTGGTTTTTTAAAACCATTTTTCTCGAAATATTCTATAGTAAGCAAATCACCTGAATCGAGTTTTGTGACCAAATTACTCTCATACGCACTTTTATTTTCATATAAACATAAAAATTTTTTAGATTTTAATAAAAGTTAAAATTACTCTAAAAAATTTCGTTTTAATAAATTTTCGACAAAAACTTGAGTACCAGCTTGAACGGGCTTAAAAAAAATTAAAATTCTTCCTTAATATTAAATTATTTCTTAAATCGAATGTAAATTACATACTTTTTTAGCTGCATTAGGATCACTATAATCATGTCTATGAAAATTTTTACGCTTTTTATCTTAAAAAAAAATTTGACTTTTTCAAAAATTAAAATTTTTTTTAATGATCAAAATTTACAGATTATTTGTCTGTCATTTGTTCGACATGCTGAACATACATATGTGTCAATATCAGCAATAAGTCGAGTAGTCAAATTTACACAACTAAAGAATATAATTTTAAAATTTTTTTAAAAATTTATTTATATTTTAAATTTAAGTTCTTACGGTAAGTGAAACCATTGATCACAAAATTCACATTGTATCATAATTTCACCTTCATCACATGTTTTCCTATCGCAAATACAATAATCTTGGGACTTCTCTTCGTCTTCAATTTCATCGGGAGTTTTATTACTTTCAGTATTATTATAAATCTCATTTAAATCAGGTGAATTATGAAACACAGGTGGTGATAATAACGAGTCAGGTGGCGTCTCAATTGGAAGCGAGTTTTTCCAATTCATCATTTTATTACTGTCTGAAACCACGCTCATTTTATCTAACTTTTAAGAAGATTTTAAGTGTCATTTTAGAAAATAAAAAAAAAAATTTTTTTTTTGAAAAATTATTTATTTAAAAGATAAATTTTTTAAGAAAATTAATTGTCAAATTTTTATTTTAAAGAGTATGAAGGGGTGTAAAATTTAAAGGGGGTCGATAAATTAAGGCATTAATTTCTATATAAAAATTAATTTTCCTTTTTTTTTTTTAGATTTTTTTTGTTGAAACTATGTTCATTATGTTTAATAAAAATAACTACCCCAATAAACACAAATACTAAGTCCTCGAGGTCTATTGCGTGTCGAGTCAAAAGACTCTTATCTTCGTAAAAAAAAAATTTTTTATGCTAAATCCCCAGCATATTTTTATAAATAGTTAATAAAGCTAGTAAAAATTGAAATTTACTACTATAGCATAAATTATTATGATACTTAAAATATTAAAATTTTGTTTTATATTTCGTGTATTCTTTCTATAATTTTTACGTGTTTTTAATGCAAAAATGCAACTCTGTTTTAATAAAACTTCCACTTGTGGAATTGAGTTAATAAAGCCAGTGATTACAAACATCTTAATTCTTTTAGTTGACATTAAATTTCACATTTTTTTTGGTAACTAAAAAAAGTAGCATGAAATAAACTCAATTTTTTTATGCTTTAGTTACGTAATCAAAGTTTAATTTTTAATATTAAATTATGTCATATTTTCAAAATGTTACGTAACAATTAGATGAAAAAATTTCTAAATTCCATAATTAATTTTGTTTTATACTAAACCAGCCTATTTCTCTAGAGGGTTTAAAAAAAAAATTGTGAAATAGTTTTTAATGGATGATTTCATTTTTGAATATTTCAAATTAAAAAATAGAGAATATGATTGATTGTTTTACTCTTGAAATTTGAGACTATAAATCGCACAAAGTTTTGTCTGGCTAGTCTTGTTCTTGATTTAAAAATCAAGTGATTTTTCGTAATCTATTATGAAAAATTTTTGGTCCACATTTTTTTCTATTGCGATGAAAAGAAAACCTCTTGGAAATTTAATTGAAAGAAAGATAATATCGTGCTCTATAATGAGTTCTGAGATCAGGTTCATATTGATACTTATCAATAAATGGGTGATTAAATTATTGGTCGACCTTTTAAATGTTTCAGAAAAACGATCTTTTTTAAAGACTTTTATATTAAATAATAAAAAATGCTGAAAGTGATTTTTGTCACTCAAACGCTGCTAAGTTTCTCTAGTTTTACATTCAGATAATCCAAGATGTATACCAGATAATATGATTAAGATTCAATTTGTAATAATTTTAAGATTGATAGTAAATTTTTTTAATATCAAAATAACAAGAATTCGTATACTGTTTTGATTATGATGTGGCGCCTAAATATTAAGCATGTTTCAAGTTTGAATTTTTCCAATTTTTTCATTTTAATTTGACTCAATTCTGTCTAATGATAGTGACTCTACTAAAGATTAGTCAGTTTTCGAATTAAAGATTATGATGACTTTATTCAAGATATATATTTTATTTCTTTTTATTTTATTAAAAAAACTACTTCTCTGCTTCGATTCAAGTCCTCAATCTTATAAAAGATTGAAAACGAATCGATGCATTCTTCACTGAAGTAGTTGGTAAAATAATCTTTTTTTAGAAAAAGATACATACTTCTTTATAAATTGTAAGTTTATAAAATTTTGATTTTATTTCTTCAAAATAAAGATTATTTATACTCTCAACTTGAAGTTAAATAAAAATTTATTTTATTTAACTTTAAATAATTTTGGTTTCAAAATACAATTTATTGCAACTATTTTAATTCTTTAACATGAATATTCTTGAAGATTAAACGAAAAAAATAAATACAAAAGACATCTTTCTTTTTATAGTTTTATTTAAGAGTTTAGTTATTGAAAGAGATCATTTGTTAATAACACAAGTTTAGATTCAAAGCTAATAAAAGATGCCTAGGACCATATCACGTTGAATGCACCGGTTCTCGTCCGATCACCGAAGTTAAGCAACGTCGAGCCCGGTTAGTACTTGGATGGGTGACCGCTTGGGAATACCGGGTGTTCTAGGCCTCTTCTTTTTTTCTTTGAAATATATAACTGTATCATAATCCGATAAGTTATATTGCACGATTAAAAATTTTATGAACATATTTTTCAGGAATCAAACGCCAAAAGTCAAAAATATAAGTTCTTGGGTTTCAAAAATTAAATTAGTCTATTATGAAGTCTAAAAATTTTTTTTCGTTTTATTTAATTTTTTTAAAACTACTTCTCTGCGTCGATAATGTGACCAATCTATAAGAGATTTGCCGCTCTATCGATGCAATCTTCATTGAAGTAGCCGTTTTTTTTCAATAAATCTTAAAAGATACATACTTCTTTATAAATTTATTAAGTTTATAAACTGTAAATTATTCGATTTGACCATTTTATTTATACCCTAAGTGACTTCTTTTTATGGAATTATTTAAATTAACTTTTTAATAAAATTTAATTTTTTTTTTAAACTGAATATTTCAATGAGAGCGACATCTTTTACTTTTTGATTTTTTATAATTTTAATTCAAATGTTTTTTTAAGAAACTAAAATTTATATTCCAATATATGGCAATTTTTTTTTCAAATAGATTTTTTGATGTACAATTTTACTCCAAAAAGGCGAGAAAATGGCAGGTATGTTCTGCAAATCAAGCTTGAATTAATCCCTTACTTAAATTCGGAGATTAAAGATGTTTATGTTCTTATGTTTTAATTAAATTTTGGACTTTTATCGATAAACCTTTAAAAAAACTAAAATTAGATTTTTTTCATACCAAATATATAGTGAAAAAATGCCAAAATATAGGTAGAATAAAAAAAGATAGACATCTTTAAACTCCGAATTTAAGTAAAGGATTAATTCAGGCTTGATTTACAGCAAAACTTATTTAGATCATACCTCCCATTCTCTAGCCTTTTTTGAGTAAAATTGTTCATCAAAAAAAATCTAATTGAAAAAAAAACTTGCCATATTGAAAGTTTTCTTTTATTAAATAAGAATCCATTCTAATTTTTTACATCTATTCAATCTTTAAATATAAGCAACTATAAGATCTTATCAAAATTGATTTATTTTATTCACAAAACCAAAAATTAGTTTTTAGAGTAAAATTATGGCTTAAAAATAAAAATTTTCTTTGAAAAAAAAACAAAGTTTATTTAAATTTTATTTTATATGTAAAAATTTACAACAGTAAAAGAGAAAATTTGATGACGATAATTACCATAAACAAATGAAAAATACTTGAATTGACTCTTTAAGAAAGAAATCACCTGAAACGAAAAAAAAAAAAACAAAATAAAAAATTTTTTTTTTAACTTTTATATTTTTATTCTTCCATATTTGCCAACCAAAATATCTTAACAAAAAAAAAATATCAATTTAAATAATTAATTAATTTTATTTAAAATTGTGTTACCATTTGTTGACAAGCACTGGCAAACATCATTAATTTCGGATTAAATTGAATCGATTGAATTGTTTCTGTATGCTCTGAGTTCATAACAGCTACTTTAGTACCCTTTTCTATACTCCATATATGAATTTTTCCATCGGACGAACCACTTAATACAAATTGAGAATCGGGTGTAAACGATGCCTCCAATGGTATATTTCTAACATTCGAATGACCTGTAAATGAATGCAATACATTTCCATTAAAAGAATCAACTAGCTTAATCATTGAGCCACTAGTTGATATTAATATATACTTTCCATCTGGACTAAACTTAATACCCGTCCATTCGATATTCATATCTCTAGTTTCTTTTTCTATTTTAAAATTTGAAAATGGACCCTTTATAAAAATTTTTTAAAAATATTCCTCAATTTCTTTTATAAATTTTAAAAATTACTTTTTCAAACGATCTCAAATCGTATAATTTAATAGTGTCTGAATTAATACCAGCGGCAAATATGAGTCCTTCTGGGTCGAAATTAGCCACTGGAAAACCTGGTAAATGCATTAAACCTAGACAAACTGAATGTCTTAAATCCCATAAACGAATAGTCTGGTCCAATGAACCAGATAGAAATTTATCATCAACTGGAGACATACACAGTGTTACAACTCTTTTAAATAAAAAATTAAAAACCCTTTTTCAAAGTTGAAATTTGTTTAAAAAATACTTTTTTTCATGGCCCTGATAGTAACGAATGTATTTGTTGTCATGTAGTGATAAATATCTTATTGAATCTTAAAAAAAAATTTAAAAAAATCCGAAAAATTGAGATTTTTTAAAAAATATTTTACCATCGACTTTGGTCGAACTGTGAATAGCAGTATTAGAAGCATGTGTGTAATGAATTAGATCAACACCATATTTTTTACTATTTAAACTTTTCTTAGGTCTAAAAATTATTTAAAAAAAAATATTATATTGTGATTTAAAAATTTGATTTTTGTCGGTTTTGTGCTTACGTTCCATTGTGACAATCGTATATAAAAATTGACTCGTCATCACTGCTTGATATTAATGTATCACCCTGAACTGAGAAATCAAGCGAATTTATTCGTTGTGTATTCTCTCGAAAAGTTTTAGCAGCACGAAAACTCTTTACGACTTGTTCGGTTAATTTCATTTTTTCATTAATTGGCGAATTGGTTATGTCTCTCATCTTAATTTTTTTTTTTCAAAAAATAATTTTATTTTATTTTTACAATTTTTTTTTAAATTGTTTATTAGCTTAAATAGTATAACACTAGTTTACTAATTAATCATTTAAAAGATGTCTGATATTTATTTAAAAAAAATAACTTGACATAAAATTAGTTTTGACTAACAAGTTATTGAAGTTTCAAGTTTGCAATTCTTTCGCGTGAGATAACTGTTTTCATATGATGCTAAAAAATTTCATCTATCGGCAAGGAAGAAAATTAGAAATCTGTTGAGATTCATTCATTTTTATGGTTGCAACTTCAAGAGGTTCAGTGTCCGATACAGGAAATTAAAAAAGGAGTGGCTAAAATCAAAAATCAACAAGAAGAATAATTTTTTGATCATAATATCATATACAGTCGTCGCTCGATAATATCACCCCTTCCGTTCTAAAATGTTTGGGGGATATAAATAAAATGGGACAAAACAAAAATTAAAAACTAAAAAAAACTTTACTATTTAACCTTTTTTTAGGTCTTTTAATTAGTTAAATTCTAAAATAACCGTAAAACCATGTTTATAACTCCGGGATCTTCTTTTTTTGGATTATCCCCCACCTTTATTTAACTCGGGATTAACCCCATACATTTTTCAATTCGCATTCAAATTGGCCCCAGGTTAAAAATTGTGCTTAAATTTTTTTTACGGTAGAAGTTTCACAAAGTTTTAAAAGATAGCTTATCTGCGTAACATGTGTCGATTCAACGCAATTAAACTGTTCAAAAAATGTTATGTAAGAACTGAAGTAAGTTTTGTTTAAACCATCAATATTTTGGTTTCAACCATCAATAACACCTGTCATTTTTTTTATTATTAAAAATACACGAACTTTTTTGATCTCCGAAAAATTAAATGAAATATTTAAAAAAAAAATTTAAGATACTTTTACGGGATATATTCACATTACAATTTTCAATGAATGTATTCCTTGAGTTTTGAAATTTTATGCGATATAATTAAATAATGGGACTAGTAATGGGGATAAAGATAAATTAAATTAACATTGAAATGTATTACAGGAATTCGGTTCTTTCAACTTTTAGGGATATTATCAAAATGGGATATATTTGTGTCTGGACATAATCAAGCGACGACTGTATTCATGCAATAGGCAATTTTAAAAACTTTCATTTCTAATTTTTAATGAAAGAAAATTCTACGCAGCAGTAGATATTCAGCTTGCGGAATCTAAAAAATGATAAATATTCTTTACTTATTTAGCAAGCCAGGTTTTACGGTATATATAAAATAGATATATTAAAGATGTAGGTTTCATTGGAAAAAAAAATCCTTTTCTTTTTGCTGGGTGTAGAAATTATAGCAGTTTAAATTTAAAAAAAAGATTTCCAAAAAAATGCCTAATTTTTGATGAGGGTAAAGAAATAAACTTCATAGAATCATAATAAACTATTGTTGACCCTGATTATAATCTCATCATACCATATTATACAATAAATTAATGTGATTCTTAGCAAAACCCTTTTAATTTAAGTACTCAAAGAGTAAAAACAAACAGAATAATCCTTTGAGCTCATATCAAGCAGTTAATCATCTTCTTTCAATGTAATTCTAAATTAAAAAGATATACATAAAACTTTTATCTAAAACCGTAACCAGTGCTTAAACATCTTAATCATCCAAAATAATTAAAATTCACAAGGATTACGGACAAGGGTTGATGTTACATTTTCATTAAAACATTGGTTGATAAAAGTGCAAACTCAGACAAAATCATAAGAATTTAAAAAAAATGGGACAATAATAATAAGAAAAGGATAAATATTGGGAAATTTTGGTTTAATAAAAAGAATGCACGATTAGTTTATTGGAAAATTCTAAATTTGATTTTATTTGCAAGTAGCTTGAGTTTGAACAATTATAAGTGGATGTAATTGAACAGTACCACCCGGTACACATGTTAAACCTCTTTGACATGGACAGTGAAAATTATAATAATTCATGTTCATGTCATAATTTGAACAAGTTTCACCACTTTTACGTAATTTAGCACAGTAGCTACCAAAATTAACTTGAGTACCATCGATAATGGCTCTTTTTCCTTGAATAGTTGGTTTCAAACAACAAGCGTCTGGGCCACATTCAGCGTTTGAACTACAGTGTTCATTAAGACCGTTCCAGATTTGATGTAAACCAGATTGGACAAAATTATTGAAAAATTCCTCATATTGTTCTGGTGTAATTTGGCCCCATTGTCTAAAAAAAATCTCTAAGTTAATTTATTCATTTTTCATTAATGATATTAAAATATTTTACTGAACAAGATTAGTAATAGCTGATTCGAATGAATCTTGGGCTTTTACCTTAAATTACAAATGGATTTTTTTTAAATTGTACAAAAATTATAAAAGTTACAATATTCTTACATTAGCGGTTAGAGCGATAGTGAAAAGAATAAAAAATCTAAACATTTTAGAATTTTTTTAAAATATGTTTTTTTTATTTCAGAAAGCTTTATTTAAATTTATTTAATAATTAATCAATTTGTTTGATGGGAAAATGTCATATTTATAAGCAAAATTTGCCAAAATAAGTATTCTCATGTCTCTTTTTTTTAGTAAAAAAAATGAGAAGAAAGGGGTTTAAATTTTTTATTATGTCTTGAATCAGATTTTTTCACCGTTGATTTTTATTTGACTTTCCGAAAATTTAAGAAAAATAAATGCACCAAGATTAAATTTTTAAATAAAATTTTGAAGTGGTGATGACCCGAATGAAAAAAAAAACAGGCAAAAAAAATGTTTAAACTTGAGTGTTTTATCACCAAAAAAAAGTGAAAAAAAGTAGATTAAACGACTTACCAAGAAACCAATTCCTATTCCATATGCCGGTGATGGCCCAATGGTTCGAGTCGTTGGATGGGGGCCTGGGATTTTGAATTAATTAGCGAACCTAGTTGATTCAAGGATACGGGTTCAAGTCTCCACTCCTGCCACAAAAAAGTTTCACCAAAACAAAAAAAAACAAAAAAAAAAGAAAACATTTCCTAATAAAAATCTAATAAAATTTTTCAATAAGAAAATTCAAGAAAGTCTTAAGAACATCATTTCCTAATTAGTCTTATAAAGATCCTATAACATCTCTATAACATCTGACAAGTCCTGTATAAGATTTTTAGTAAGATATTGCAATATTTTCTGGGTAATCAATAAAAATGTTTTTGTTAATGTTTTCAGGCGTTTTCTAAACTATAAAAAGTCCAATAATTGATTTTTTTCCTGGAAAAAAATACACTTTAAAAACATCAAATTCAGGACCATCCTAATTCTTAAACATTTACTATTAGCTATTGGTAAAAATATTATTTATTTTTGATTCTAAAATCATCAAAAATTTTTGGTCGGTTGAAAAGAGATGCCTATCTAATTTTTTTTAAATTTTATTGATATTTAAATTTATTTTTCTCAATAAAAAAAATACAAAAAAAATGTTGTTGGGTTTTGTTTGATGTTTTGGAGACCTGGAAAATTAGACAAATTATAGTAAATTCTTATTTGAGTTAAATTAACACGTAATTTTGGAGAATTAATTGTATATTTTTATAAATCATCCCAAACTGATTTAGAAAGACATAAGAAATTTGTTTTTAATAAAATAATCCGAGAAAATATTGGTGTTGGACTTAGAATGATTCAAACATTTGATCAAATGCTAGGAAAATAGGGTCTTGAAAATTAGCAGGCTACGGTCAAAGCGCTTTTGGCATCGTTTCGAGAAAAAATCCAAGTTCAGGGCTGACGATTCATCATAAGACTTGGAAATATTATAGCCGATAATGTCTAAGTTTTTTTAGATTAATAAATTAAAAGCTCTTAGATAAATTTCCTAAATAAATTTACCTTAATAAGTTCTCAAAAGATTTTAAGAAATAAAAATCAATTAAATAAGTTTTTATTGCAAAAAAAAAACAAAAATCGGAAGACGTATAAAGAATTTATTCTACATTTTTTTTCTAACTAATAAATCAGTTAAATTATCATTAAGACCAACCATATCGTACAGTTGGTGAAAATATTTCATTTTCATCGGCAGACTAAATCTTAACTTATAATCATAATTAACTTTTTTACGCTCAAAAAAACTATCTAAAACCATGGTATAATTATGATCGATATTTTCAAAATTCGACTTGAGCTCAAAAGCTTTCTTAATTGGAAACATATGACCTTCTGTGGTAAATATATACTCTATTTCTCCTTTATTATTTAAGTAGTTTTCTTTATCAAATGTCAAGTATAAATATTTTAGTGTCTCGCTAAGAAAAAAACTTTCCATTCTATCTTCCAATGACTTGTCCAAAACATCATGTACTGTTGCAAAGCCACATCTTTTAATTATAAAAAAATTATTAAACTATCAAAATTTAAATCATGTCAAAGTCAGCTTACTTAACTCTTGTAATTTCATTTAAATTTTCAAGTATTAATTTGGCAACGTGTAAATAAAATGGACTTTTTGTAGCTCGATATAAAAAATAAGTTGCTTCAGCAAACTCGGGTCTTAATGGATAAAAATAAACATCTGGTAGTTTAACATTCCAATTAAATCTCTCGGGAAGGACTCCAAATTTTTTCCATATAGCAAAATAAAGTGAATGAAAACAAATTGCTTCTTCTAAATCACCATCTAAAATTTGAACACCAGCGAAAAATGCTTGTAATGAATCGATCCAATTGTTCATTACACTACCTGTATTCATGTTCACGTTTAAATATATTGGATGGTGTCCTGTACCTTTCAAACACTCTGCTCGACTAAACTAGTTAGCAACAAAAAAACATGAAACTTGATTTTTATTTAAAAAAAAAAAATTAATAAAATATACCCATGTCTAAGGTAGGTTTTTATTGATTTTTTCATTTCTTTGAACATATTTAACTCTTTCTTATGACCAAAGAGAACAAAACTCTAAAAAAGATAATTATAAGTTTCAGTTTTGTTAAAAATCCCAGAATCTACGGAAGAATAAGGTCATTTTTTTAAAAAATCAAAAAAATTTAACTCCCTTATTTTTTTAAATTTATGAGAGCGTTTACGTTATTATTTTTTAGAGTATACGCATCATCAAGTTAATCATCGATCTATCTTAAGATCTACTGCATTTCTCGCAAATTAATGGTATACCCGGAGCCGTACCAAAAAAAAATTTTTTTTAAATTATAGCATCTTTTCAATTTCATTAGCACCATATTTATTTCATTAATATCTAAAGTATGATTACCATCACTGACAAGAGATTCATAATAAATTTTCATTTATTTGATCAAAAATCATTTAAAAACCAAAAAAAATAGTTACTAAAGTAAAAAAAATTAAAATTTTTAGAAAGGTTAAGATTATTTAGTGAAAATTGCATGATTCAATTATTTGATTTTTATGACCAAAAAAACTAAAAACTTTGTTCTAATCAACTTTGTGTTAGTCCGGGAGTTCTACTGAATTAAATTATTGACGATACTGTTAGATAATTTCGTAACCTTTCTAAAAAATTTTTTTATTTTTTGTTACTTTTTAAGCAATAATTTTAATTCATGTCTTTAATTCCGTAGAAAAATTTTGAAAAAATGCTATTTCATTTACTCAATTTCTTTTTTTTTCGATTCTTAAAGATTTTTGATCAAATAAATGCAAATTTATATATTTAAATAAATGCTTGTAGCTCTTAAAAGAAACTTATAAAATAAACTTACTTTGAGCAAATATTCAAGATAAGAATCAATACCAGCACCAAGTCCACTCATAAAGCCCTGCCATTCACCATTTCTAATATTAAACTCATTCCCAAGCAATCCAGTAATTGGATTTCTTTTTTTAAAAATAATTTCAGAAACATCTCGAGCCACTTTTTCATAAATAGGATCATTTAATAAATAACTTAATAGACCAAATTCAAGTACCAAAGTACCGGCACCAGAGGTGCAAGTATGGTTATAAGAATTCAAAGGTATACCATATTTCAAATTAACTCTCGGATAGGGCAAATTCGAATTTTCATTGTTAAATGCACTCAGCAAACGCACTGCTAGATCATGAGCTAAATTTAAAAATTCATTTTCATAATTTTCAATTTTCATATCACCAAAAGGTTGATACTCGTTGGTGACTATTAAATGACTTGACAATAAACTTCCTAATATTCGTATAGTCGCTTCGAAAACCTGAACAGTTGAGTTCTTGTCAAAACTTAAGTTTTCAATAACCAGTTTGCTAGCTCGTTTAAATTCAGTAGAATTACCAAAGACTATTAAACTTGTCAAAGAATCAACTAGGGTTAATAAATAATCGCCAAGAGCATCATTTACATTTATATTATCTGGTCTCAAATGATCAGGTCCACGACCACAACAATGAATAGGATCCAATTCATCTTGTGGATAAGCATGTTTTAAATAGTTATCATATCCAAATGTGAACATTTCTTTAGCTAAATTTTTCAAACGATTTCTCTCATTTTCAGAGAAGTATAAATACTCATCGAATTGCTTAAGACTCTGTTGGTTAAGATTAAAATAATTTCTAATTAATTCAGGAGTGTATTTGTCACTAGTTCGTTCTTGGAGATCATTTATAAGCTGAGAATAAAGTGTATAGTCGAGTCGTATTGTACAGCTTTGACTAATGAAAATGGTTATTAAAAAAACAAAATTAAAAATCTTTAATTTCATTTTTTATTTTTTTTTTCAAAATTAATTATTATTTTATTGAAATTCTAAACAAATGCTTTTTTATTTTAAATTTAAAGTTTTATTTTTTATGATAATTTACGGACTTTTTTGTTGTGTTAAATGTTGATATGATAAAATATTGACTATGGTTGACACGTATTAAAATAAATTTTTGGGGTGATTTATTGAATCCATTTTTGCACTGCTTTTAATTTTATGTCGTAGTCGCACAGTACCGTAGCGTAAATTTTTTAACTAATTGATAAGAAATTTGAATCAGGGTATCAAAATTAATGAGATTGACCCAAAAATTTTAGGAAAAAATCATTTTAATAGGCCAAATAAGTAGATTGTCATGAAAAGTATATATTTTCAGTGATAATAGTTAAAAATTTATTTTTGTACATTTCTTAATTTTGCCCCTAACTCTGATGGAATAATAATTTTCGAGAAAAATTAAAAAATTCTTTTTTCTATGACAATCTTCTAGTTTGATATGATAAAATAATTTTCTTTAAAGATTTTTAGTTATTCAAATCATAACCTAATTTTTTTAAAATTATTTTTATAAAATGACTTTGGTAAATTGTAAAATGGTCCTTGACTCGTCATCCCTTATTTAACTTATTTTTAAAGAAAAATAACGTATTGTCTCGATTTTAAGAGCATGTCACTAATTACGAGTACTCGGTATATACGTTAATAAGGAATTAAATAAAATACCAATTTTTTTTTTTCAAAAATTTTTGAACCAAAATGACTTCAAGCAAAAAAAGAACTTTAAGATTATCATCTTAATACAATTAAAAACATTTAAAAAAAATGCTCAAATTTAGTAAAAGGTTTTTATTGAAAAAAAAATTATAACGCTAAACAAAAAAGAGTTCAATATACAAAAAAAAAGTGTTTAACTCGAAAAATTCTTTTTGCTTAATCTAATTATTTTTAAATCTTTTTGGTAAAGTTAAGCTTTTATTTGGTAGATTTTCTTTATTTGCTTGATTTTTTTCACTTGATTTTCGCTTTGTTTGTATGTTAAACCGATTTTTAAACATTCTAATTGTAAATATCAAATTACGAACTTCATTTTCTCTAGCCATAACCCATTTTTCATCCTTGAACCTCTCCTTTGAATTAAAAATCTAAGAAAATTTTTAATTTAAATTAAATTTTTTTTCCAAAATCATACAAATAATTTTTGAAGTTGATCAAATGCTTGATTAATATATTTCACCGAAGTACCACATTTTTTTTCTAAATCAATATCTCTTTCGTGTATATTAAATTCTACCAAGGCTTCTATTAGTTTTTGAGTTAAATAATAATTAGCTGAGATTGAAAATATCTCCTCTAGGATTATATTTATTATAACTAATCGTGCGTTTTTACATTCAGAAGTTAAATAATAATAAAATTTGCAGGCTTGCTTCAAAACAGAAATGGGCAAATTTTTCTTGATCAAAAATCTCAACACTGTTTTTATGGTTTTGCTTAACAAAATTGAATTTTGATAGTTATGATAACCGTTGTATAATTCATCATTTTTGAATTGTTGAAAAAATTCGCCTAAGCAAGCTTTTAATTTTAAGCTTGTTGAATCATTATCTTGGTCAGACCGAAAGTATATGAGAACCAATTTTGACAAAATTATTGGTTTATTAGGAATCGGTATATTGTTAAGTAAGAGTTTACAGAAGCCTTCACATGCTAAATATTTACATTGAGAATCCTTGCAAAAAAAAATTATTATTTAAGATTTCTTTGAAGCTTTTTTAATAAGATATTTACAGTGCAATCTAATTGATTTTCAAGTCTTTCAAATGCTATGAATAAAAATTCTGAGCTAAGACCAATTTTATCCGAGAAACTCAAAATAATGTTCACTAGAGATTTAGTAGCTTCACTTACAGGTTCTGAATAGTCAAGGTAGATCATCTAAAATCATAAATTTATTATAAAATTCGGGAAAACGTCAGTTTTAATATTTGATTTAATTTTCAGTGGAATGGTGACGGATACTTTTCCTTACATTCAATAATTAAATTATTTGAAAAACCCAGATCCGAAAAAATTCTTAAGATTAAAGATAAAGTCTAAAATCTATTAAAAATTAGAATTAAATTTTTTTGAAATTTTCGTAACGAGTTAAAAGCATTAATATTCAAAAGGATATCAAAAATCTTTGTAGAAAGCTCTTTTGGTTGCACATTAAATAAAAAGATTTTTCTAGCTTTGAAAGTAAAATTATATCTAAATTGTTTTTAAACAAAAAAATTTTGTTTTTTACTAAAGCTGATTAATAGAAAAACGATAAACCAAAATTTCTATGAGCCTTTTTGCAATTTATTTTAATTTTTATTTAATTCGTGTATCATAAGCGATAAGATTTAAAAAAAAATTCAATGTTCTTACTTTATTAAAAATGTCAAAATAATTAGCTGCAATATCTATACTAAGTAAAGAAGCGTGTCCAAGCGCTCGAGCAGCTAGAGATCTAACCTTAGGGTCTAAATTCGAAAAATGTTTAATTATTAAGTTTTCTACAAGGTACTCGATTATATTTTGATTAAGATCTATATTCATATCCAAATCATTTAATCGATCATTTAAATCTAAATTCAAGTCTAACATATTAGCATTTTTATATTCATCATTTGTCATTGTACTCAACACCAATGACAGCACGCTTAAAATTTTTTTTAATTCTTTTTTTTCAAATTGCTTTTCAAATAAATCTTTATACATGTTCCAGATTAAATTTAATTTTGTCTTGGTATCGAATTTTTTTAAAAGGCTTTCGTAAACGCACTCAAAATTCGAGCTTGTACAATTACTAAAATAAATGATATCTTTTAAAATTTTAAACTTGTCTAACTCAAGGCTACATAAAAGCTCAATTAAATTATACAAATTGAGCGTGTTCATTTTGTTTATTTTTGGAACTATCATTTTGTAGACTAATTTTGAATATGAAGTCAAAAATCCGATCATAAATGCGTCCTGATGAAATTTTAAAAATGCTCTTATCATAAAAACTAAATTAAAATTTTCCAATAGCTTGTCTACTTGAATTAAATCTTTTAGTTTTGATAAAAAATCATCATAACCATCTTGTAAAATTTCATTGAGTAATAATTTCAAGACGAAAAAATTTTTTTCCTCAATATAAACTAGATAATCATAACCCATGTCGGTAAACCATATTTTTTCCAATTCAAGGTTATTCAAAAATTTTAAAATTTCTAAACATGCCTCGCTATTAGCATCTAAATTAACCCATTTTTTGATAAATTTAACTAATAACTCTTCATCTTTATTTCTAATTAAACAATTTATAATTTTTTGTTTAAAATTTGAATCAAAAAATTTATTTGGGACTTTTTTTTCAATTATTTCTAGAGCCTTTTGTCTCATTTCTTCGACTGAGTCATAAATTAAATAGTTTTTAATAAAGTTAAATGTTAGATTATTAATTGCTATAGAATTTAAGACAAGTAAGCGAATTTCTGTATTGGAATCATGTTCTAGTAGACTTAGGAATCCATTGATTATTTTACAATTTTTTTCGCTTGGTACTTGTAATTGAAAAGCTGCTTTGATAGCATTTTTTTGTGCGCTTAAATTACTATCTCGCGTACCTTCCAAACATATTTGTTGAAATTTAGAAAATATTTTCTCGTCTAGTTCACCATTTGAAGCCAAGTTAAGAGTATCTAAATATTTTTTTAATATTTCAAAAAGTCTCGAACGAACCGTATCTGAATTTGCCCTATTAATCTTTAAAAAAAAAAAGTAAATTTTAAATTAAGTTAAGTCTGAGAATTAAAAGTTAAATACACTAATGAGATATAAGAGAATTTTATTTTGAATTAAAATCTCTGTTGGATTATTGCTAAATTGAATCAATATTTGAATTAGAAATTCTGTTACTAAATGGGATCTGTAAGTTTCGCTTGAACTTAAAACAACTTCGATACAATGAATCATGGTATTAATAAAATTTGAGAGGATGTCATGCTTTAAAATGAATAAAATTTTAATTTAGATTTTGAAAATTAAAAAATACCTAACTGACTTCAGTAGGTTCAGACGTTGAAATTTTGGTTAAAATTTGTTTTAACTGTTGAATTCCTCCGTCGATGTCATAACATGGCTCTTGAGATTCATTAAAAATCTCAACAATTTTTGCTTGAATCGGATTCATTTTTGAAGAAAAAAAACGTGGTTTTAAACTAAATGCTTAAAATTAATATTATTTTAGAAAGAGAAAAATTTGAAAGCGCCATAAAATTTAAATTCTTTAGCTAGAAATTTTACTTTCATATAATTTTGACTAATATTTTTTCTTAATAATTGTTAACACAATTTAAATTTTTTCTTACGAGCTCGTGCTTTCATTATAATTGCCTAGAACATAATAAAAAAATATCAACTACCTTATCAAGCTTTAAAAAAAGTTAAAACTACCTTTCAAAATTCTATAACGTTCGCAACATTAAAGTTTTTTAACAATCTATCGGCACTAGATGCTGCATAATCAATACATTGCTTCGGATTTGCAAATTTTCCTACGGGATTTTTATAAAAAAAAACTCTGAATTATTTGACAAAAATTTTTGATGTTAGAAAAAGTGCGTCTTTAGCAACTGAATTTAGTGTCCCTTTGAAAAAATTTATTACAAATTATCATTAGTTTATAAAAAGACATTAAGACATCATTTAATGAAAAAAAATAATTAAAATCATTTAACATTGAAGTCGATTTTTAACAAATCGTTTAGAATTTTGAATAGATGAAAAAATTCATGATTGTTTTCAAAACAGTGCTAGATATAACGAACTTTACTGAATCTACAAGACCCAAATTAGGACATTTAAAACTGAACGTAATTAACTTTTTTAAAAATTTGGTGTCATAGTCCAATCAATCAATAAATAAACGATTCTCTAAACGTTTAAGTTGGGCACCGAACGATGTACTTTTTTTGTTATTTTCTACTCCACTCTGACGCATAAAATAAAAAACTTCTTTACGTATCGGACTTCTCATCAATTGTTCTAAAAAAGAAATCTTGTGTTTATAGTAAATCTCACTAACCGATTCAATTTTAAGAGCTTCATATAAAGGGCTGATATGAGTAAATTTTTTAAGACCAATAATTCTCTTAAGGAGAAAATTTTGACGTGTTTCTAATTCATTTAAAATACTACTCGGAATAAGAATATTGTCTAGAACATGTCTAAAGATTGATTGACAATATTGTTTAAATAAAAATCCAATCAAGTAAGGATTCAAGAACTTAGGCTTACAACCAAGACCATAAAGAGAATAAAAACTCCTCTCAACTTTTTTCCATTTTTCTTCAATAAAATTTGAAGTAAATAAACTAGATCAAATTGGAAGACCCAAATATTCAAAACCATCAACATTCAATAACTGAACCCCGTTAATAACAAATTTTTCTAGAGATATTATTTTTGAACTGGACATTGTAAGACAAACTGATTTTTTAGGATTAAACTCCATTTTCCATTGTTACGCAAACTTAAAACATTCCTCTAATATAACCATCGCTTGACCATAAGAGGGGGAAAGAATAATAATATCATCACAATAAGCAATGATCGACAAATTTAGGCCATTTACACAAGCACCTATATTATGACTAGTACAATTGGCAATTAAATCATTGATGAAGAAGTTAAACAAATAAGAAATATGATATGAATTATTAGCGCTCAAAACTGCAAAATTTTTTTCAGTTTTGGTTTTTGATTAGGTAAATTTAAAAAAAAAATTATTTTTGTCAAAATAATTTTTAAAAAACATATGGGTTACCAAATGGTTACTTTTTTTTTATAAATAATTGTTTGTTCTCTACAAATGGGGTATAGATGATTTAATTGACCAAATCTACATGGCTACCTGTCAGATACAAAAATGAGCTTAAGTATTATTTAAACTCATCCAATTATAAATCAATGTATCTGACCAAGAGTAGACATGTAAAATGATTTCAATTTTATTGAAGAAACAAAATAGATTTTGTTTTTAAACTAAAAAAAATAGAATTTAGCATATTTTATATATACCATAAAATAGCTAACTCTCGCTTTAAAACCAATTATATTGTTTCAAATTTCTGTAGTTGTTTAGTTACTTTTTTTTTCTATGTTCGAAAAAGTACCAAAAAAAGCAAAAAAAGTTGTTGTTTTTTATTTTATATGTTTATATTTTATACAACTAAAAAAAAATTATTTATTTGAATTAACCTTTTTCTTTTAGTTTTCCATTTTATTTAATTAAAAAGTTAGTTTATTTTTTTCGCAAAATAGAAAACAAAAAAGAAAAAAAAGCTTAAATTAAAACCAATTTAAACACAAAGAATAACTGAAGTAATGCTGCTGATTTTCGAAAAGAAAAAAAATAAAACGCTTTATTCTAAATTCTTTAGAAAACACTTTACCAAAGAGAGAGAGAGAGAGAAACAACACAAGAAAATAAATATATAAAAATAATGAATACAGTAGGGTTACATAGAAACGCACATGGGCCTTTTAGAAATACAAAAATAAATAGAAAAAATATCTTATTAGATATTGATACTTTTATGATAAATTACATAAGAACTACTCAAAAATATCAAATTACTTTATGGCAAAATAGAAATTCAAAATGAATAAAATATTTGAATAGAATAAAAGAGAGAGAAAAAAAAACTGCTTTTATTTATATACGGTTAGCTCCAATCTATTCTAACCAATTAGAACCTTTTATTTTGTTGCTTAATCATTGCTAAATGCCTTCTAACTAAATAAACTTCTAATTCGGTAATTAATTTCAACTCGTTGTGTTGTTATAATTCCATAAACTTTAGAAAGAGAGAGAGAAAAAAATAAAATAATAAGAATTTCGAACAAAAATAACATATAATATTATTGCATGAAAAAGCAAAGTTAGTAATTTATTGCAAAGGTATGTTACTTATAAACAAACTTTGAAAATCAACTTTAAGGATTAAGTCGATTTATTCTTAAAGAATGAATAAGAAATTGTAAAATATTTTTTATTTTTTTTTTTTTGAAAAATTTTAAGTTTTTTTCTTGGTTTAATAAATATACACAAGTTTAGCAACAACAACAACAACACATATAAAAAATGAAAGAAAAACTTATTGCTTTAGGTCAAACAATACCTAGAGAATATAATAAATTATCGACTTTTTCTTTTTTTAAATATTTTTTGAAATCTAACTAAACAATACTAAAAAAGTGACTCTTGATTTGAAATTTAGCAGGTAACCACCAAAAAAAAAGAAAGAAAAAACAAATTGTAATCCACTCAAGCTTGAAAGCATTTCTTGATACAAATTGTAGTTATCGAAAAAATCTTGTTCTAAACGATTTTTCTATGTGTGTTATTCACAAACTGTTTTTTGATCTAGATCTAATATCGGACTTAGACATGGAATTTAAATTTAATGAAAAATTTCAAATTAAAAAAAAAAGAAAACAAAAGAGCTTGCAACAAGAACAAAAAAAAATAGTCAATTAATGATTTAACTATCGTTGAAACAATAAAAATGCTTTTAAAACCAAGATAATTAGATCAATAAATGCAATATATATCTATTTATTAGTTTTTTCGTGTTTTTTTTGAAACATTTTATTTGAAATTGGAAAATGATTAAAAAAATAACTCTTAGAATTTTTTTATATCAATATCTTTTAGTTTCGATTTGGTAGATTTAATCTATTTGTAATAATCATACTTACAATTTAAATAAGTAAATACGTATGCCTAAGTGTGCTTAATACAATTAAAAAATAATTTCTTAGATAGCCTTGGCTTATGATCAAATTTAAAAAAAATAAATTTAATTTAAAATTTTTTTTTCAAATTTGAAAATTTTCAATTTGCTAAAAATTTAAATTGTAATGAAAATTTCTGAATAGGAACTCCTCATCTTATAAAGAATTTTTCATGGTCTAATGAAAACATGTGCTTAACCTTTAATTTAAATCTTAGCTGCTTGATTTATTTCTAAGTTACTTTTGGAATTAAAATAAGCGAAGCCGTTGTTCTTTAGAGCTTACTAGACTTTACCATGCTTATTTAAAGCCTTATTATATGATAATAATAGATTGAAATAATTAACTAGTTAAATATATTTTAATTATTGTTAATATTTCTGATTGAAAAATAAAATTTTCTACCTTTTTTTTTTTAAATTTTAAAGCTAAAAATTATTTTTTTGTTAAATGCTTAAATTAGTGAATAAATTCATTTAAAACTAGTTTTATTAGAGTTGAAATTTAGCTACCTCACCTGTAGCCGGTTTTAAGTTGATTTCTAGATTTATCGCAAATTTTTCTTTTGAAATCTTACAAAGAAAAAATGATCTACAAGTATTTATCGAAATATATTTAAAATCAATTTAGCATGGAAGTTAAAAAATTTTTAACAAAATCAAGAAGCGTTTTAGCCTTTGTCTATAAAAAATTATGATTATAATCAGGCTATAAAAAAGAGTTTCTTTATTAGTGATTTTTCTAATAAATATACACTAAAAGCACGTAGTAGATGAATTGCATAAGTATCAGTTTGTAACAGTATTAATCAGTATCCTTACTGAATTATTTACTTTAAAGAGAGCAAGTCATAAAACAATTTATACCCTGTCTAGAGGACTTCAAACTTTATAAATACAAGGAATTTCTTGAAGTTTAAAATAACTTAAAGAAAAATTCTACCGATATTTTACAGATACAGCCAGATCTTGATTATATTAGCTGTCTCGGTAATGTACAAAGTGTTTACAACTTCATGCAAGAAATTAAAGTTTTATATTGACGAGCGGCTATCAAAATCGTTTAAAAAATCAAGCTTTGTCATAACACATAAAGATACATGTGTTAGGTTTTCTTGAAATTTATCGATTATTCAATTTTTTGCAAAAACAACACCCTCAATATACCAGTCAAAAAATAGGAAAAAAAAATTTTTTTTAAATTTAGACCAGTAATCCCTATAGAACTAAGCTAGATAATTCCGTCGGCTTTAATTTGATTTATTTGTTGAGTAAATTCAATAGATATGTTTTAAAATCTAAAACACTTTTAAACACACAGTGAACCCCTATATAACCCTTACATACACCCTTCATTTCGAATTCTACATTCTAATTTTTTAATTTTTAAAACAGTAAAAATGAGCCAAAATGCGTATTTTTGGATGTCCTCCATGTATGCCTAGCATTTCCAATATTTCTATTGGTCAATTTTATATTTTTTACGCATTTATGAAGTAAATCCTCATTACGCATTAAAAATATACAGTGTAGAGAAAAAATGCAAAAAACAATTTTTTTTCAAAAAAACACAACACCCTCTCAAAAACCAAAGTTTGTTGTTTGGAAAAAATTTTTGAAAATATTTTTTCTAAATTTTGGTCATGGAAGATGAATCTGAATTCGGAATTTGGATACAATCATTATTTTTGGCAAAATTGTCATTAATCTGAAAACAATGTATTTACAAAAATTCAACCGATCGAAAAAAAATTTAATTAAAAGTCAAAAAAGGTATAATTAGGTATAACTAATTTTGCACAAGGAATAAGAATTCGAACTCGAATTTTGACAAAGACGGGTATTTTCAAAATTTTTTTTCCTATTTTTTGACTGGTTTATAGAGGGTGTTGTTTTTACAAAAAATTGAGGGGGTTCTCCTCTAAGTTATAAGAGATTTAATGTCAAACTTATTTATTTAGTAGTTTGACGTAGTCACTTTAATTCTTGGTTTTTCAATTATAATTTTCAATTTTCAATTTTCAATTATAATTTTTAATTTGTTCAATTTTTAAATTATAATTTTAAAGATAAGAAAAAAAAAATTGTCAAAGTTTGAATTTTTACTTTTTTGCCAAAAATTAAAAAAAAAATGTTTTTTCCTTAGTTTTTATTGGAAATAACATTAGAATTGAAAATATCCTTCCCAAGAATGATAAAGAATTAAAATTTATACAAGATAAAAAAAAGAGGATTTTATTCAATTGTAGTTAATAGAAGTTATTAGATTTTTGGTCGACTACGGTTTATAATTTGGGGCACTATATGAAATTATAAAAACATGAAATAAGATCAATTACAGTATGTCACAAAAAGTTAGAATCAAGCTTGTTTTTTATTTAAATTGTCTTATTTTTAAATTTTGTCCTGTCGTTTATTTTTTCAAAGAAAAAATCAACTTGTTACAGATTTCTTTCGACTTTTGTCTCATCTTTCAAATTATCTAAATTTTTTAGCCTTTTTAGGTCTGTGTTATTTTTTCAAACCATTTTTCTTCTTTTTGGGGAAATTTTTGGTAATTTTAGCTAAATAAGGTGTAATGATTGGTAAATTGTCTTAGTTTTTGGCAAACGTGGTCTCAAATCAAAGATAATTATGTTTTTCATCAAATTCTGCTAATTTTATGATACCACTATTGAAGAAATTTAAGTGAGTATTTCTCAAAATTTTTTTGTAAAACTGTTTTTTTGGTATGCTTTTTAGTTTGTTGAAAGATGAGACAAAGGTCGAAAGAAATCTGTAACAAGTTGATTTTTTCTTTGAAAAAATAAACGACGACTTGTGTTTGCAATTTTTTGGGTAAAAAACGTTAGGCAAATTATTTAAATTGAAATAAAAAATCAAAAATAAAAAAAAAAAGAAAATTATAACTATTTTATTTTTGTATTTATTTATTTTTTATTATTATTTTTAATCAAATTCTTTTAATTTATTTTTATTCGTAGGCTATAACGGCAAAAAATAAAATTTAATAACATAATGGTCTAACGATTTTCCAACACCCCTAACACACAATCTATATTTGTCTTACATCCTCTAACTAATGGACGATTCTCTTTAGCACTTTGTTTAAATAAAGAAATCTTTAAAAGTACTGTAAATGACCAAGTAATCATATCTCGTTTATTGAATTCGGATCGTGACCGAAATGGAGCCGAAATGATGAAAGAATCGTATTTTATACTGAATTCAGAGTCTTTCTCCATATTTAAGTATAGTTTTATTGTAAAATAAAGATGAAATCAAGTTAAAGTTAAGTAAAAATTTTTTTAATTTTATTTTCATTCAAAATTTTCAAATTAAACTTAAAACAGAAGTAACCACTAGTGCTCATGAATTGGTCAAAATCATACTTAAAAAACGAACATAAATATTTTAGATCACTATTTTTATTACAACAACACACATTACATTTAATTCTAAACTCAACAAAATTTAAACTTGGGGAATTTTTATAAAAATAATCAAATAACATTCTTGGCAAATACTTAAGTTTACAATCAGTTCTAAATTGTAATTTAACTGATTTCAAATTTTTAAAAACAATTCTATTATTTATAAATATTTGCGTAAAATTTTCCATATTGAATTTAGATCTTGTCAAAAGGCTATCAATAAATGATAAATCAACGAGCTGGGCGTAAAATTTAGCTTCCAAAATATGCCGTTTTAAAACATAATCATTTTGTAATTGAAATATATTTGTTTCTAAATGAGTCAAATTCGTCATATTTGAAATAATTTCCAAACTTTTTTTAAAAAATTCATTTTCAATTTCATCTTCTGACAACATTTCATCTCTGACCACTAAAGTCAAGCTTGTACATTTGTCCAAGTCACTTAAATTCTTCAAAAAATAATAAACTACTAAAAATGAACATGAATTAAAAATTAAACAATTTATTTTCAGCTTTTTCTCATTACTAAAAGACTTGAATTTTCTTTCTAAATACTCTATTGATTCGATTGATTTACAATTATCAAACTCTATTAATTTTAAATGAATTAATTTTGAAATTTTCTTAAATAACTTATAAATAGAGTCATTGTAATGTCTAACTTTTAACTCGTTTAAATTCGGAAATAGCTTGGTGGACTTGTTTAGAAGACAATTTTCTTTATAAACATTATTCCAGATGTATTGTTTTTCATTTTTATTATCATATACGAGGCATGTGAGATCTAGGGCAATTAATTTTTCAAAAACTATGAGGTCCATATTTGTTTGAATTTTAGTACTTAAAATAGGTCCTGATGTATTGATAAACGAGTCTATTTGTAAATTAGAACAATTCGGAAAAAATTTAAACACATTAATTGACAAGATATTGAGTTCTTTGACATTGAGTCGACAATTTAAATATTCGACTTTGTGATTTTCATATTGCTTTATTTGCTTTTTAGTAAGCAAATTGGAACATGATAAATTTATTTTATTAAATCTTTTTTTTTCATTGATGAATTTTATTATTTTTTCCAAGTCGACTTTGGTGTTGAAATCGATTTTAATTGAGACTTTATTCCATATGAATTTTGAGTTATCGATTAAATTTTTAAAAAATGAATTCAAAAGACGAAAATTGAGTATTTCTTGAATACTTAGGAAATCAGTAATGAGAAAATAGATCTCAATTGGTAAATTATTAAAATTATTTTTTATTTCTTTTGGGTCATTTTGCTCTTCATGAATCAACTTGGCACGTTTTCTCAAACCAAACATTTTGCGAGAAAAAAAATAGGAATAAAAAATTTTAAATTATTTTTTTTTTACATAATGTAAAATTAACTTCTTAATAGCTCAGTCGTCTTATATATTTGAAAAAGAAACTCAAAGTTATAAACTTATTTATTTTTAAATTTTGAAAAAAAACTATAATTCTTTTTGAACAAAAAAAATGGTTTTAAATTTTGATACTGAAATTGATGTTCTACTTTTTGATCAAGAAAAAATAGTAAGATTATCTCTATAGACCAATTCAAAAATCTTTTCAATTTAAATTCTTGATTAATCAGGTCACTTATAAAGAGTTGAATAATCGATTTGATATTACACCATATGAAGCACAAGAGTAGAGTTTCAAAAAATTTCAATTTAAAATTAATTTACTAATTTTTTAAAAAGATTATTAGCTAAATATGTTGAGAAAAAGCGCAAAGATGAACCTAAGAAAAAATTTTATATTACTTATTTGATCATTGGTATTGACAATCAAACAAAGGTAAATAATTTATTTATTGCAATTTAAGCTAAAGCTGAACCAAAAAAAATGATAGGTTCGGTTTGAGGTCGATTCTAAAAATTTGTTAAAAATATCAACCTTATAAATATCTCATTTTATTTTAATGAGAAGCCCAGGACTTATACAGTACGACTCAAAAAGTTAAAATCAAGCTTGTTCTTTATTTTAATTGTCTTATTTTTCTTCTATTTTGGGAAATTTTTGGTAATTTTAGCTAAATAAGGTGTAATGATAGGTAAATTGGCTTGTTTTTTTTGGCAAGCTTGGTCTCAAATGAAAGATAATTAAGTTTTTCATCAAATTAGGCTTATTTTTTGATTTTTTGTTTAGTTTGAATAACAGACAAGTTTTGATAAAATACCTCTTAAAGTGTCATTTTTTGAAATTACCATTCGGTGAAGGGATCGGGTTCTTTAAGTATGTAAAAATAGTTTTTCAAAATTGGTTTTTTTAACTTTTTTATTTTTAGGCTCAAGTCCCTCAAAGTTATTATTTTTTATTGACAATTTATCTAAATATTTGAGACCAAGCTTTACGTTTTATGTTTTACGTGTAAACAAAATAATATTTTGTCAATGAAATGTCTTAAAGATTCTTAATATTTAAAATTTTTTAAGAATAAAAGAATAAATCTAGTAAACGAAGTTGACATGGATTCGATAGAGAAAGAGTTGAAAATTATATCACAAAAAGTTTATAGTGTTCAAAGTCTCAAAGTCGAAGTAATTATTTTGTTTGAGTAATCACTAAAATTATGATTAATTCTAAAACCTTATAAGGACTTCAATATATTTTTTTCAAATGATATTGATTCGTCAAATAACATAAAACGGTAATTTTATAAAAAATTTAATTTTTCTTTTTAAATGTTCTAATTAAATTATAAAAGAAAATCAAATTTGATTGTTACATTCAATGAAAAAGCTCCGATTAATTTAATTGATCAAGTACCAAATGTAGTACCAGTTAAAAGTGAACCCGACCTAGCCAAATTAAATTTGAATAAAACAGCTGAGAACAAACCAAAGCCAATAGAGCCAACTAAAAAATCATCAAGTGACTTATTCAAACATAAAGAGGGCAAATCTCATCAAAAAGAAAACATTAAAGATTCTGTTAAAGATGAACCAATGGACACAAATGAGACAGTAAACAAAAAATCCAAACTCAATGAAGATACCAAACCAAATGCACCTGCAAAACCAAGCGCAACAAAACAAGCTAAACCAGCTCCTAAGCATCAATCAACATTAACTAGTTTTTTCAAAAAAGCTTAAAACTTTTTATTTAAATAATTTTTTTTTAATTTCAATTTCAGTTTCGATTTAAACATGTATAAAATTTCGATTTTTTTTTAATATCAAAAAAAAATTTTTTCTATCTAAAATAAAATTCAATGGAAGATTTACAATTTTTAAGTTTTTTTTTTTAGATAAATTAACAAAATTCTCTTGCTGGAGGAACATTCGGTATACGACCTAGTGTAAATTGATTTGCTTTAAACTCTTCTAATTCTTGTTTAGTCAAATCATTCACTGATGAATAGAACATATCAATCTTTTTCGATTCTTGTTGAGATATGGGTATATTCTTACCAAAAAAAGTATTTTCTTTTTGTGGCGCTTGAACAGGATTCATATTTACAATTTGTGAGAAAAAATTAGTTTGTGTTGGTTGTTGGACAAGCTGTTGAAAATTATTGTGTTGAGTTGTTAAATTGAACAAAGGTGATTTTGGTTGTTGTTGACCGAATCCATCGCTGAACATAGAACCTTGTTTTGGTTGTTGTTGACCGAATCCATCGCTGAACATAGAACCTTGTTTTGGTTGTTGTTGTTGTGCTATTTGAGCGAATAAATTTTGTTGAGGAGGCGCTTGATGGAGTTGAGGTTGATTAAAAGATCCGAAAAATTGATTCGGTTGTTGAGTTGATTGTTGAATGGGCTTGTTAAAAAAATCTGTTTGAAATTGCTCTTTAGTCTGTTGTTGTTGTTGTTCTTGTTTAGCTTGTACTATTTTCATAAATGGATTCTCAGGTTTTTTAACCGTTTCTCCAGAATTTTTGTTTTTTATTATTTGTTCAGATTCATGAAAATATTTTATCTTTGAAGAAAAATAAGTTAAGTTTATAAATTAAATTTTTTTATTTTATATAATTATTACCAAATACTCTCTGATTTGTGGATTTGGGTTTATCATTTGTTTTATTGTGTTAATTGTTTGATCTAATCTGGATAAATACTCATTATACTTAGAAAAAAGAATTATTATTATATTATTTTTTGGCAGAAATAGGATGAGTTCAAGAGTAAGTAGTTTTAAGTATAACAAGTTTGAAAATTTCAATATTAAAAGTGTCATTTTGTCTAGAATTTTATTTGAGTTTAACCCAACGCTTTTGACTCTTTAAATAATTCTTATAACCCTTAATAATTATTATTAAATTTATAAATTGGAACTTACTGTTTGAGTGTAAGTGTTGTTTTTTTTAGCTTCATAAAGACTAAAGCGTACTTCTTCAGGAGAATAATCTTCCAAAACTAAAACACATTTAGATTTTATTTTAATTAAACATTTAAGCTGTGAAAAGGTAAGAGTACTTGGAATGCACGGCGCCATTTTAGTATATGAATAACATGAAAGTTTCCAAGCTGATGAATTGACCCATTCGCTCAACTCGTTACTAATGTAATCCCTAGTGATTTATTATTAAAATTTCTAAATAAAAATTATTACTGTTAAAAGAAATTTACAAAAATTCGGCATCACTAAAGTTATGGGTATCTACAGCTCCATCTGGACTCTTTGGTGTTGAATATTCTTGATCATACTTTCTCGCTTGTGGCTGTGATTGATATCGGAATTGTGATTGATATTGCTTTTGTTGTTGTTGTTGTTGTTGTTGTTGAGGTCTATAATCTTGACGATATTGCTGGTTTGAATAATTTTGCTCACCTTTTTTTTAAAGATTAATTTTCTTATTTAAAAATAATTATAAATATTAAATATGCCTCTAGGATGCTCATAGTGGCATTTATTGCCGAATCGACAATTTCCTTGTAGGTAGTATCTACAAACAGTCATTTGAGATATTTTTAAAATTTAGAGAAAAATTACTAAATTTTTATAATTTTTTTTTTAAAAAAGAAAATTATGTTCTTTCAAATTCTTTGCAATATTATGATTATGATTTAGTGATTAAGGATTTGATGTAGTATTTGACTTTTAATTAAATTTTAATGTAAAAATCTTTTAGTTTCAAGTTTTAGCTTCAGCAAAATCTTAATGTACTTCAACTAAAATGCTATATAAGCATAAATCTTACACAAAAAACCGACCTCAATAAAAATTTTGGGTTTAATCTTAAGCGAATAAACATAACGTTTTTACGCGTTAAAATGCGTTCAAATGCGCGTAAATTATGGCTTTTTACGAACATGTTAAAACGCGCTCTTCTTCTCGTTTTTATGTTTATGGGAGATACGATTGACATTACATAGGAAAAATAAGGCACAATTTTCGTCCTATAAAGTACTGGCAGGCTGTCACTTTTCACCGGACATACGCCGTATGTTTGTCGGGAAAACGAATCATAGGCTTAGGATAAAAGTTTAGAATGAAAAAAAATTGAGAAGGAAAAAATAAAATTTATTTTTACTAGATGGCTGAACGCTTTTTGGCGCTTAATACTAGCCTAACTTTTTCAGTTTCAGAAGATTTATTATATTGGTTTAAATTATTGGAAAAAAGATTACTTAGTTTCTTTTTATGAGACATTAATTTTCTTTGTAGACTTCAACATGTCTTAATAAAAATTTTTAGAAATTTTTTGGTAAAGGATCAAAAAACACGCTTTACTTATAATTTAAGATTCAATTCCTTGTAACGAAAGAGCTAATTTTGACACTTCTTTCTATCTATCAAACTTAGGTATGACTTTATTTTTTATTATTGATTAATTCAAAAAATTGAGAAAGAATTAATTTTTAAAAAATTTTTTATTTAATGTAAGACTGTCAATAAAAGAGTATTTACATTTAAATTATTATATTAAATAATAACTGAATAATAATGTCAAAAAAAATCAAATGAGTAAATTAACAGAAAAACAAAACTTAACAATATATAAGGAAAATTAGATTTTTTTTTAAAGAATTTATTATCGTCTATCTCTTGATCTTGATTTTGATTTTCGTCTATATGATCGATCACGACTTTTACTACGACTGCTACTACTACGACTTTTACGTCGACGTGATTCTTTATCTCTCTTTTTCTCTTTCTTTTTATCTCTTGATTCTTTTTCACGAGCTTTTTCTTTTCTTTCACTAATTACTGGAGCTGATGTTTGTCTCAAAAACTCTTCTACATCTTGATCATACTGAAATTATAACAAAAACATTTAATTATAAACAATTGATTTTACTATAAAAAAATCATTTTAAATTTTACTTTTGACGGATTTGTTGGTTGAGTGTATTCATTAAGATTATAGCCTTGCATTGACGGGTTTATTGGTAATGCTTGTTGCTGTTGCATACCATATCCGTATTGAATATTTTGATAATAATTTTGTTCATAACCTCCATAAGGTCCTTGTTGAATTGGATATATTTGTTGATGTTGTTGTTGTTTCATAGCTTGTAAATACTCTTCATATGTCTTTTTAAAATTAAAATCTTTGAGTTGATTATTTTAAAATAATTTTAATTTTAGATACTTACACTATTCAAAACTATGTCTTTAGGAAGGTCCAATTTCGAAATATCTTTTTCTTTTCTTCTAGGAGCTTAAAAAATAATTTTAAAATAGCTCAACGTCAATCTTTTAATAATTTCCTAATGTAATCATTGTTTACGCAAAATAAATTAATTTTTTTAAAAATAAAATCAATTTTGTACTTTTTGAATAGAAAAATAATACGTCAAAAAAATTTACTAATAACTTAAAGTCCAATTTAAATTTTTTCTGGTCACAAAGTTTACTTCAATTTTTGTTAAAAAATAATAATAATTTGAAATAAAATTACATGAACTTCGGCTTCTGTGTCTTTTGAAAGGGATGTTTTCAATTTGATGTGGCATTCCATGGGAGACAAAAGGTTGTCCTGTTGGTGGATAATAAGGAGGTTGTACAATGCTTGTCATGTGTCTTGCTTGATTATAAAATGGTCTATTATGATATATTCCTCTATCGTCATACCTTTTTCTTATGTTCAAAAAAAAAATTGCTTATCATTCTAATGACGAGTAATAGTAATTGGATTAAAAGCTACCTGTATTGTTGATGATAATCTTTTTTGTATCTGTGATAATCACGGTCAAGATTAGTATCTTGATCTTTCAAATCACCTTTAGATTTTTCTCTATCTCTTTCACTTGAGCGTCTTTCATCTTTTCTAGACGATTTTGAACCTCGACTACCTCTACTAGAACTTCTAGATCTACTTTTTTTCTCTCTACTATCTCGCTTTTCTGGATTTTCTAAAAGTTCTTCATGTTTTCGTTTCGATCTCTTGATAATTAAGCTTAAATTTTTGTTAATCTCTTCAATTTTTGATTCTGAATCATTCGATGATGATAAGTCAAATAATCGACAAAGTGATTCACCACAATGAGGCTCAATCTCCTTAAAATATCAAACATAACTCACTTAGAAAATAAAAAGAAACAAGAGAAAAAAAAAAGAGTGCGAAAAACTAACTGACCTGGCCATCTCGTCCTACTTTAACTTGACGATTTTCATTCCAACTGTTTAATAAATGTTGTGTTTTGTTAAAGAATAAATCGTTTCTAGTTTAAAAAAGAAATTTAAAAAAAAGTGGTAAAATTAGAGTTTATTCATTTTTTGTTTGCTTGTTAAAATTTAGAAAAAATATTTAAAAAAAATTTTATTTAATAAAATTTCGAAGAATTCGTCTTTAGGACAGGAAGAAAAATCTTTAAACAAAAATTTATTTAAATTTTTAACGGTAAAATAAATAAGCGTCTTTTATTTATTATTCAAAGACTTACAATCAAAAATTTACTCTCTCTCTTTATTTTCGAGTAGTAAATTGTACCCATTTTTTTTTAAGAAAAGTATTTAAAGTTTATTTACAGCAAAATTTCAAACAAATATTTACAAATTTAAAGTTTTTGTTGTTGATGAAAAAATTCAAAAAAATAAAAAAATATATAAAATTAAACTAATTAATAATTAATACTTAGTGATCCAATCTATTTTAAATACGCCCATTAGCGATCGAGCACTTAGTGTAGGTGGTAGTATCCAATCGACTTGAAGATCAGGATCGAGACGACTTTCACTTGCCAATCTAGCATAGCCTTGAAAACGACCACTTTCACTCACTGAAAATATTAATATTACATTTGCACATTCCTGATTGGTTTTTGTTAAAGTTTATATTTTAAAATTATATTCTTTTTATTTCATTATACTTACTCGATATGCTTTGTTTAGTTTAATTTCATTTGCTCTTGGTGTTGACCAAACACTCTTTTATTTGAAAAAAAAGACCATTTAAATTTAGTTTAACAATTTTTTTAAGATAAAGACTCTAATTTTTATTAAAACTCAAAGAACATTGTTTTTCTCTGGAGTTTATAATTAAATAATTTAATGAAAATTTATTAAGATTTTTTTATGCAATTTAAATTATCAAAATATTGACGAAATTTTTAAATTATACCTAACTTTAATAATTTGTAAAATTATCGAAAAATTTCAACAAATTCTATAGTTGATTTTTTACAAAATGAAAATTTAATAAGTGGTCATCAAAATGGTTTTTTTAAGTTTAAATCTTGAGTTAAAAACCTTTTAGAATCATTAAATCTTATGATTAGAACCTTCGCAGTTTTTTATAGATTTCTTAAAGGCTTTTGATCTTGTGGCACATGAAGAATTTCTGGTAAAACCCGAAATTTTTGACTTCAAGAGTAAAATATTAGTGTACTTAAAGACTTTCCTTTTCAACAAAAAATAAAGAGTTGTTCTTAAAGCCGTTTCAGCTGTATGGAAAAATGTTTTAATTAATGTTCCACAAGGATCAGTCTTAAGTCCATTTCTCTTTTTTTTATTTATAAACAACCTTTCAAAAAGAATGCCCATTTTTTGTAAACTTTTTGCTGGCGATATCAAATTATTAAGCATAATCCGAATTCCTTAAAAATCGCGAAGAATTTCAGTCAAATATAAATAAAAATTTAAAATTGTTAATGACTTGAGAAATTAAACTTATAGAAGTGTAGGATTATGCATTTAGGCAATCAAAAGATTCACCAAAAGTATTTTTACTCGTTTAAAGCTTTTGACAATCAGCTTTATATTTATGTTCATTTCATTTAAAAATATTCTTAATGTACTTTCAACATTTACTTCTTAACAATATATACTCCTTGTAACCTTATATTTTTGTTATATTTCTTTGATTTATCCTTTTTTATTTTAATTGATTGACTTAAATACATAAGGAACATGGAGAATCTGGGGCTAAGAAATAAAGATTTACATACATTGTTTCCGATTATTTTTACAGATTGTTATAGTATAGCAAAAAATAATCAATAAAGTATCGATGATTTTAAAACATTACTTTTTTTTTGAAAACAAAATTTTTTTAATTTTTGAAAATTTTCTCAATATCAGCATAATTAAGGAATGTCTTGTGGATGTGTAATATATGATAGCTTACATTTAAAAGTGATTCTGATTAATTTGAAGCCGTGGTTGAGTGGATCCTGTATCCGCCTGATGAGAGCTAGGAAGCTCGAAACGTGTCATAGGTTAGAGCAAGAGAATTAAAGCTTGGAATAAATTTTTAAATAACTTTTTTATCCTTAAAATATTCCAAAGCTAATTTTAATAGTAATTTAAAAATGATTTCATTTTTCATGTATTTAACAGACTTTTTAAAAAAATGAAAATATGATAAACTTAAACCAGGATTTAAAACAAGAATCTTTTCCGAATTAGAGCCTTTTTTAGTAAAATTAAGTTCCGACTTACTTTACTTTGAGCTAAAAACACATTCTCATAGTTATTACTTTTAATCAAAAAATAACGTGTATTTTTAAACAAATATTTCATTTCATTTAATAGATTTTCATCAATTTTAACTGGAGGTACATTTTCATTTTTAATCTCACCAATCTCACCCGATTCTATTTGATCATTTTCTTCATTTGGTAAAGTTTCGTGAAGTTCGTCCTCATTATTTTTAGTAGCATTTAGCTCAACAAAATTGTCATTCACTGACACATTTTGATTCTCCTGTTCAACATTTTCTGAATTTTTGCTTTCAAATGATTCAGTTAGAATTTTACTCTTATCTATGGAATCGTTGTGATTATTTAAATCGTCTTCGGGTGTCAAAAAAAGAACGTCTTCGGCGCTCATTATTTCTTCTTTTGTGAATCTACTTTATCTAAAAAAGAAGTTTATTATTTTAGCACAGCAAACTAACGCAATTTATTATTGAATTATTTTTTTTTCTTTATTTTGAGCCTTTTTTTTTCTCTCTCTAAGTAGTTTATTTTTGTTGCAATTTTTTTAGTGAATATGAAATTATTAAAATTGATTTCAAAATAGAAAAAAAAAGGAGTCTATAATTTATGAGTGCATTTTAATAATTTGAAAGCTTTTCTTTTAGTCTTGTGAATAAAAATTTGAAATTGCAAATTTGAATACGCAAAAGTTTCCTTAAATAGGATCCTTAACAAAAAAAAAATTTGAAAAATTTGAAAAAAATGCATTATGAATTTCAGTTAAATCTTTATTCGAACCCAACTTCCGCACTTAAATCAAAACTGCAGCTTTATTTGGTCCATAAATTTAAACTAATCAAACAATCATTAGAAGATTTGACTTTATTTATTGAATCTTTACTTAATTTAATACAAGAAAAATCAAATTTGGATTTGGAATTTACTGAATTTAATTCGTCACAAGTCAAAAATGAATTACTAATCTCGTTTTATTCAACCTGCTTGACTGAGATCTATACCTCAGTCAACAAATTAGACATTTCGTCCAATCATTATATAGCCTCTCAATTGGTCAAATTAATAAACTCAACAAATTATTATGATTCTTTTAGTATTACTTATGACTTTTGTACAGCTAAGTCAAATGAGATTTATTTTTATTTAATGAAAAATTTCATTTCAAATCATTCGATTAAGAATTTGTTAATCGAACGATTCGAATCTAGAAATAAAAATTCGAATTTTCTAGAGGAGACTTGTATTCAAAAACTATGTAATCTACCCGATAAATTTTTGAGCATAATTGAACCAAAAATAAGCTTTAAAAATAAGAAAGTTTACTCGAGCTACTTTTTGCCTAATAATTATTACTTAATATTGACAACAGATTTGTATATGTGCTTGAAAACTTTAAATGAAAAATTACTCAATAATTTAGAAGGAATACAATTTTTGAGCACAGTATACGGAAAAATATCGTTTAATGGTTACTCGGAAATTTTATTTGATAAATTGATCAAAAATTTGCTGATTTTATGTTATAATAATGAAATATGGAAAGCGTTTAGTAGAAAATTTTTCGAGTTTATGCCATATAAATATTTAGAAGCAAGTTTATTAAGTTTAATAAGAAAATTAAGCAGGTAAATGTTAAATTTAATTTTTTTTCTTCTTAAAATGATTAAAATAATTAAGGGTTTAGAAATAAAAAATATTATTTAACTAATGTTTATATACAAACGTTTTAAAAGTCCTTTTTTCAGTAAAGAAGTAGATTATTTTGTTGTTAAGGAAATGCAAAATGACATTTTTCGATTTTTCTTTGTCGACGAAAATAAACTAAAATAAAATTACGAGAAATTACCTACAAATCAAATAATAAAAAAATGGATCCTTGAAAAAAGCGCAAAAAAAGATTCCCTAAAAGTATACTAAGCTAATTTTAAAAGTAATTTTTTTGATAATTTTATATTTATTAGAACAGCGCTTCCCCTGTATTTTCAAATGCACCCTCACTTTTTTTCACGTTATCTTACTCATTTTGTAATTATAATTTTAAAAGTTTGAAAATATTGAAAAATAAGGAAACTGCACCCGGGTGCGTTTTTTATCGTAAATCGGGGTAGCGCTTTTTTCAAGGATCCAAAAAATAGAATTTTTTAATTTTCTTATTTTTAATTTAATAAAGAGTAAAAAAAAATTATAATCCGTTTATCTAGTACGATATGGTACGTTCGCCATATGATACATTACGTTCACCATACAGCTACGTCTCCAATTTGATAGAAGTGCTCAGAGATTAAAACCTAAATTTTTATGGGTTTTGGGTTAGGAATAGGTATACCTACCCATACCGAGCCTAATACCCAAAAACCTGATTTTTCCAGGTTACCTACCCAATACCCATACCCAAATACCCGATATTTTCAGGTTACCCAAACCTTTAATTGCCGTTTTCATCTAGTCACACAAATGAAAATTAAAAAAATTAAGTATTATTAAATAGGTTTTTTATTTTTAGGCTTTAAATTCTTCCAAAATTAATTTTTAAAGGGGTCTTGTCACTTAGATGGACAATTGTCAATGGAAAATCATACTTTTCGATTTGGCGGACAAATATTATTTTTTTTGTCCACCTATTTTTTTAATTGTCCATCTGTTTTTTTAATTGTCCAAGTAAATATTAATTTGTCCATGAAAATTAAGAAAAGAGAAAATTTTTTTGTTAAATGTTTTTTTTTTAGTTTAAATTATTTTTTTTCAATAATTTCAACTAGAAGTTTCCCGTAACTTCGATCCCGGAAGGATAAATGCTAACAACTAAAGTAATTTTTTTAAATCAAAGTAATGAGAATTTTTGCCTTTTTTTTTGTCAGTATTTCAAAAAATTTAATTGAAACATAAAGTTTCCTATTTTATCAATTTAATGGGACAACTTGGCGTAAATAAAGTGTTAATATGATGCATCGAATTAAATATTTGATTTATCGTTATAAAACATTTGTTTTGGATTTAGGACCAAAAAGATTAGCTATTCTTTGATTAGAACTTTATCTAATATTTATATTTTGGTAAAATAATTTTTAGGCTACAACGGTTGTCTACAAAAGGTAATGAGGCTTTAAATGTTATTGGTCCAGATCTGCTTAAAAATCGTATGTCATCAGATATAGGTAATAATTAAAATTCAGATAGTCATTATGAAACACAAGAGGACCATCCTAAAACACTGTCCGAGGTTTTTTTTAGTGTTTTTTTTCATTAAAAAACAATTAATCATTTAGAAGAGGAATGATTGCTCAACAAATAAAGAAATTCACCTATTTAAAGCTCTATTGACATCTTTAGCTCTATCAGTTTTAAATCTATATTTTCGACAAAAAATACTAAATTTTTGCATAAACTTAAAGAAATATTTTCAAATTTATTTAAAATAGCTTAAATACTATTGAATATCAATTCATCAAGCATTTTTATTGAAATATTTTTTAGTATCTGCGGTTTCATTTCAAAAAAAAATTCTGAAAACATAGAAACTGGTGTTGGTGGCCGTTTTGATGGCCTAGGGGTAAAAAAATTTTTTTCTACCAATTTTAGAGAATTTTATGTTAGAAAATCGCTTATTCTATCAAATTATTACAGTAAAAACCTATAAAAAATTTGTTTTACCCGGCGACCATCAAGACGGCAACCACACACTTTTCGCTGTCGTGTGACCGTCAGCCAAGGACACCATCACTAATAGAAACTGATTTTTTTATCCTTCGATGTTTTTAATAGAAACTTAGATATTTTAAAAGAAATAAATGATGAAAACCCAGTAAATTTAAAAATACTGCAAACACACTGAAAAAGAGACTGATACAGCTATATTTCATTTTTTCAAAATTGGAACGGTACTCAAAAAAAATTTTTTTTTATTAATTAAGGGTGAGAAAATAAAAAAATTAACAAGCCAATTTTTTTATTTTCAAAAAAATTATTTTATGAACCGAATAGAGCGGTTTTATTTTTCTTGAAATTAGCGATTTGATTGGTCTCATAGTAGTTTCAGTAACTCTTACTCTGAAACAGCTATGTCTCAAAAAGTTTCAGTGTTTGCGCAGTAAATTCAATTTACTGGGAATTAAAAATATTGCTAATAAAAAAAAAATAAAAGACTAGTTAAAATAAACTTTAATAAGATTTATTCAATTTTTACATTTTAAAAAAAAAATCGGAAAAATCAAACTTCTTCAATGTTCCTTAATAAAATATGGTATTATGGTTTCGTTTTTGTTTAGGTAACCTGAAAATATCCGGTATTTCGGTATGAGTGTTGGGTAGGTAACCTGAAAATATCGGGTATTTGGGTATTGGGTCCGGTATGGGTAGGTATACCTATTCCTAACCCAATACCTGGAAAATTTCCGGGTTCCAATCTCTGGAAGTGCTGTATTTAATTTTAAATATTATGGTTTAGAACTTTTTGTAAAAAATTTTTAGACACTAATTTCGCTGATTCTTTAAGCTTTTTTATTTTTAATGTATTACTTAAGGAGAAAATAAATGTTCAAAAACTACAGACAGCTTTAAATTTCTAAGAGATACACAATAGAAAAAAAAATTTACCATGTTTTTAAATTGTCAAAAATATTTAATTTTTTTTTTTAATTTTATTCTTTTAAGTTATGAAGATTTAGAGATACTTCTGCAAGATTTAGGAACATCGAATTCAAATTTCAAACATTTATTATGTGACAAATTCTTATTTTTTAAAATAGTCAAAGAAGTAATTTTCAAGAAAAAAGCTGACAATAGCCTTTTATCTTATGTTTAATTTTTTAGGACAAATTTATTCAAATTTTGCTTGGTTATTTATTCAAAATTGAAAAATTTCATCAAAATTATTATGAACTATTCAAAAGATTATTAAATTCTTGGTCAAATCAAGCCTCAATAGCAAATACATCATACGAACAACATCTTTACTTAAGTAAATGCATTATAATTGGATTTTCTTATCTAGATGATCAAGGCAAAGCAACACTTTCTCAAGGTATTAATTTTAATTAAATATTATAAATTAACTTTTTCAATATAAATTGATATCTCAAGATATTACTAAGCCTTTACTGAATGGTGTTGAAAAGCATCTACATTCTCCTTTTGACAATATAAGGCTACTTGGTATGATTATTGGTGAAATAATAATGAATGATTTATTTAAAGAAATCGAAAAAGACGACCCTAAAAAATCTCTCACATTTGATGTAAATTTTTTATTATACATCAAATTATTATCGTCTAAAAATTTTTTTTTTAATTTGTCTAGTATGAAAAAACTTCAGAAATTAATGAATTAATTGCTTTGAAAAATAAACCTTGTTTGGAATCAATTTTTAAAAAAGGTCATTGTAAAATTGAAGAACCTGATCTGGGAACACTAATTGAACAAAATTTAAAATTTGAAAGTGATGAAAAAGATAAAATTATTTTTGAGAATAAAAATCTCGGTATTAATATTAGCCAAAGTGTTTGTATAGACAGTGACGATGAAGATAAATTAGAAGCTTATGATTTATCAAATGATACCAAAAATGTAAAAGTTAAAAAACCTGTTTATCTAAGAGATTGTTTAAATTGTAATTTAAAAAAAGTCATATAAAACTATGTTTTAATATTTTTTTTCTTTTTTCAAGCTCTAATTTATTCCGATGATCCACAAGAAATTGAAACTGCTTTGAAATCAGTTAAGTCATTATGTGATACATATCATACTGAATTGGAAGAAATAAGCGTTGAGCTTCTAAGGGTTCTCCTAAGTAAATCAAATTCATATTCAATTAAAGATTTTGACGAGGACAGAATGTCTGCTATGATCACTGTCACTTGTCATTATCCGAAAGATTGTGCAATCTATTTGACTAGTCAATTCTACGAGGCTGGTTTTTCGTTATCACAAAGAGGCGATATTTTAAATGTTTTAACAATGACAGCTCAAAAATTAAGTGATCCTAATGTCGAAAATATAATTGACAAACGAGCTTTGAATAAAAATTACGTTAATTTTAATCAATTATACGAAAATAGTTTTCAAAATATTTTAAAAAAGAAAACAGTAACGGCAGCTGAAATTAAAAAGGTAAGATTTAAACTGAAACAAAAAAATTGAAATTTAAGTTTTTCTCTTTTTAAGAAAAAAGTAGTTAAAACCAAAGAAAATAAATTCTCTGATTCAATTGGTTATTTCTTTTTCCCTTTGTTAAACTCTTATGATAAGTAGGTTTTTTTTGTTATACCAAATAATTTTAAGATAGAATAATTCGCTTAATTAAGAGGAAGAGTATACTTTTCGCTGATGGAAAAAGATTTTAGTCTTTTAGGAAAAATGATATTTAGCCTAGCTGTCATTTTACATTTATCGGAAAATACTCAAGTAAATCTTAAAGTTTAACAATTCAAATCGAAAAGTAAATGGATTAATTTTATTTTAGGTTCAAGAGAACATGATAAAAGCTTTGTCGGATTTCCTATGGAGTGTAAAGAATCATTCAGAAGAGTAAGATAAAATTATTTTAATTTTCTAGAATTTTAGTTGATAATTTTAATTAAGTTTTGTGAGAAAGTCAGTAATTTTCGCCTATACAATAATAGTAATGGTGGTACCAGACAACTTGCTATTTGGTTATTTAAATAATTATTTTATTGAGTTAAAATATTGGTTAGAAGGTAAATAAATTATTTTAAAGAATGATAAAAATTGAACTGAATGTTGGATTTAATTTTTTTTTCATTCAAAAGGAGTAATTTTAAGCGATGCAAAAACTGAATGTAAAAAAGAAGCTCAAGTTTGTTTAAGTTTGATGTCGAATAGAGTTAAAAGCGGTTTTAAAATTTTCACATAAAATTTTAAAGTTTTTTATTTACTCTTTAAAAAGTATTAATAAAATTTTTAGAAAAAAAAGTGTCTCATTTTTATATTTCATTTGGATTTCAACAGTACTTGTTTCTAGTAAACCTGATCTATTTTTGGTAGTATTCTTCATTAAAAACGATAAAAAAAAAACATTTCTAAGTTTACATTTATTTATGGAAATTTCGGTAATAGTACGGTTTTCACTTTGATGATTTTACGTTCAGGTATCATTAGTTCGTAACAGCAGTGGCGTATCTCGCCCTCTCAAGGACTCAGTCTTTAGGAGCTTAAGAAAATTTTTAAAACAGGAAACAAAAGAAAATAAATATTCTAAAGTATAAAGGATACGGGGCAATTCTAATAAAAAATTAAAAAAATACTTTTTTCTAGTTTTTCTAATACTTTTTGAAGAGCTGATTTAAAATCAGTCGGAATAATTGAAATCTAATTATTCTTTCAAAAGTTGCTGTCCTTCTAAGTTTGAGGTGTTATTTGCTTAAATTCAGTATAACTTTGTCATTTCTTAACCAAATTTTATCAAATTTTTATCAAAATGCTGGAAATTAAATGAAATAGTAATAAAACTTGGATTAAGACTTGACTTAAATTAATTACTCAATTAAATTTTTTTAAAAAATGTATTTATTTTCAATTGCAAAAATACCTTTAATTATCTTATTTGAAATTAAAAAACTCAAAATGGAAATAAAAAATATCCAAATCATTAACGCCAACCATGAAAAACCAATGCTGCTAGTAAATGATTTCCTTTATTATAAAAACCCAGTAAGACCAAATGGAAATTTTTATTGGCGCTATAAAGACTATTTTTCTACTGGAAAATGTCAAGCCTCAATCACTACTACTGGTCTTAACACTGAAATAGTAAGTGTTAGCAAAAAAGACCATGCCAATTAACATGAAAAAATAACTGAACTTGATGTTCAGGTACTTCAAATGTTAGACAAGTGTCGATAACGAGCAAGATCTGAACAAAAGTCCATTCTACAAATTTACCGAGCTGAGTTAAATAACCTGGTCACTGAGACAAAAAACATTGAGAACGTAGCTAAAACCATACCCAAGTATGGAAATATAAAAAATGGATTATACAAGATTCGCAAAGAAGATATTCCAAAGCTTCCAAAAAACAAATCAGAAATCAGCTTAACTTATGATCGTTTCAATTTAACAAGTTATTCTCAAGAATTTGTTTTGTTTGATACAAATGATAGCGATAGAATAATTGCTTTTGCATCAAAAGTGCAAATTGAAATTCTTTCAAAATCAGCACGATGGCACATAGACGGTTCTTTCAAGTCATGTCCAAATTTATACAAACAGTTATACCCTGTGCACGCGTGGTACGAAGAAGAAATGTATCTTTGTTGTTATATTCTTCTAGTCAACAAAACAAATGACATATATCAAAAGACTTTTACAAATCTTGAAATGGCATCTAAACAAATGGGCTACAATCTTCAACCAAAAACTATAATGAGCGATTTTGAAATTGCAGTTATTAAAGCTGTTCGTAATGTTTTTCCAAGTTGCGCAACACAAGGTTGTTATTTTAATTACATACAATGTATATGGAAAAATATCCAAGAAAAAGGATTAACATTAGATTATAAAAAGAATGAAGATACAAGAAAATGGTTCGATAAAATCAATTCACTAGCTTTTTTACCACAAAATTTAGTTATTTTCGCTTTTAACTACTCAAAAGCATTAAGCCGATTGGCGAAAAATATAACGATTTTATTCGATATTTCAAAACGACTTGGTTATTTGGAGAATTTAAATCAGACACTTGGAATCAGTTTATGAACGATGGTCCAAGAACAATTAACCACGTCGAAGCTCATAATCGAAAAATAAATAATGATTTGCTCAAGAAACATCCAAATGTTTACGAGTTTATTGATTATGCTAAATCAGTTGAGACAGAAGTATGTTTGAATTATTATGGAAAAATTATGGTGAACAAACGTCGTCCTGAATACATCATTAGAGATAAGCGCTTATTTAATATCAAAGCATTCAGAAAAATTTAAAACTACAGTTTATTCAGCTTTTACTCCATGGCGGATGCAAAATGTCATTCACGAATACTTAACATTAATTGGTAATTTGTACAGATTCGAAGACATTTTTGGTAATGCAAAAGTATTAAAATCTATAGTAACTAATAACAAACAAACAAATACTGTAAAAGTCAAAATATTGAACCGAATAATGAACTAGACAAACAATTGGTAAACAATGCATTTCAAAAATTTGATTCGATTACAAAGTTTAGTATTACATTGACTCAAAACGATATTGATAAGTTAAAACCAAGAGTTTGGCTCAACGACAACATAATCATTTTTTATTTTAACCTTTTAAAACAAAATTCAAAAAAAAAATTATATATATTTAATTCATTTTTGTATTTTAAGGTTGCTCAAGATGGTCAAGACTCAGTTATTCATTGGGACAAAAAAGAAAATATTTTCAACTTCAATTATGATTCAATCATGATTCCTATCAATATAAATAATAATCACTGGATATTATGTCATGTCGACAATAATAAGTGTAAAGTTACTATATATGATTCGTTTTTAAAAGACTACCCAAATTTAATTGATAATTTAAGACAATTTCTCAATTTGAAATATAAACAAGTCTATAATCTAAATTTGACAGAAAGTTGGATTTTTTTTTAGGAAAAAAATATTCCTTTTTAAACGAATAGTTATGACTGTGGAGTATTTGCTTGTAAATTTGGCGAAGTTTAATCGAAAGTCTCTAATAACTTTATTTTTTTGTAAAAGGATATGGACTTTTATCGCCGTAATATTTTACTTTCTATTTTAAAAAATTTTATCTATTAGTTAGTGTTTTTTTTTTACTTTTTTGGGCATAATTTGCATTTGTTTTTCTTAACTACCTTTTTTTATTTTAATTTTATTATAATTCAAAAAAAATAAATTTATTTGTCAGTTATAATTAGTCGTTTTTTTTCACTTTTTATTTGAACATAAGCCGATTTTCACACTTAATTGTTAGTTAGAGAACAATGATAGTGAAAAAAAGCGATGTTACGTAAATATCTACTTGAAAGAAGACAAGCCTCTAAGAAAAACAGAAAAAAATTTTTTTATTGAATTTAAATTGTTGAAAAAATATTATAAACCTTTTTTTAACAAAACATTTAATTTCTTATTCTTTTTTCTCATTTTTTTTTTCAATTGATAATTTTTTTAAATAAAAAAATTAACAAATCGAGAAATAAAAAGTAATTTTTTATTTTTTTTAATAAACACTTGTACCCCTAAAGCCGAGTCAAAAATGACCGAATTAAAAATTATAAATAAAATTATAAAATGGTAATAAAAAATAAAATTGATTTTATTTGTAAGTCAATATTTTTAATTCAATAAAAAAAATTTTTTAGTTATCAGAAAAAAAATTCATATTTTATTTTTAAAATGAGCGGCTATTTAATAATGAAAAAAGAATTATTATTAATCATTAGCCGACAATTATTCAAATAAATAAAGAAAAAAAAATTCATTGTTTTCAAACAAACCTTAATTTTTAATTACATCTCTTTTTTCAATATTTCTCATGTTTAATTTTTCGTAAAAATTTATTTTTATCTTTGAATCTTTTGAACTCACATTTATGTAATTGTATGGAATTTAGTTTCCGATTTTATGAACTCTCAATTTTGTGTACTAATTTAGGCTTTACAACCGAGGTTCGTAAAATCGGGAATATACGCTAAATTTTGAAAAAAATTTTTTTGGTTTTTTTATTTTGGTTTTCGACAAAATATTATTAACTTCATATTGAAATGATTTTGCAACACTCCAAAAGATTTTGACCGTTGCGGAATGGAACATGATTTTTTTAAAGTCAATTTTTTAAAGTTTGGAAAATTGATTCATTATAGTTTTTAAAATATCTATGAATGCCGACAATTGAAACTTTAAATTTTAGAAAATTCTAATTTCTTTAGAAGAGAGCAGAGAAACCACCATTCGTATAACCAAAAAAAGAGATAATAAAATTAACACCTTTAAAACAACTCGAAAAATTTTTTTAAGACCAGAGAGAATTTTGCGATTAAGATTTATCTATTGGTTTAAAATTTTCCTTTCAAAATTTCAAGTGAAGCCAGTAAGATACAGTAAATTAAAAATTTTACCTATTTTAAAGAATTTTTTTTTAAGACATAACAGTAGCCAGGGTTAGTTAGAGAGCATAGCCACACAGAATTTTTCAAAATTATTTGATGACACGGTTACTACTGATTTATTCAAAAGCTATTTTATTTACCAAATTATCTTGAAATGAAGAGTATCTGTTGTATTAAGTAAAGCACTTATGGTCCCACAATTGAAGTCCTAAATTGTTCATGATTTATAATTCTTGGTCTTATCGACTTTGATTCGAAGATTTTTAATTTTAAATGCGCCAATTTACTAAAATTCAAAGTTAATCTATTTTGAAAAGAAAAACAAAAAGCTTTGATCCTAAGTGTATAAAATATCTAATAAAAAAAACTGAATATTTTTACTTCAGCAAGGAATAAGAAATTCTAATTAAAAGCGAGGCATTAAATTTAAAATAAAAAATCTTTGATACATGACTTCGAAACAAAGTCGATAAGAGATTTAGCTTAGTACCAAGAATTATAAATCATGAAAAATTTAGGACTTCAATTGTGGGACCATAAGTGCTTTACTTAATACAACAGATACTCTTCATTTCAAGATAATTTGGTAAATAAAATAGCTTTTGAATAAATCAGTAGAAAAGACTTTTTTAGATAGATAAATGTATATTTTATGTATTTTACAGCACTTGCCTCGAAAAAGTGGCATTACAATTACCATTACCGTTACCGTTACCATTACAATTTTCCAAAAAAATACCTTTTATAAATTTTTTTTCGAAATATTTTTTTTTAATTTTTTACCGATTTTTTATCAAAAAAAAATTTAAAAAATTATTTCAAAAAAAAAATTTATGATAGGTATTTTTTTCGAAAATTGTAACGGTAACGGTAATGGTAATGGTAATGCCACTTTTTCGAGGCAAGTGCTGTATCTAGATATTCTCTAGATATTATCTGGATATTTTAGTCCAATAATATACATAAAATATACAGAAAAATTTCCATTAAATATACAAAATATATCCAAAATCTGATTGATTGGGAAGGCTCAAATAGAAAAAATTACTTTGTTTAATGCGAAATGAAGGAGTTCCACGCAGAAAAAGAGATGATGAAATTTTTTTTTATTTAAGGAAATAATAAAATTTTTCAATTAGTTTTTTATTTAAAACTGAGCATTTTTTTTAAATGAAAACAACAAATAAATAAAAACAAGATTCTTAGTTTGATAAAAAAAATTTATTTATTCAGTCCAATGTTTCAATATAGTATAAATTGTTCCCGAATTTTTTATTCCTGAAATCACTAGTTTGTTTATATAAATCGAGATTGTTCCCGTTTTTTTTTGACTCCGAATTTAAGAAATTTAAAAATAAAGATTGGTTAATAATAAAATATTTACGAGGCCAATAATTTTAGACTTAAATAAATTTTGATCAAACGTTAACTATTTTAAAATTTTCAAAAACTTAAAAAAGCACAGAAATAAATTTCAACATTATCGATTAAAATTAATCATAAAAATAAAAATGAAAAATATTATTAGGGCAAAAAACTTTATTAACAATTCGCGACGTTTCGGTAAAGCGAAGTTACCATTATCAAGCTGTTAATTTATCTAAAAGGAATTAATAGGATAAACAAGGAAATTTGAAAATAAAAATTAAAAATAAAAATAATAGTAACAAAATTATAATATTTCAAATTTGAAAAGTATGATTTTAAGTGGGGTATTTTTGCAATTATATGTAATTGCCGAAAAGCACAGAAAAGCCAAAATTTTTCCAAATTTTGAACAAAAATAAATACCAAACGTTACTTTGAGAGCATGTTCTAGTTTTAATGAATTTTTTTGTAGGGTTGTTACTTGAATCAAATTTTGTTGGAAAAGTTTGAATGAATTGAAATAATAAAAACAAGATGAAAATATTTGATTAAGCAAAGCTTTAAAATATTAGTGATTTGAAATCAAACAATTGAATTCAAACTGATAAAATCTACTTCAACTAAACTCTATTAGGTATTTTTTGGTTAGTGGTGTAGTCAGATGGAAAATTTTATTGGCCTCTTAAAATTTTATTCAACTATTCAATTGGTTATTCAATTTTTAAAGTCTTTTTTTCAATGGATGTTTTTTTTACTTTTGGGTTTAGTTAAAGGTTCAAAGAATAAATCTTTTATTTTAACTTTTGCATCAAAGATCATTTTTTTTGTTTATAGCTCGAAATTATTTTCTTATTTTTAACATTATTTTTAGATTTATTTCTTGAAAAAAATAAAAATTTTTCATTAGAATAAGAACCTTGTTTTTATTTATTTAGTTTCAAATTTTTTATTTGTTCTTTAAAAAAATTAATAAATGGTAAAACAGTTTTGGTAAAAATCGTTATTTCTCTATTTTAAAAACAGCTTTTTTTCACTGATCTAAATTTTTTTGCTAAACATGAATTTAATTTTTTTTATTATCACCTTTATTCAATTAAAAAAAGTCCTTTCTATTAACTGGATTGGACAATACGCATATGACTGCGATTTTTTCGGAAATGATTTAGTGGTTCAAGTGGCTGCTAATTTTGAAGCCTGTTGGATGAATTGCTTAAAGAATCAACAATGTAATCATTATTTTTTTAGATTTTCGGACAGAATATGTATTCAGAAAAGCAAAAAAGAAATTACCTATGAAAATGCAACTAAATATATAGGGGCTATTTGCGGAATTTTAAATAGAACTATGCAATGTTTGGAAATAAGAGACTACTCCCCAGAGTCTCGAAGTTGTAGCTTATATTATAGATGTGTTGATGGCATTTACAATTTAGTTGGTTGCTCGGACAATCAACTCTTTGATCCATATACAAAACAATGCAGTAGTTATTCACAGTGTCATTATGGTAAAAATATCAAAAATTCTAAAATTTTAATTAAACACTTTTACTCTTTATTTAAAGGCTGTAGGAATTCTTCAGATAAAGTCGGTATTGTCTCAGAAATAAATCAATATTATGATTGTCAAAATAATTTAATTAGATATTGTAAAGTTGGTGAGAGTTTTGATTTAGAAAAAAAAATTTGTTCAAGAAAAATTCAAGAATGTATATTTGAATATAAAAGATCTGAGACTTTCTTAAATATTTTACTGACAGAAAAAAGAGTAATTGACCTACAATTATGTTTCAATTGGTGTATAAGTATGTTCAATTGTAAAATTGTCCATTATAAAGATAATATTTGTAAGATATTTGGCGAATCGGAACAAAACTTTCAAGCTTTAAATTATAATGATGTGTACTTTTTTAGAAATTTATCTATTAATTAAACTATTAAGTTTTAAAATTTTTTGAAATTTTAAGTAAAATGTCCAAAAATTTTTACAATATTTGTATTAGAGACAATCCTTTTTACCGTAATACCTTGCAAACAAATGCATGCATTAGAAATCAAAATTTTAAGAATTAATACACCAAAAAAGCTATTTTTAAAGCGATAGGTAACACTTAAAAATAATCAAAACTAGGGTTGTTAATTGAACTAGATTTTGTACTGCACTTCTATCGAATTTGCGACGTAGCCGTATTTCGAACGTACCGTATCGTATGGCGAACGTACCGTACTAACGTACCGGACGGACTCGAAATTTTTTTTTTCAATTTTTTATTTCATTTTTTTTCTGAAAAAATTTTTTTTTCGAAAAACTGTATTTTCGATGACCGTATTTTTAAAAAATTTGGCTTTTTTTTCAATTTTTTTCTGCATTTTTTTTATTTAAAAATTTAAATTTTTTGAAAAATGCGGTCATCGAAAATACAGTTTTTCGAAAAAAAAAATTTGAAAGAAAATTGAAAAAAAAAATTTCGAGTCCGTCCCGTACGGTAGGTCCGATACTACTTTTGATTTTTTGACTTGAAATTTTCTAACTACAAAATCTAGTTCAATTAACAACCCTAACCAAAACATAGCTTTATCCTGAGATTAGGTTCTCTATTAAATTTGGTTGTAAAAAATTGAAAATTCATTTATTTTGGGGTGCATTAATTGTTAAAATTTTTTTTTTAATTCAATGCGTTCATATACAAGGCATTACGGTAATCTTTTGCAATTACAGAACTTGTTTTGAAAAAAAGTAAAATTTAAAAATAATTGTATACCCAATTGGTATATAGAAATGGGTCTACCTAGGATCCACGATGAAAAAAATTTTATTCATATCTAAAAATTTTTGCCAAAAAAATCAATTTTATCAATAAAAATCTTATCTTCTTCGGACAAAAAAATTTGAGCTTAAAAATTAAAAATCAAATTTACAATAAAGAAAAAGTAGTAAAAATTTTAAAAAATGGAGAATTTAAATACCTACGTTATTTTTTTTCTAAATTCTAAATATTCTAAATTCTAAACTTGATAATTTAGAATAGAAAAAAATTCAATTCTAAATTAAATCTTTATTTAGAAAGCTTATTTTTTGGCGGTTCTAAATGATTCTAAATAGCAAAAATGTATTTTTTCATGTCTTATATTCTAAATAAAAATTGACCGTTTATTATTTTAATGTGCCTCAGTACAAATAGCCAAAGATCACTAATTAATAATTTTTCATCATTAATATTTAATACTGTCGAATTCGGTTATATTAGTTCTGAATGCTGATTTCTCAGCCAGGAATTAAATTTTAATTTTATTAAGTTTGAAAATTAAGATTTTATAAAAATTTTTCCAAAAAATGCTATCATAAATTTTTAATATCTCATTTTCGCCCTCTTGTACTCACTTATTAGGCTATTTAGACCACTTCTCTTTCCTTTTTAATTATATCATCAAATCCATTAAAAAAATTATCTGTAGTCACCTTTTTTCACAAATTCACAAATAAAGTCGCGCTAAAGAAAACGTTTTATGACATGTAATATATTTTTTAGTCATTTGTAGTCATTGTGGCTTTTAAATTATCATATCACAATAGCTAGACTTTATATCCATTTTATAACTCCCTTTCAATCACCTCTGTATATAAATAAATTTATTTTAAAAACTTAAAATTGATTAAATAAGATGTCACAATTCATTTATTTTTTAAGAAAATTTTAATTTATGAGCTCAGTTTATTTAAGGATTCTGGTTTTAGTTCACCTTAAGCAACAAAAATATCTCTTCTTTAAATGAAAAGTATTCAACTCCTAATTAAACTTCAAAATTATTTTGAAAATTATGAAATAATCATTTTTAAAAACTAAAATTAATTACAAAAAGCTTATTCTATTTTGATACACAAACACATTAAAATAATAAACGGTCAATTTTTATTTAGAATATAAGACATGAAAAAATACATTTTTGCTATTTAGAATCATTTAGAACCGCCAAAAAATAAGCTTTCTAAATAAAGATTTAATTTAGAATTGAATTTTTTTCTATTCTAAATTATCAAGTTTAGAATTTAGAATATTTAGAATTTAGAAAAAAAATAACGTAGGTAATTTAAATTCAAATTTTTATTTTGACTTAAATATTTTTTAATATTTTTTTTTCCGAAAATTAAATTTTCAATTGTAAAAAAACTATTCCAGACTTTGGTTTGGACTTTCGAAAAAAATTCAAAAAGTCCAAGTCTGACTTAAAGCTATACTTCTGCTAAATACTTCTAAAGATTTGTATTTTGGGACTTGTTAAAAAGTCTGAATTTCAGTTATATGACTGTTAAATCATGGCTCTCTCTTGCATCATCAAAAATAGATATTGATCTCACTAGTATCTTCTTTTAATGGAATTACCTTGAGAAGAAAGTAATTTTGTGATAAAAATAAATAACACAGATTGGAATTAATATTTTAATAAAAGTATTATTTTATAATTTTTCAAATTTAGCCAAATTATTCTCGTTCACTATTATTTTCTGTTTCTGACATTTTAGACCTTATTTTACGGACTATGAAAGCAACGCTTATAATGTATATTTTCTTGTAATGAAAATGGCTCTTGCTGGAACTAGTATGTAAATTTTTAAAACATGATCCCAAAGTACATATTTATTTCATAAACTTGTTATTATTCAATCTTGAAACTTAATTTTGAAATTTTTTTCAAGACAAAAATAAACCAATTTAAAAAGACTCTTTTAAGTTCTTGCAATTAAATTATTTCAAATTTGCATTCATTAATTATTAATGGAAATAAATAAAAATATTTCAACTTGAAATAAATATATTTCAATTTATAACAAAAATAAAAGTATAATTTTAAAATAATTTAGTTCTTGAAAATTCTGTTTGAAATAAATAAAAAATGTCCTTGTATGACGATGTAATTCTGCCTTCGGATTTTACTCTGGGACAAGCATCAACAAACTCAAATACAGCACAAAATGTTACCAAAAAATCAACTGAAAAAGAGATTGGTAACCATTATTTTTCATTATTATTATTAGACTAATTTCGGAAGCAAAATTAAAAAAAAAATCTCAATTTATAAATGAACATTATTAATAATATTAAACATATCTAAACAGCTAGTTGGAATACTAACAGTTTAAAGTTATTACAAAACCAGGTCGAAGCTGCTAGGAAAAGACAACAAACTTTAAGTACAACAGCCTCTATCAAGGTAATAAATTTTATTAATTCATTTTTATTTTTTTTTTTTAATTCAAATTTGTAATTTTATTATTAGCGGGATTTGAAGGCTTCAAATGTTTCCCCGGTGATTAATTTAAATGATAAGAGAAGGCCTCAAATTCAACCGAATAAAGAAATTGAAAATATTCCAAAACAAACACCAGTCAATGGAAATGAATTAAGATTTAATTTAATCACTGGAAAAGTATGGAATTTTTTAAGAGAAAATTTTTAAAAATTTTGGCACATTTTTTTAATTAAATTTTTAGGTTGAGAAAGTTGAGAGTTTAATTAATTCAACTATGGACGAGGAATATGATCCAATGAGACCAAACGACTACGAAAAAGTAGTTAAGGAATTAAAAATGAATAAAAGAAAGAGTAGTAGTCGAGATTCGAGAAACCGACGAAGTAGAAGAAGTAGGAGTAGTACTAGTCGAAGTAGAAGTAGGAGTCGAAGGCGACGCTCAAGATCTCGATCGAGTTCACGATCTAGATCACGATCGAGAGACCGAAAACGTCGAAGTAGAAAATCATCATCAAGTGAAGATGACAAACGAAAAGCAGACAATAAAAAAGTTGACGATCAACAAAAACGAAATAACATGTTTGCACCGCCATCTTCACTAATAGAAGCTGATGCAAAACCTTTATTAGATAATCAAGAAGACACTAAGTCCGTTAACATGACACCAAAATTGAACACAGGTTTGTTCAAAGCTGAAAAAATGATGGCTAAAATGGGATATAAAGAAGGCGAGGGTCTAGGAAGAAATAATCAAGGCATGAGTATGGCATTACAAGTTGAAAAAACCGGTAGAAGATCTGGTAGAATCATTCACGAAAAAGATGTACCTGGTAATAAATTTTTCAATTTCAAAATATTTCAAAATTGAATCTTATAAAAATAATTTTTTTTTTCATTAATAAAAGAGCCTCCAAGTCCAATACCCATTCCGACAGTGAATTCTCCAGTAATTATGAAAACTGCAGTCATACAAAAAGAGCCAACAGTTTCAGCTCAAGTTGGAATACCACCTGAAGTAATGAAAAATATGTCTAAAGTTGTTCTTTTGAGAGTAAAAAAATCTTTTAAAATTTTCTGAATACTTTATTTAAATTTTTATCTTTATTGAAGAACATGGTAGCTCCTGGTGAAGTTGATTCTGACCTAGAAGCCGAGACTAAAGAAGAATGCCAAAAGTATGGTGAAGTTAATTCTTGTGTAATCTACGTGGTAAGTTTCTTGAATTTAAACAGTTTGTTATGTAAATATGAACAAGTCAAAATATTTTTATTGTTTTAGATGAGTAATAAGAGTGAAGAGGAAGCAGTGAGAATATTTGTTGAATTTAAGACATTACCATCTGCAATTAAGGCTTTGACTGATTTAAATGGAAGATTTTTTGGTGGTCGAAAGGTCAAAGCTACTTTTTATAATCTAGATAAGCTTAAAAGAAATGAATTATCAGACGATTTTTGATCAGTTATTTGCTAAAGTGTGTTGTTAAATATTATTATTTTTTTCTTAATTATATAAAAAAATTATTCTTTATTTTGTTTATTTTAATTTTGAATTTAATTAATTAAAAGTTTTTTATTGTACAATAAATTTTTTACATCAATTTTTTTCTTTTTCTTTAGAACAATTTAATTGAATCCTTACAGAAAGCGAAGAAAAAAAATTGCTTAGATGTGAATTCTCATTATTTCCATAAATATTGCTGGCTTAAAATTCAAAAATTTAAAAAAGTAAAAGCAACAAGCTGTTGAGAATTTCATGTTGTTTAAGAATTTTTATAGATCTTTTATTTCTGATCATTACTGTTGAAGTTATATCAATAAACGATAAAATTTACGCTTTTTCCTAAATTGACACCCTTTATATTACTCTCCGATCAAAAAATTTTTAAATTGTAAGAAATTTAACGTTCTTTTAGAATTTATATAAGAAACATGGAGAAGTTTAAAATTGTTTGAATTAAGTAGTTTAAAAAAAGTTATATGTTAAAAATTAAAATATGGTTTATTCATCTTTCAGACCAGAAGGATCTTAACATTTCACAATGAACCCAACCTATCAAATTCGCATTTCAATGCTTTCATATGCGTTGATTACGAATACGCTGAAAGCCGGATGGTTCGAGACTTTAGATGGGATCGTTGGAATTTTGAGTTAATGGCCGGGGTTCAAATTTCCACTCCTATCATAAAAAGATTACGAATACGAGGTCGATAATCGAATCCCAAAAAAGTGTGCTTAATGCCACATAAAATGGTTTTAAATTTTAAAATTGGCTTTTTTAGTTTTTTATGAATATTTAGTGTGAATTTGTAGAGGAGCCAAAACTTAGAATTAATTTCTTTTTTCGAGCGATAAGAGCTATACTTTTTTCTATTACAAGCTTGCGAATTTAAAATTTTAAAAAATCAAAAAATTTCCTTGTATTTTATTTACCGTAAAACCTTGCTGATACAGTACAAATTAAAACTAACTTGTATGCATTTTGTTCCTCGACTCTTCCCCAACTCTTACTTTCCTTTTCTTCGACTCTTTCTCTGAAGAAAAAAACTAATAAAGACTAATATTTTATAACGTATTTTTTTGAAACCTTTCATTTCCTGAGAGAGAAAAGGAAAAGAAGAGGAAGAGAAAACAATCGTCCAAGTTAGTTTTAATTTGTATTGTAGCCAAATAATTTCTGATTATATACATTAGGGAACTAAACAGCCTTCAGTCATATAACCAAACTAAAGAAAAATTTTATTTCTTTTTTAATTTTTAAAAAAAGCTTTGATTGAAAACAGGTAAAATAGTGGATGCTTTTTATAAAAAATATTTTTTTAGATTCTTCAGTTATTTTCCATTTCTTTTAGTTCAATAGAATCAATGGGTAGGAAAATTAAGTTTTCATAGAAACTTTTTTATCTCTAGTCGTAAAGGTAAAACTCACTGTTTCAATTTCATATCTTATTTGCGGGGATAAGTACTTTAAACCAGAGATAATTCAAAAAGAATTTTTTTTTCAAATTTTTTATTTATTTTAATTTACAACTCAAATTAAGTTTCAATTTTTTCGAAATCGCTAGGTGCATTGGCTCTAATGAGCTCTAATTTAAGTAATAAATTATGAATTAAACGTGTTTTATTTACATCAATACCAGCTATTTTACGAGCTTTAGAATAAGTACAAAAACCCATTTTATTGTTCTCCAAAATGAGTATAGCTTTAACTCTGAGAAAAATAGTCGGTTGAACACGAGCCACTCGACAAAATTCCTTTTCCTCTTCATCCAATTTATCACAATCGGGATAATTTTCTATTTTTAAAGGATTATTTTTATACTTGAGATGCGAAGCTGGATAGGCTGATGGCGAATCGGATATTTGTCGACCAGTGGTTAGAACATTTAGATTTTTTTTGTCCTGTAAATTTTTTTCAGAGATGACAAATTTTTTAAACCATTCTAAACACTGCGATTTGGTAAGTTTATTACAAATTGAATTTTCATCATAACGATTTATCGATGTCATTAAACTAGCCATATGAACACTTGTAACTTTATTCAAGCGTTTAAACTTTAAATTTTTATATATAGATAAATTTCTAAATTTCTTAATACCATTTGACCTATACTCAATTAAGTCGTCCAATTTTTTCTTAAGATAAACTTGATAGTTTAACAATTCGATTAATTGTGTATAAGAATCGAAATTTTTGAATAATTTTTGAAATTTTGGAGCTATGACGCTAGAATTTTTATCGGCTATTTGTTTTAAATGATAAAAATTATCACCTATTATAGAACTTTGATTCTTTTTGCAAAAATCATACTGAACTGGTTTATTCTTGACTATACTTAACGCAAAATCATTTTGAGATAATTCACTTAGCATTCCGAATTTTCGTAAAAATAATTTTTTCTCAAAGCGATCTCGTATTAAATCGTTATATGATTTTAGAATACTTAATTTTAACTCGTTTTCTAATTGATTATCTTCAACGAAACATTCTGAATCCATAGAATCGCCTTCAATATCAATTTCTTCTTCATCAGACACATTTTTATTTAAATTTATCTCGAAATCTAAATCAGCTAAATACTTAAATTCAAATTTGTCATTGTACTCAGTTTCAAAATCACCTCTCGCTGGTTTATACCCACTCATTGTTCTATACTGCTTAGAGTCAATACTTGGTCTTATTAAACTCAATAGATTAGAACCAGTAACATTTTTATTATTCAATAAATTGTTCGATAAATTTTGATTTGAATTTTTATAATTAACCATTGTTGTTTTTATTCTATCCTCATATATTTTCCATTTATGAGTTTTGAATCTATCGCCTTGAATTAGTCCTACCCATTTTTCTAAATGCTTAACCCAATCGTCTGTGTTACTTTTAATTGGATACAATTGGTTACCATTGTCATCATAAACTAAATCATTGTAGGAATAACGCTTAAAATTGGCAAATTTATTAGTTTCTAAATTAGTTAAGACTTCATTCTCTTCAGAGATACTCCAATCATCAAACGTTTTAAAATGTTTAGTGTTTATTACGCTATAAGCATGATCGTTTCGATGGTATTCGTTTTGAATTCCATTTGAAAAACAACTTAGGCATATGTAGGGATATAATTTACAATGACTCAATGCGACACAATCTGCGCATCTTATAAATATACTGTCCAGCTTTATATTGCAGAATATACAGCATAAATCGTTGACCAAATTGGACATTTTTTTCAAATCTATTTTTTTTTCTACTTTTTGAGTTGCTTTTCGAAAAAGTAAAAAAAAAAAAGAATAATAATTCACAAAATTTAAATTCAAGTTTATTTTATATACTTGAGCTAAAGAAAAATGTGTGTTTTTTGAAATTTATATAAACGTGCAAATTTCAAATTTTTGAAAAAACTTTTTTTGTTGAGTCTTAGAAATAATCTTTCTATTATCGATGATTGAAAATACTTAACTTTTTATTAAAATATTCAAAAGGAAAAAAATTAATAAACATTTTTAAATGGTCTAGTCTCCCAAAATCAAAAATTTCTAGCCTTCTCTTTTTTTAAATTGATGAAATATAGATAAAATTTTTCAAACAAAAAATTTTTAGGTAAATCAATGGTAAAAAAGGCAAGCCAATTGTAACCAGTGATGATTATACTTTTTAAATTATTAAATTTCTAATATCATTTTCCTATAATTTTCTCCAGTTTATTTAAGATTGTTCTTTCAGCGTTATATACTCTTAATTTAGTTAATTTTTAAACCATAATTGCTATTTTAGTTTTCTTAAATTTTTCGGTTTTTTCAATTATATCTCTTGAAAAATGGGTATTTAAATTTTTCAAGACTGTCATATATAATTTATAGTTTTGTGCCTAAATGGAATATCCTAAAAAGGATAATCTAACATCCTAAAGGATGTGACAATCAGACTCACCCTATCGATCCAAATTCAGAACTAGTTTCGGTTATCGCTAAAACACGTAAAAGGAACCGGAAATTTTGGTACCTAAAATATGGAATCGACTAAGATACAGAACAGATAGACGAAATAAGTTTTTTCCCGGATTATTTATAGATTTTTTTTGATAAAAACTGGAATTAATCAGAAAAGTTTTTAAATTATGAACTGATTTAAAAAAAATTATCCAGATTCCAAATGACATGAATAGAATTACTCAAGTTTTTGAAATCTTGCTCGCTGCTCAAATTTTTAAAATAAATAAATTGTTAAAATAAATGTTTTTATTAAAAAAATAATTAAAAATTTAATTATCAACGATTATATCGGCTTCCATTGCTATACTTTCAATACTACATTCATCATTGCCACGTCTGATTCTGAAAAATCCTTTCTCTCCCCAACCAGTTCCCCATGAATTTTTAACTATCCAATAGTATTGACCATTTTCACTTCCATAACCAACAATTACAACTTAAAAAAATGAATTAAAACAATATTTTAATTGATATAGTTTAGTTTTAATATTTTTTTTACTAACCGACATGATTAGTTATTTCAAATGGATCAAATCTAAAATTCAATTTATCTTCTAATCCTGTATGGTGATAAATACCTGACTCATAAAATCTAAAATCAGGATATACTTCAAAACTAACAGCTATAGGACCATTTTTGACCAAACTAATTCTCATTAAAGCATCGTTACAAGCTCCGTAAAATCCTCCAATATATCTGTATTTAGTTGCATAGTGACGTACGCATTTTGGATCGGTATGACATTTACCATCAATTCCTTTATATGGGTTGCATTTCTCGTCGACAAGACCATAATCCTCAGCATATTTTCCTGCAACTAAATATGGAAATCCTCCATCACATCCTTGCGAATAACGAGAGCACTCAACAATGTCTTGAGTTGAAAATATGGTTTGATCAGAATTATTTGTATATATTCTCAAACGAGCCTCGTGCATAGCTAAACTGGCAAATGCGTAACATGAACCGCATGTTTGTTGAGTTCGAATTGGACTTACATAATTAATACCGCTAACATTACGCCAATCGAACGAGTCTGGTAGATCTTTTAACATATTTTCTATTTCTGGTATTACTTGAGTTGGTTTTGGCTTTTGAAATCCTATTGTTTTTTTGCCACCTGACATTCTAATCAAATCACCAATAGTCATTTTTTCCATGAAATCATAATGTCTAGCTTTCCAGGATTTTTGTTTTCTATTTATACTCTCAATGAAATCTAAATTCTTTCGATAAAAAGTGTGTTCATTAATTCTAAAAAAATTCTAGAGTTAAAACAAACAAAAAAAGATTTCTTAATTTTAAAAAATTTTACTTAGAAAATTTCAAAGTTGATGATTTGGCATAAGGAGTAGGATACAATGGATTATCTTCTTTTGAACCAACAAAACAAGACCAATTTTTAGGATCAACTCCGATATCATGACTAGAATTTACAAAAGTATGTTTACAAAAACTAGTCACATTATCTCCCTCCTGACGGAAATAAGAAAAAGCAAAATATTTACGACCACCAATTACTAACTCAAAACCTTGATTGTATATCATAGTCCAATAACCTACATTGCCATCTTCATCAGTAGCTGTATTCGGAAAGAGTAAATTTACTTTAAATTTTTGAGTAAAATTAGCGAAAGCTGAACAGTTATAGTTTTTATCAAAAGTTCTTGGTCCTTCGTAAAACGTCCATTCACCTCTTATATCATCATACCTACCTGAAAATCAAAATAAGTAGAATAATATCTTGAAGTAAAAAATTTATTTTCTAAAATCTCTTACAATCGGCTGGAGTATCGCTAGCTACAAAGCTTAATATTGTAAATAGAATAAAAGCACATAAAGATTTTGACAAACTCATTTTATCTTTTGTGATTAAAAAAAAATAAAAAAAATTTTTGAAAAAAAGTTTGTTTTTTTTTGTTGAAAATCACATGATTTTCGAAGTCATTTCAAAATCATGAGCTTGGAAAGAACACACACACACTTTGAAAACAAAAACAAAATGAAATCAACAAAAAGAAAAACGAGTTAAAAGTTGTCTAGTTCAACAATTGACTCTTGAAGAGGGATGTGGCTCTTGAACAACTCTTGATTATGAAATATTTTTATTTAATTACAGAGAAAAGCTGCTTGATATTTTATTTTTTTTCTTCTGATCATGTGCTTCTAACTGTGTGTATAAATAACCATAAGATTTTGATTTTAAAATTAAAAAAATTTTTTTTTTATTTTTCAAAAAATGCTTCAATTTCTTTTGAAAACAGCTTTTTTGCTAAGCTTTGTAATTTTAATCAAAGCTGATACACCAGCCAATTGTACTTATGAAGATATAAGAGGCTTTTGGGTATTTCATGAGGGTCCAAGAGGAAATGATAAAGCAATAAATTGCTCAGAAAAAATCAATATCACAAGTGCTTATTATGTCCGACTTGAATTTCCTAATACAGCTTTGGATTTGGACGGAAATGTCGGCTTTTGGACTATTATTTACAATCAAGGATTCGAAGTTGTTATTAATAACAGAAAATATTTCGCTTTTTCATACTATACTGAAAAAGGTAGAGAAGTAACTAGCTTCTGTCAACATACCTTCTGGGGTTGGTCTCATGGAACCGGAGTAAATCCATCAGATTGGTCATGCTATATTGGAGCTAAAGTAGACGAAGACCAAAAACCTAAAGTTCATCAAACTTTAAGTGAAAATTTACTAACTGCTCAGCAGTAAGTTAAAAAAATGAAAATTTTAATTTAGAAAAAATTTAAAATTTTTTATTTTTAGAATGTTGGAAAATAGATTGTATCAAACCGACAAGGATCATATTGAAAAAATAAACAGCATTCAAAGTTCATGGACAGCCACACATTACGATTTCTTGAATGAAATGAAAATTTCAGATTTGATCAAAATGGCTGGTGGTAAAAAATCAAATATTATTTCTCGACCAAAACCATCGCCAATCGACAAAGAAACTCAAATATTGGCTTCTAAATTACCAGATGAATTTGATTGGAGAAATGTTAGTGGTGTAAATTATATAAGTCCTATTCGTAATCAAGGCTCATGTGGCTCATGTTATGCTTTCGCTTCAAGTAATGAAAAATATAAAAAGTTTTGATTTTTCATTTTTTTAATTATTTATTTTTCGTTAAGTGGCTATGAATGAGGCTCGTTTGAGAATTAAAAGCTTAAACACTGACCAAACTATTTTTTCACCACAAGATATTGTTGTAAGTATTTCATAAAATAAGTCTTTGAAAAAAAAAAATTTCCTCTAAAGAAAGTGAATTTTCTAATAATCAATTTAAAAATTTAATTAATTATTTTGAAAACAATTCAGTTATATACTTTATCGTTTTTTTAAATAATTCAGAGCAGCAGCTTAAGCAGTGAATCTTACTATCTTAAGAATTAATTGAAGAAGATGCATTAACTTAGAAATAAATTACTATTATTTTTTTCAAAGCATAAGACTTTCTTGAAAGCAAAATAATTAAAATTTTAAAATTTCTAAATCAATTATCTTAAAGGAATGCTCAGAATACTCTCAAGGATGTGATGGTGGTTTCCCATATTTGATTTCTGGAAAATATGCTGAAGATTTTGGTTTAGTAGAAGAGTCATGCAATCCATATAAAGGTAGAGATGGTAAATGTAGTACAGATAAATCGTGCAAGAGAAGATATTCAACAAAATACCATTATGTTGGTGGATTTTATGGAGCTTGTAATGAAGCTTTGATGAAAATTGAATTAGCCAGAAATGGTCCATTAGTTGTTGGTTTCCAAGTATATGATGACTTTTTATCATATAGAGGTGGTATTTATCATCACACTGGAGCAAGAGATCTTACTAATTTTAAATGGAATCCATTTGAAGAAACCAATCATGCTGTTTTGTTGGTTGGTTACGGTACTGATAAAGCTACTGGTCAAGATTATTGGATAGTTAAGAACTCGTGGGGTACTGGTTGGGGAGAAAAAGGATATTTTAGAATTAGACGTGGCAATGATGAATGCGCTATTGGAAGTCTTGCCGTTGGTTCTGATATTGTTGTTTAGATTTTTACAATTGTTTTTTAATTGTTTTTTTTTTCGAATAAAATTTTTCAGACGCTAGTTTTTTTTAGTAATTTATTTTCCCATACATTTGAATTTTTTTTTGAAAAAATTTTTTAACAACCATTCATAGCCTTCAGAGAATATACAATTAATTATACATGTAATTTATGCTATTAAATTAAACATCATAGGGCTAGGGAACTATGTCTCTTTTCAACGATCAAATAAAACAATCCTAGACAAGTCTGTTGATGTCAATTTCGATGAAAATTTTAAAATTCAATTTTAAGAGTCCTTTTTAAAACAATTAGAAAACGATTAAATTCAAAAAATTTTTTAGAAAAACAATTTCTAAAAAAAAGATTAATTCTGCATTTCTATCAATTTTATGTCATAGCCGTACGGTACCGTAGCATTAAAGCGTACCGTAGCTGATCGTAGCGTTGATTGTTTTTGATTATTTTTAAAAGCGATTTGCATTAGCCTATCCAAATTGTTTTTCATCGACATAATACAGTCAACCCTCGGTTTTGTGACAGGTCTGGGGAAGGTCATTTTTACATCACAAAATCGAATTGTCACAAAATCAAACAAAGAATGCATGCAAGAGGACTAAAATTGGATCTTTGAAATCTTAATCTTGTTTGTCACAGAATCGAAGGTTACAAAATAGAGGATAGACTGTACTTTTTATTAAGACTTTTACATTTTTTTTCATTAAAATTACATTAACGCTATGCCTCATTTTTCGAATGTTTATAAAGCAAAAACTGTTTTTTAGAAGTGTGCAACGCTTTTACTAAAAAAAATCGTATTAAATACCATATTTATAAGGATAAGTATAAAATTTTTTACTTTTAAGCCAACTAAATTTTAGTTAATTTAAAGTCAATTAAATTAATTTTGAACCATGAATTGCAACCAAAAAGTTACCGGAAAAATAAAAAATAGCAAGTGCAGTTTTCAAAAAATTAAATTTACAACAAATTATAAATTCATACAGGTTACCATTTCGAATGTCTTTTATAGATCTATCAAAAGTTTAACGAAAGTCTACCAATCATTGTCACTAGATATAAAGCATAGTCCGATTTTTTTTAAGGATCTTAATCTTTTATTTGAAATTTTAATTTAAATAAATAAAAACTTATTTCAAATATATTTATTGTGTTCATATAATCGTTACTGGCACAAGAATAAATTAAAGTATTTAAAATCCTTTAACAAATTTAAATTACAATCTAATTTTAGACAAATTAAAATTCGTCATCATCATCTTCTTTTGTATAGTCATCATTATATTCCATATCAATAGTTCCACCAACACTTTCCATAATTTCTTGATCATCCAAATGTCCATACAAATAACCATTTGCTTTATCAATTATTTGAATGCATTTGACAATACTTGATCTCTTTTGAATATTTAATGGCAAAAAAGATAATAAACTAAAATCTTGTACAACATCGCATATTTTCTTATTCAAATTTTTATACTTGGCCAATATTTTATCATCTTCTAGAGTATCAACCAAATAATTCAAATCGAGTACATCAGTATAAAAGTCAAGATTAAATGCCAATTTACCATATTGTTTAATTAAATCCATTTTAGAAAAGATATTTACATGTGGAAGCTCGATTTGTAACATTGTACTCAAAGACAATAAGAGTACACTTATAAATTTCGATGGGTCTGATAGATAATATGAATCGATCAAATTAACACAGCATAAACGATAATCTAAAGATATTAATTTTTGCATTATATTTTTGATCGAATTGTAATGGGTATATAGTTCAACTTGTCCTGGCAAATCAAACAAAATATAAGGTCGTTCACATTTTTTAGTTATTTTCATTAAGTTCTCTTTTAACCAATCGAAATTTTGTTCTAAAAATTCAACACAGTAGACTAGTGAACCATTAGGTCCAAGATTACAATTGATCATTACATCCTCAATGTTAATTAAATCGAATATATTCAATGCACAATCATAAGTAAGCCGATCGTTAGCTGGATCTAAATTTACTACAAATACAGTTCGACCTAAAGTTTTTAATGCCTCTTGCATTATTGTACAATATTTTGTTTTTCCACTGCCAGGTGGACCTATAACAATTTGACCAAAAACTGTCATTTTTATTTATATCTAAATAATTTAGAGCTTTAAAACTATGTTTTTTTTTTAATTAAAACTATATTGAATTTTAAAGCTTTATCGAGTTTTTCTATTCACTTATAGTTTATAAAAGATATTTTATAAAGTTTCATTGTATTAAAATTGAAAATGCACGTTTTATGGCGATAAAAATTCTCAAAACAGACATGACGTAATCTTTCGACAAATATGCCGTATTGATAACCTTGAGTTTCAGATATGAATCCAGTTATTTTATTTACTGAGAAGAAAACAAAGACTTTTCGGCTTTCAAAAGAGAATTGATGAATTTTCTCCACAGTTAAGGTGCCCCAAGTCATAAATATTAGTATCTTTAAATTTTATTCCTAAATTGATAAGCGATTCCGAAAATTTTCTGAATAAAAATGTAAATATATAATGATAATATCTAGCGAAGATGGTTTCGATTTTTTATAAAACTATTTTATTTTGAAGTATTTCTGTAAAAAAAACTTATTTTTAGTCATTTTTCATTAAAAATTTAGTTTTTTTGAATCCCTATTTTGCTTATTATGAATCAAATTGTTCAAAATCAAAGCCAGTTTTTATAAAGAATAGTCAACACTATAATTCAAAATATTTTCGGAATATTTTTATCAGAATAGACATGAGTTATTAAGGCTCAAAACAGCCAAACATTAACTTTATGTTTTGGTGCACCTTAATTAACCCTTAACGTACCGTTGTATCATATATGATACATTTCTAAAAGTTATTAAAACTTTGTATTCACATTAATATAAGAAAATATTTTATATATAAAAATAAAGCTCATTAAAAGATCTTTCCAATGAATACAAGTATTAAGTATTGATTATTGCTAAATTATGTTAAATTTTGATCCAAAGTTGTAGCATTTGAATTTTGATAAAAATCGATCAAATTTTTTTAATTAAAATTTAAAAAATTTTCTTTAATCCTTTTTTTCTTGATTGCATTAATGAACTTAAAATAAAAAAACATGTCACTCTATGAAATAAAATACGAAGAATCTAATGGTTCTAAAATCACTTTACAATTTTAATCTTATCGAGAGATATACTGCTTCAAAAAAATGCATCATTTGTTTGTCAAAAGGCTACCATAAGCTGTGTGAATTTTTTCATTTTTTTGTTGGTACTTACCATAGATTTTGACGAGAAATTCAAAAATTTTATCAATTTTTTGATATCTCGAAAAATGGACAAGCGGTACGTTAAGGGTTAAATATTCTACATTTAAAATATTTTTCATGTGCTTAAACTGCGATCTTTTTTACTTCCGTTAGATAATTTTTTAGAACGAGAAACGTGGACTCATGCCCTGCCACAGCCATTTGGTTCTCATAGAGCTGATCAAATTAAGTTAGGGAAAAATATTCACTTTGGAGATACACCCTAGCTATTGTGGATTTTTCAATTTAAGCTCTAAATTGAAAATTTTATTTTACACTCGCTTTTACCGTTGAATTTTTATATTTTAAATAATAACTTTAAGAAAAATAATGGCTACAATTAAAAATGGATAGATTGGTAAATCCACCACAAACAAAATAAATGAGATTAAAATTTTGTTAGATTTTATTATTTTCCAAGATACAAATAAAAAAAATTTAAGAATTTTTTAACAAAAATTAACATGCTTTAAATGTTTAATCATTCTTAGAATTTTGTTCAAAATTTAACTTGAGCTTTTAAATCTAGTTAAAATTTCAAAATAAATCCTTTTTCAAAAAATCAAAAACAATTATTTATTTCTTTTTACTCATTTGTATAATCAAATTTTTTTGTAAAAAATTTAATTGAGCCCTAAAGAATTAACTTGAGAACGTAAAATTCCATTAGATAAATTAAGCTACGGGATCTAGAGGACGATTAAATCCACCTTTACGATTCATATATTGTCTATATTTTCGTTTTTGTTGAATATTAACTGCATAGGCATTACAAGCGCCATCGACATGTTTGCCTTTAGTTGTATCAAAACCAGAAAAGCCCATAATTTTTAACATTTCAATTTCATCTTTCGATTTACCTTCTAATTCGTTTGGATCTAGAATAATTGGTTTGTCTGATTGAATAGTTGTTTGTTGTTTTGGTTTTACATTTCCAAGGGTTAAGTAGTCAATTTTATGCGATGATTCAGGAGAAGACGAACGATCTCTTTTAGAACGAGGTGATTTTGATCTTTTATCACGACGATGTCTTGGTGAGCGGGACCTAGACCTTGATTTACGACTTGATCGTTGACGATCTTTATCTCTATTTTTTCTGTCACGTTCTCTGTCCTTTTCTCTATCTCTGTGGCTTTCTTTTTTACGATCGCGACTTCTTGATCTACTACGACTTCGATGCTTTCCCATCTTACTTTAAAAAAAAAATTTTAAATTTTCTAAATAATTTTCTGGAATTTTTAATTCTAATAAACCAATATTTATATATATTTTGAAATTTTATTAAATTATAATATTTTTTTAATATTTCGTCTACATGAAGGCGCTAAACATGTCTTATTTCTAGATGTAAGCGTGAATTATCATTAATGAGAAAGTTTTGAGTTCAGTTACCGCATGAATAAGCAAGGAATTACGGTAATCACACGAAAGCGAATATTTTCTTCATAAATTGCAATTTTTAATATTAAAATTTTACCGTAAAAATTTTCAATAAATAATAGAAAGTGAATAAAAATCTAATTGGTGTCAGTTAGAGTTATAAGCAAGAGTTTATGACCGATCATTTAGTTCAAATTTAAATCGAGTCGAGTGTTGTTGGTGTTCTTATTCGTTCAGTGCTTTTGATTGATTCAATTAATATATAATAAGAAATTTTTTAGTTGAACATAGGATTTTAAAGCTTAATTTATTAGCTTTCATTTATTAAAAAAATGAAATATTTTTTTTGAGTTTTTTCCATATAAATCATGTCCACTTAGACAAACACCATTTTTTAAGCGCTTTTTTTAAAAAAAAATTTTTATTGTGTCAATAATTTTTTTCTAAATTTATATAAAAAGGAACAAATTTCTAAGTATTGCGATGATCCATTAGAAAATAATCGTTAAAAAACGAAAATTCAACTCGTTTTCATAGTTTAAAAAATTAAGTATTTTTTGAAGGTTTTTTTTGAATAAAATTCGATAGACTTATCAGATTTTTTAGTTAAATATATTTTTGGATTCCTTAGACCATTTTGAACAAGATAGGCAACTTGTTTCTCAAAATTATTTTGTTTTCCCAGAAAACAAACTACCGAAAGAGTAGGAGGTGAGGCAATGGTCACTCCAACAAACAATTAGTTAGGGATTTAAAAAAAATCCATTTTTGTATACATGACAATCATGACTATAAACCTGTAAAATATTGGGCGATTGTCTTAAGTATAAGTTTATTTTTTATCAAAACGTAAATTTTCCGGACCATTTTGAGACATCCGTTACATAGGTGATAAAGCTTTTTTTTAAGCAGGCATAAGAAGAACAACTTTATTGGCCTAGTGGTTTAAGAAGTTTGATGGAGGACCTTCGAATTTGAATAAATCAACAAACCTCGTTTAGTAAAGGGTTCAACATCCTACTTTAACAAGAAATAAATAAAATACGCTAATGTATAACTCAAATGTCAGCTTAATTGCATCTAGATCAACCTAAATTTTTTTATGTATTATTTCAGTCTTGTAGACAAAGCAAAAAATAATGGTTAAAGGTTTTTTAATTGGTTATAATTAAAAGAATCACATTACCAATAAGTATCATAAAGATTTTTTTTGAAAACACAAATACGCCTGTCTTAAACTCCCCTTTTTTTATGAAGGCAAACAAGGTAAAATCGCTTCGCCCCATGTCATTGAGCCGCAAAGAACATTCTAATATTTAATTAATTAAATTTTAGAAAAAAAGATTCGTTTAAGAGTTTTTGAATTTTATAATTGATGCTTGGATTGTTTAACCGAGAATTGAAAATTTAACGAAACTAAGAAAAAATGTCTTATATGAACTTGAAGTGTTGTTGACTAAATATGGAATTCTTAATAAACTCTTTACTATTCTAATTTTTTCCCTAAAAAGCTCTGAATTTGGCCAAGTTTGGCATAAATTGCCATAATTTATCAAATCAATTATTGTTTCCTTGAAAAAGCAAAAACGCAATAGACTGAGCCTACGACTCAGAAAAATATGCATTTAAAATTTGAAAAATGTTTCACCATGCAACAAAAGTAAAAGCTATGCAAAGTGATCTTTGCAGTAAAAAAAAAAAACAATTAAGAAAATTGACAAAAAACTTTAAGATGCTCATGATGACTTTAGATACCTATTAATTTTTAATTATGATTTTAAAATAGAACGTAAATTTGAATTTCTTATTTATTAGGGGGGAGCGGAGGGATGTCATATTTTTGGACAAAGAGGTAAAAGTGCTTTACAGAGCGATTTTTGTTGATCAAAAAAATATAATTTTCAAAAAACTTGAACATGCCTTACCAAAAGGCTTTAGCAAAATTCAAAATTCGCACATGAATGTTTTATTCTTAAAAATCGCCAAAAAACAAGTTGAAACATCAGAAAAACACTTGTTTATTTTATTTTTGGATTTTTTTAAAGTAAAAAAGCAATTTTAAATAATTGAAATTTTTTTATTTAAAAAATTAACTGAATATAACAAATTGTTTGGACTTATTTCTAAAAAATGAAATTTATCCAATTGTTCCGAAATTATTTCACGCTTTTTCTTAGAAAACATATCATCTACTTCATAGACATACAAACAATTGCCTTTTATATTTTTAACAAATAAAATATTATTCTCATAGTCACTTCTAAACGAATCATTCGATTTAATTTCAATACGTCTTACTAATTTACCATCTAATTTCTTTACTATTCCCAAATAAATCTTTTTCTCAAAATCAGTCCAAATTTTAAAAAATAAATAGTCTTTACTCACCGTGGCCAAGACACAATTTGGTTGAATATAAAAAGGCCATTCTAAGTCTAAATATTGATTAAACACTTTTAATGTTTCAAATTGAAAATTCATTAAAACATATTCGTAGGTTTTAAAACAAATAATTTCACTTTCATTCATTTGACAAAGATTAATAATATCAGTGGAAAAGTATTCTTTTTTTAACATAAAAACATGATCAAATAATTTTAGACTGTGCTTATTTTTCTTAAAATCGGTGTGACAACTAAGAATAAATTTTTTATTATTCAAATATTTTGAAAATGTGATGTCGTCAAAGTTTAATATAGATTCATAAAAAACCTTAGAATTTTCATTAGTTATTCTAATTATATCTATTAGGTTATCTTTGGATTTGAAGTGATAGAAAAAGCGATTTTCAGATAGAACTAGAACTGTTAGAAGTTCATAATTCAAAATTTTCAAGTCCTTAAAGTCTATTTCTTTATAAAAATTGTTAATTGTTAAAAAATCTAATTTTTTCAATGTATTAAAATCATTAGAATATTTAAGAGTACCGAATAAGTCAATACAATTCAACATAAAGCACATGTTCGGTTGAAATTTTACCAGTGGCTTCATTAGATCAAGACTCAAGCGCTGGTTTAAGCGAGTTTTATCAACCAAATCATTTCTAGATGAGTTTAAATTATTTAAAATTGTGTTCAATTCATAATTTTGTACAAAATCGTGAACAATATCGATTTTTTGCTCAGATATTTTGCGATTTAAAAATATTAAATTATTAATTGATTTGAATTTTTCGTTTAAATATTCAAAAAATGTCTCTGTTTCATTAATAAACATTTTTTGTTTAAAATAGAACGCAGTTGAATTTCTATTCCAATTGTTGTGTGCTGTCAATTAAAGCACCAAAAAAATCTTTGAAAAAAAAATAGAATTTTCACTTTAAGCTTCAAAAACTGGAGGGCCCAGTCAAGAAATATAAATTGAAAATTTTGATTACAAAAGCGCAGTAATATAAAAAAAAATAATTATGAATTTAAAGTTTTCAAAAAATTTTTTTTTAATAAATTAAAAAGAAAAATGTGATATAAATAGAATTTTATTGTTTCAAGGAGGATCTGGGTTTTTAAAAATGTAAATAAAAAAAATTTCTTTAAGAAAATTCTAACGAGAAATTTGAAGACAAACAAAAAAGCATTTTTTTTTCTTGAGGAATTTTTAAGAAACTAAGATATCAATTATTCCACAAAAATAAAAATAATTTTTTATTTTCATGAAAATTATCTTCAATGAAAAAAAGAAAAAAATCAACTTATTTGTTTTTTTTTTATTTATGTAGATGGTAGTAGAAATACAAAGATAAGAGTAAAAAAATTATTTTCGAATTAGTTCAAAAAAGAAAATTGTGTTAAAGCATGAGTATGACTTATAAAAATGGTAAGAAACAATCACAGTCAAGCCAAGAATGGTCCAAAAGAAAACAATTGTGTTCAGAACTATACCAAGGTAAGCTTTTTTATAAAGTTCTTTTGTCTTTTTAGCTATTTAATTAAGAAAATACATTAAAAAAATAATTGAAGCAATATGCTAAAATGCTTATAATTAATTATTTTATAAGGAGTAATTAAATATAAACTTTATTGGCCTTGAGATAAAAACATTAACTTCAAAATATTGATAATAAATTACTTTCGCTAAGCATATTTACATGAGGATTAGATAATTTTTGGCCGAATAGAAGAAAAAGAATTCAATTTCATTACTGTTTTTTTGAGGATTTTAAGCAAGTGAATCTACCTTTTCTGAAAATAAACGATCTGTAAAAAATTTCTTTGAAAAAAATTAAACTTAAGTGAAAAAATTTTATGCAAATAATTTTCTGTGAAAACAATCTGCAAAAAATCTGTGAAAAGGCTTTGCAAAAATAAACCATCTTTATTTTTAATTCACGTGTTCCTTGATTAAATCTTATGATAGAATTTCTGGTACAGTTATTTTAAATCTTTTGGGAAGAAGCATCACTATGGCGAGCTCTATTAAGAACTACAGTATGTCACAAAAAGTTAGAATCAAGCTTGTTTTTTATTTAAATTGTCTTATTTTTAAATTTTTTCCTGTCGTTTATTTTTTCAAAGAAGAAATCAACGTGTTACAGATTTCTTTCGATCTTTGTCTTATCTTTCAAATTATCTAAATTTTTTAGCCTTTTCAGGTCTGTGTTATTTTTTCAAACCATTTTTTCTCTTTTTTAGCAAATTTTTGGTAATTTTAGCTAAATATGGTGTAATGATTGGCAAATTGTCTTAGTTTTTGCTACACATTTAGTAAAAAATTCATTAGAAGTACTGTAATGTTTTAAAAAAATTCCTAAATGACATAATGTATTTTAATATGTTTACGTTTCGTTTTAGTTTCAAACTGATGTGAACATGTTTGGATAATGTGTAAAAATTGTTCATTTTTTCGTTAGCTTTGTTTTAGATCAAAGTGAACCAATTAAAAATTGTATCATTTTAAGTTTTTTCTTGATAAACGGAAAAATTTATGTTTTAAATTAATCTGAAAGAAAAAATAATTATAAAGAAACAATTTTAGTCAAATTTTAACAATCTTTTAAAGGCAAAAATCTGCTCATACTCAAAAATTTATTTTCTTAATAACTTTTAACTGGAAATAGATTTTAAAGTTCTACAAAATGCTAAATTATGCAACAAGTATTCTATATTTTTTAGAAGTTCTGCAAAAACTATTTATTTAAATTACGCACTTGAATTAAATATTTTTACATTAAGTGCATGAACCAAGTTTGAATTTAGGCTTTAAAATAAATTTTTTTTAAAAAGAAACTTTTCCCAATATATAAAGGTTAATAATTTTATTTCATTTTTTAGAATGCTTTGTTCCAAATGATAAATTTAAATTCGAAACGAATTTTTTGAAAATACAAGAACTTTTAAATCAAATAATAAATGAAGAAAAAAGTAAATTAAACATTTCATAAAATAATTTAAAAAATTATTAATTTTTCTTTTTAAGATTTTAAATCTTGTATACAGATCAAACGAACTAGTCAGAAATTCGACCTTTTTAAACATTTTTTAAACGATAATAATTGTAAAATTAACGATTTGTTATACATAACAAAAAGTATTCATAACGATGATGATTTTACTGTTCGATCAAATAGACAATTTAAAAAAGGCGATTTAATTTTTGATGTTCCTGGTGATATTATATTGACTGTGGATACTGTTAGGGATACTTTTTTAGGAAAATTATTTCATGAGGATAAAATGCTTTCTTCAATGCCAAATGTAGCTTTAGCTTTAGCTGTTTTATTTGTGAAATTAAATTGTGAAACTGATAAAAAATTATCTAAATGGTCATCCTATATGAATATTTTACCAAGTGAATTTCATACACCGCTCTATTTTAGTCTTGATGAAATCAAACTATTAAAAGCATCTCAATCATTTTGTAAGTTTTTTATTAATATTAATTTAAACCATCAAATAAAATATTAAATTGTTTTTTTTTTAAGATGATATTCTTTATCATATACGTAATATATCCAGATTATATGCTTATTTATTTAACCTGCTGGATTCGAAAGTAATTTTTGTTTGAAACAAATTTAAATCAGCAAAAAATTTTTTTAAAAAAATTTAGATTGAAGCTAAAGAATTTTTGAAATTTTTTACTTATGAAAATTTTCGTTGGGCGGTTAGTGTTGTTTCTACCCGTCAAAATCAAATTTATGATTCGAATAAAAAGCCAATGTTAGCAATGATACCTTTATTAGACATGTGTAATCATGAAGATGGTGAGGTAATTTTTTGAATCGCTTAATTTTTTCGCATAAAAATAGAAAAAATTGTCAACTTATTTGTTTAGTTTTGTACTGATTTCAATAATGAAACCCTAAGTGCGTTATGCTATGCTCATAAAGATATTAATCCTGGAGATGAAGTAACATTTTAATATAAAACTGGAACGAAAAAAAAATCTTGAAAATATTTAATTTTTTAGATTACAATATTTTACGGATCTAGATCAAATTTTGAAATGCTTATTCATAATGGTTTTGTTTGCGAATGTAACAAGCGAGATAAGATTAAGCTTAAACTAGGTCTAACTACTCAAGATATCTTATTTGAAAAAAGGTCTTGTGTGTTAGAAAAGTTTGGTTTAAAAAGGTAAATATTTTATAGTTCCCTTTACTTTATAAAATCCAAATTGAACATCAATATTTGGGTCTAGTGGTTTTTGATGACGTTTGTTCATAGAAAAGATGAACAATTCCTGTGAACATTTCGTGAACAATCTAAATTTTTTTCACGTATAGGTGATCAAATAAATGTTTAAGATAATAAAAATAAAATAAGGTGACCAAACTTTATCTTAGGTGAACTATTTCAGGTTTATGTGAACTATCCTAGATTAATGTAAATAAAAACATTTATGTGAACAACGATAAAATCAAAAAAGTTTCTTAGGAATTTTTTTAAATTTCAATCATTTTTATAATTAATATTTTGAATGAAAATTCACAACTTTTGGTGAACAAACAATATTTTAGGTGAACAGTGTGTTCACCTGCATATATGCATGAAAATTATATCAAAAGAAAGC
>NTPY01000817.1:224986-249508 GCA_002922825.1 Brachionus calyciflorus | reverse complement strand
GACTTTATAATCATTTTATGTTCCTTATATGTCGGTTACTGGGACGGAATCACCCCTGTAATAAAGAAATAAAATCTTCCTTTGGCATATCTAGAATAAAGTTTTTTAGAGGCTTATCAAAACAAAAATCTTGGAAAATTTTACTTATAACTAGGACCGAGGTAAATTTTTTTTAATTACATTTTTTACTCACCTTAATAACAAAGCAAATATTTTCTTTATTAATTTATGATTTATTGGTTTGAATTTTTAAAATATTAAAATGACTTCTTTTCTCCAAAATACCTTAAACTCGCGTAAACAACCCTAGAAATTGGTTCCAAAGCATCTTTCATGTGTTTTGGTTTTTTTCCTAAATACGGTTTAAAACTGAATTTTAATAACGCAAATTCCTTTGCGTGGTCTTAAACATATAGGTTAAAATTTTGCTACAGTGAAAATGTTGAAAAAAATTAAAATCCTGAAAAAATGTATAGCTTTTCTATCGAATTAACGCCGGACCGTAACCTTACCCCTACCGTACCAAAAAATTTTTTTTTTATAATACGGTACGGGTAAGCTGTTAATTCGATAGAAAAGCTGTATTATCTGAATATTTGAATAAAGACTTAAATATTAAAATAAAAATATTCAATAATTCCATTAGCAATATCTTATTTTAAAGTAAGGCCTTCAGCTCAAATTTTAAATCAAAGTTAGAACAATTTTGATTTTTAATGAATAGATTCCTTTTAATTAGAAAATTTTTTCTTTACGATCGATTCTTTTCCTTATATTATTTTAGATTACTATACAGTAGGTTTCAAAAATTTATAATAAGCTTGCCAAAAAATAAGACAATTTACCTATGATTACACCTTATCTAGCTAAGATTACCAACAAATTCCTAAAAAAGGCAAAAAATGGTCGGAAAAAAGAACCAAGACCTAAAACGACTATAATTTTTAGATAATTTAAAAGATGAGACAGAGGTCGTAACAATTTGATTTCTTCTTTGAAAACGTGAACGGCAGTAATGAATTTAAAAATAGACAATTAAAATAAAAAACAGTACTGTATGAACCGAGAAAATGATATTAGATTTTATTAAACACGTTAGTTTGAGAAGTCGCTTTTTTTAAAAATCGTCAGTCAATTTTTTATACTGGATTTTTTCGGGTTGATTTTTTATGTTTTACCAGAGTAATGGGCATATAAATTTTTTTTTTTAAATAAAAAAAAAATGTGAAATGTAAAACATACTTGAGAAAATTCACTTTCTATTTAATAAAATCTTATAATTAAAAATCAATAAAATTAAAGGATTTGTAATAACAACAGAAACACCGAATAAATAACTTTTAATCAGACTATCATTTGATATACACCGAGCACAAAATATACTTAATAGCCAAAGCAAAGAATATTGCAAATATTGAGTACAAAACGGCAAGATAATAATAGTTAATCTTATTTGGGATCTTAGCTGTACTTTTCTATATTTTGTCGATTTTAAATTTGTTGAATTAATACTTGATTTTGTTAAATTAATTTTATCACGTTTATTTAAGAAATAAATCAAATAAAAAGAAGCAATTAGAACAATTATAATCGGAATTATCCATCCGATTATGACAATGACTCCTGAGAATAATTTTGAATTTAAGTTAAAACTACATACTCTTTCATTAGGATCTTTACTAATATATATAAAAGCCATAGGGACCCAAAAAATACAGGCTAAAATGTATAAGATAATAACGAATAAGTACCAGTATACTACAATCAAGTCATCTTTAAATTTAACTGGTGACAAAATTGATCTTAAGCGAACCCATGACATAAAAATCATATGTAATATCTCAACAGTTGCGAGTACATTATCAATTGAATAATAAAATATACAAGTTAACCGATTAAATGGCCAATAAGGAAATATTATTGAAATGTAAAAAAGTGCAAAGTCAATTGTTCCAGTCAAAATATCCACAACACAATGGCTAATTAAGATTTTATCAAATATTGTTTGATTAAATGGAGATTTTGACTTGACCAATAATATGATAGCCAAGCTGTTTAGAAAGATTGAGCCCATAGTCAAAAAGACAGCATATATGGTAATGATTAGTGATTTCTGAGCAAAATGAAAAAAGCATTTTAAAAAAACTGCTTGTGGTTCGAATTGTTTAAACGACTCACAAAATGATTGGTTCATTTATTTTTTGCTTTATGTTTTTTTTTCAAATCTAAGTAGAATTTAATTTTTAAAATTTTATTTAAAAAAAAGATTAAAATTTATGAGTCTTAAATTTATTTTAAATATGTTAACCAATAAATTAAAATTGTTTTAAAGAATATTTGAGTAAATTAAGTTTATCAGTAATATTCGCTCCCAATCTAAACTAACATCAAATAAAAATGTTTTAAAAGCTTTATTCAAATTGACAGCAAACCTACAACTGAAAAATGATCTCACTTTTTTTATTGAAAAAAAAACAGGAAAAATTCATTAATTTAAAATTATTTTTGGAAGATTTGACATGTTTAGATAAAATAATCCATTTTATATAAATAGATAAAAAAAAAAGAGTAATAAAGAATTGAACTAAAATCTTAAATTACAATTATTAAAAATTTTTCCTAAGGATTCTAAAAAAAAAATCGAAAATATTTTTTTTAAATTCATTTTAAAATTTGCAAATTATGGGTAATTTTTGAATGAAAAGTTTAGTTCAAGTTAATTAGCTTGTTATTATTTAGTTTAATCGAATCAAATAAAATTTAGGCTATTGCCAAAATAGACTGTGACTTTTTTTGATAAAATCTTTTCGATTTTGATCGCTATATAGTATTTAAATCATCCTACCGTAATTCTTATCAGAGGTTCACAGACAATATCTGCCAAAATTATTTGAAATTAATAAAATTTTTAAATAAAAATTATACAAAAAAAACTAAAAAAACGTTGAATGTGAACCTGGATCGACGATGGCGGTTATATTTGGCGGCTACGGCTGACATTTCACTTATAAAAGAACCACTCTATTGAATTTCCATTAATCTATTTAATTTTAATCATAAGAGTTGAACCTAATATTAAAATACGTAAGACTTTTCTCTGAAATAATTTAGTTTTAAAAATTCTACTGTATCTACTTGCCAAGAACTTAAAGAAAAATGGTTACAGTCAAGCTCTTTACGATTAGAGAACATCCGATCGATTACATACTATAAAAATTTAGAGTTAAGATTAAATAAGAATAAAAAATCAAAATTAGAGTAAAAATTTTCAAAAATTAGAGTTTTTAAAGAAATTTCTAAGATACTTAAAAAAACCAACATTCAAATTGTTTTCCAAAAAAAAATTCTAAAAATTATATAACATGTAATCGATCAGATGTACTCTCATAAAGAACTTGTTGACTATTCTCCAATATATGGAGAATTTTCGAAAAATCTAAGGAAATTTTTATTGGTTTATTTTACGCGAAAATTTAATTATTAAATCAAGAAAAAAAAAACAAATTGTTTTTGAAAACTTTTATTATTTGTTTAAACAAAATAAAAACAATTTAAAAATGCAAAATTATTTTAATTTTGCTTTAAAATCATGAGCAATAATGCCATACGAACATACATGCCATATTCAGCTTGTCTAAAATAAGCAGCTCTAGGATCTGAGTCTATTGAAGTACTTATTTCATCCACTCTTGGCAACGGATGCATAACAATCATTTTCTTTTTGGCTATTCTCATCAACTGTGGTGTCAACACAAACATACCACTAGCTTTCTCATATTCATCAAGCGACTCGAATCTTTCTTTTTGAATTCTAGTCATGTATAAAACATCTGTATCCGGTAAGGCCTCTTCCAATGAGCTATACTCTTCTTGAACTATACCAGCTTTAGTTAACGAATCCACTATACCTTTAGGCATTTTTAAAAAATCGGGACTTACATATCTTAATGTTACTCTATATAACTTTAATAACTTAGCTAATGAATGAACAGTACGGCCATGTTTTAAATCACCGACCATTGTTATAGTAATACCATTTACAGTACCTATTTCTTCTCTAATTGTAAATATATCCAATAAAGCTTGAGTTGGATGCTCCCCTGTACCATCTCCAGCATTAATAACGGGTTTATTAGAGACTTTAGCGGCTTTTTCAGCAGCTCCTGGCTCTGGATGACGTATAACTACCAAGTCTGAATAAGAACTCATCATTCTAACTGTGTCCTCTAAAGTTTCACCTTTTTTAAGACTTGAATTATTCTGATCCATAATTACTACACTACCGCCTAGTCGTTGCACAGCTGCCGTAAACGAACATTGTGTTCGTGTACTCGGCTCAAAAAACATTTCAGCAATAATTTTCCCATTTAACAAATGGGTCAAGCTCTTATCACTAGATGTATAAATTTTCAAATCATGCGCTAAATTAAAAAGCTTGTGCATGGCGTCTTTACGTAAACGGTCAACAGTTAGCAAATTCGATCTGTAGAAAAAATTGTTTGAATCTTGTGAAAGTTCATAATTTTTAAAATAATGAGATTCTAAACTTTGAATTTCTTTCGGTATTTGAATATCACCTGAATCACGTCTTAATCTCTCGCCTAAACTCTCACTTTTATGAGGTGATCGTACCGTATCAATTTTGATTAGAGGCAATTGAGATTTTAAGACTGGTGTATTAGGTAAAACTGGATATGGTTGTTTAAAAACATGACCTAATTCAGTTATATTTTTACCATAACCAGGTTTGGCTAAAATCTCTCCATCAACATAAACAACTTCGCCTCTTAGAATTACTCTTTTTATTTGACCGTATACTTTAAGACCAGCAAATGGTGTCCATTGACACTTACTAAATGGCATGGCAGTGGGTATTACCCATTCCGAGTCCAAATCAATTTCTATATAAGTATCCAATTGCTCTGGTAGATTGAAAATTCTTCTTGGATTTGTGCAAGATTTTTCAATAATTTGTTCCAATGTAATTTTGCCTTGTTTATAAGCAGTTATTAATAATGGTAAACTAGTTTCAAGTCCCGGGAAACCAGGAACTACTTTATTAATTTTTTCATCTAAAGTATGCGGAGCATGATCCGAGGCTATCATGTCTATATAATCAAAATTTTCCCACAAAGCATTACAATCATCACTTGATTTTAATTTAGGTCTAACTTCCTTGGCTAATGAGCTGAATTGTTCCATGTCATCTATTGTATAAAACAAATGATGTGGTGCTACTTCACACGTTACTTTGAGACCTTTATCTTTAGCCACTTTTATTAATTCAATATCTTGTCTCGTTGATACGTGACAAATGTGTACATGTCGATCGTATAACTCGGCTAAAAATAAAACAGCAGCTAATTGATGCTCCTCGGAGTGACAACATATAATTTTATTTCTAGGCCATGTTTTAAAATGTTTAACCCAATCTTCTAATTTGTCCATTCTCAAAGCATTAAACGTTTCATTTAAATACATTTTTAGACCACAAGCTCTTTCTGCTAGATCTGGTATAATCGTAGAATTATCATTAGTTGCCCCTAAATAAATACCATAATCACAAACTGCTTTTTCTTTGTATAAATTCTCAACTAATGTCAAGCTTTCCTCATTAATTACAGCAGGATTAGTATTTGGCATAGCACATACCATAGTATAACCACCAGCTAATGCCGCTTGGGTACCGGTCAATATATCCTCTTTATATTCACCACCAGGCTCTCTTAAATGTACATGTACGTCTATTAGACCCGGAAGTTTAACTATTCTAGTTTTAGTCAAACAATCAATAAGTGTATTAACTGGTGGTGTTTGACAATTCAAATATTTTAAAGCTTGAACTAATAAGCGTACATTTTTAACATTAGTTATCAATGGTATGGAATTTTCAATGGCTATACGTCGAGCTTGATAGCCTTGTGTCATAAACGAAGAAGCTCTAAATGAAGAGCTTTTCATTGGCGTATTAATTACTAGATCAAAATGTTTAGATGTTAAATAATCAGCGACAGTTCGTTGATTAACTGATGTTGACGATATGATATCATCACATTCGGGCGATATTAAATGTTGAATTTTCGGACCAATTTTTTGAACTGAATGTATACTACCGTCTTCATATGACCAATCAACTGTTTCGACTTTAATCGAATGCTCAGAATAAAAATCAGCCGTACCACGTGATGCATACAAATTAAAACCTAATTTTTCTAAAATTTTAACCGACTCTAACAAAAAACTTTTGTCTTTATAACTGCCTATTGATAAAAGAATATTTTTTTTAGGAATTCGAAAACCTGTGCTCATAAGGGCCTTTAAATAAGCTATGTATTTATTATCACCAAAACAAGCGACTTCGCCCGTACTAACCATTTCTACTCCGAGTAATACATCAGAACCAGTTAAACGACTAAATGAAAATTGTGGAACTTTGACACCTATTCTACCTGTACCTTGCACACAATCGACTGGTAGTGGACTAAGACCCATCGCTACTTGAGTAGCTACAGCTATGAAATCATGATCCAAAGTCTTACTTACAAATGGAAATGAACGAGAGACTCTCAAATTACACTCGATTACTTTTAATTCATTATCTTTGGCTATTAATTGTAAATTCATGGGTCCATTTACTTGTAAAGCCAAAGCTATTGAACTAGTAATTTTTCTTATCTTGAGCATAGTCTCAGCGTTGATGTCAATTGGTGGTGTTATCAAAGTAGCGTCTCCACTATGAACACCAGCATTTTCAACGTGAGTAGACACAGCCATACAAAGCAATTCGCCATCTTTAGCCACTGCATCAATGTCTATTTCTTTAGCATCGAGAATAAATTTCGAAATGACAACTGGATGCTCTTTGGAAACAGAACTAGCCACTTTTAAAAAAGTTTGAAGCTCAGAATTATTATGAGCGACCTTCATAGCTGCACCAGATAAAACATAAGATGGTCGAACTAAAACTGGATAGCCAACTTGTTCACAAAATTCAATAGCTGATTGTAAATTTTGTAATTCCTTCCATCTTGGCTGACTAATGCCAATATTATCCAACATTCTCGAAAATTTAAATCTATTCTCAGCATTGTCAATAGATTCTGGCGAAGTACCCAAGACTTTGACTTTTTGTCTATGTAAATCAATAGCTATGTTATTTGCAGCTTGACCGCCCATTGATAAAATAATACCCTTAGGTCTTTCGATTTCATAAATTGTCATAACTGTTTCAAAAGTTAACTCTTCAAAATATAATTTATCGGACATGTCATAATCAGTACTAACAGTCTCTGGGTTAAAATTAATCATAATTGTTTTATGTCCGAGATTTTTCAACTCTTTTAGACAAGAAACAGCACACCAATCAAATTCAACAGAACTTCCAATTCTATAAACACCTGAGCCTAGGACTATTACGCCATTATCGGCACCTATTTCTTGATCATGCTCTTCACCATTATATGTCAAGTATAAATAATTTGTTTTACATGGCCATTCAGCTGCGACTGTGTCAATTTTTTTGACAAATGGTAAAATGTTATACTCGTTTCGAATTCTTCTTATTTCTATTTCGGTGCTATTCACATGCATTGCTATTTGTTTGTCTGAAAAACCAAGTTTTTTACACTTGAGTAAAAATTCATTGTCTAAATAAATTCGATCGTTTTGACCATTTAGTTTGTATTTTTTCTCTAGGATTGTACAATGGTCTATTATGTTTTTAAATTTGTACAAAAACCATTTGTCGATTTGAGTCAAATCGTAGAGTCTATCAATCGAGAATAGATTTGATTTTAACGCTGAGGCTAGAACAAATATGCGACTATCAGTTGGATTTTGAAGTTCGTATTCATAGTCTTGGATTGTTTGTTCGTAATAGGGATCGAAACCAATAACACGGTCGTCTATCATTCTTAAGGCTTTTTGAAATGCTTCTTCAAAGCCTCGACCAATTGACATTACTTCACCAACACTTTTCATTGAACTTCCTTTAATTTCAAAATTTAAAGGATTGAGACAAATTGGAAAGGTGATTAAAGTGAATATTTTCTTTTAATAATTAGAATATTCCGCTCCGAATATTTAAAGAGATAAATATGAAATGCGACAAATAAGTGGCGTACCGAGAAAAAAAACGCGAAATATTTTGCGTATAAACGCGTTTTTAAATAAAACGACTAAAAACTTAACGTTTTTTTCGCGTTTTCTTCAACATTTTGATCCTTAATAATTAGTAAAATAGATATTCAAAATAGATATTAAATAAAATAGATATTCTCCATCTGAAAAATTTGGAAAAGAATAAAATTTATTAGATTTCATTCTAATTTATTTTTACCTTACAACTTTCAGTGTCTAAAGCTCCTTTTTCAACTTCTAAAAAACTAATTAAATATCCCATCCACAATCGTGTTCATGAAATAAGTTGAATATAAATTATTGTGGTACTTTATCTACCACAAAAAAAGCAATAAATTTTTAATAATTTTATCCATAATTTTTTTTAAAATTCTTTTGAAAATAAAATTTCAAAAATTAAAAAAAAATTTATTTAATTGAGCTTCAGAAAAAATTCCCTAAATCAAAGGTATAAAGGTCAAAATTCATTATCAATCATTAATTTTATGATTTTTAAACGCGTTTCTTTTTTAAGTTTAAACGCGTTAAAAGGGTTAAGTTTTTTGACGGAATTAACTAATTGTCACGTTAAAAAACGCGTTTATTTTTTTCGGGGTAACAAATTTGAGCGTGTAATGTATTGTATAAATTTGTCTCAAAGAGCCTAAATCGACTCAAATTTGGAGTTAATTTCAAGACTGAACTTGTTATGTTACTTTTCATGGATTTAAAATATCAAAAAATAACATTTATCTTTAATATCGAATTGTTTTATTTTGATGATTTAAGATATCATGACTTTTTAAAAGGGTCTACTTAGTACCCAAAATGGCAGTGAAAACATGTTACGCACAGTTAAAACACTTTTACTCACAGCCAAAAAATTTTCCCAGAAACTCATTTAGCCTCAAAAACAAAAATTTTTTACACAAACTTTAATCTTTTTGAAAAAAAAATCACAAACTTTTTTATCAACGAAAACAAGGTATGAAAAAAAGAAAACTAAAAATCCTCAATGTTTTAAAGTTAACGAATTCAATTTTGGATAATTTAAGGTCACAATTAAATTAAACTTATTTTTCAATAACTTAAAAACGCTCTGAAAAAGAATCTCTATCGAGTGATAGGGCTTCGAAAGCTGCTGTATCTTTAGCTAGATTGGATATTTTTTGTTGTTGTTGTCGTTTTAATCCATTATTGGAAAAAAGGCCGACCAAATTTAGGTCGCAAATGGTTATCTAATATTTAGAAATATTCAAGAAATTTGGAAACCGATTTTTTTTATTAAAATTTGAGTTTAAAAAGTTTTTGAAAAATATAAATAAAACATAAATCTAATTTTCTATTAGTCACACAAATTTTGTGTTAAACACTGTGGGTAACCAATTATCTCTTTTTAAATGCTTTCAAAAAATGTTTGGAACAAATTTTAAATTGTACCGGTATAGCTACTTTTGTACTCTTAGTCTTAATTAGAAATTTCTTGGCATAAATTTATATTAAAATGAGGTTCCACACAGAGGAAAATAATGAACTAACAAAGAAAAAAAATCTTAAGAGTTAGCTAAATTATGAATAGAATCATTTCAGCGTAAATTTACTGTAAGTCTTTTAAAAGGCAAATTTTTACTATTAAAATAAAACCACTAATTAATTATAATGTTTAAAATTGTTTCATAAAAAAAAATTTCTATCAGCCTTGTTGAGGACCGAGATTCTCAGTTCTCTGTCAGTCTCTTTGGATAAATAATAATAAAATTAATAAATAAACTTACCAATTTTATTCGATACTCTACCAACAAATTTTTTCAAATCCCATCTAGGTATTTTGATAACACAATAATCTAAACTGGGCTCAAAACAAGCAGTAGTTGATTCAGTAACTGAATTTCTTAATTCAACTAGAGAATAGCCTAAAGCTAATTTGGCAGCAATATAAGCTAGTGGATAACCAGTAGCTTTGCTAGCTAGAGCCGATGATCTAGACAATCTAGCATTAACCTCAATAATATAATATTCTAAAGTCAATGGATTAAGTGCATATTGAATATTACATTCACCAACAACACCAAGTCGACGAATTACTTTTAAAGCTGTATTTCTAAGCACATTATATTCTTCATTAGTTAAAGTTTGACTTGGCGCTACAACTATAGATTCACCAGTGTGTATGCCCAATGGATCTATATTTTCCATATTACAAACTGTTATGCAATTGTCATAATAATCTCTAACTACTTCATATTCGATCTCTTTCCAACCTTTTAGAGATTTGTCTATTAAAATTTGATCCGTCATAGCAAATGCTGAACTAGCTAATTGGATTAGCTCTTCTTTATTATGAGCAAAACCAGAACCCAAACCACCTAATGCAAATGCAGCTCTTATTAAAACTGGATATCCTAAACGTTCAGCTGCATCTAAAGCTTGCTCAAGCGAATACGCTGCTTCACATGGAGCGACTTTTTCATTAATACTTTCCATGAGACTAGCAAATTCTTGACGATCTTCAGTAACTAAAACAGTCTCGACTGGTGTACCCAAAACACGAACATTATACTCTTCTAAAATTTTTGACTTAAACAATTCAATACCACAATTCAAAGCTGTTTGACCTCCGAAACTTAACGAAATAGCATCGGGTCGTTCGCATTTTATAACTTCAGTAACATAGTGTAATGTTATAGGTAGAAAATAAACCTTATCAGCTAAGCCTTTCGATGTCTGTATAGTAGCTATATTGGGATTAATCAATACAACATAAATATTTTCTTCCTTAAATGCCTTAATAGCCTGTGATCCGGAATAATCAAATTCACCAGCTTGACCAATCGATAGACCACCAGAGCCAAGTAATAAAATTTTTTTTGGCCTAGAAGAATCGAAATTTTTAGTCACTGAAGTCACTGTAGTATTGGCTCGATTTAAAAGCTCATTTTTTAAATGATATTTTTGACTATTTTTAAATTTTTGCACAGATTCAATAAAAATATCAAATAAGAATTCAGTGTCCTTTGGACCAGCCATGTGTTCGGGATGAAATTGTACACTGAAATAGGGTAAGTCCTTATGAACAATGCCTTCATTTGAACGGTCATTTTCATTATAAAATAAAGGATCCCAAAATTTAGCCGCTTCTGAGGTCTCATCATAATCAACAGCAAAACCATGATTTTGACAAGTTATATAACATCGTTTGGTACCGTTTAAAGTACACGGTTGATTAAAACCACGATTACCGTATTTCATTTTCGATGTCTTAAAACCAGCTGCTAACGAAAGAATCTGGTGACCAAGACAAATGCCAAAAACAGGTTTTATTTTGTCGGAATTTTCAATCCAATTTTTTAACTTGTTAATTATTTCATTACATTTTGTTGGATCGCCAGGGCCATTACTCAAAAAGAGACCATCATAATCATCAATATTAAAATTACTTGTCCATGGTAAGACATGAACACACGCGTCTAAATTACAAAGCAAGCGTATTTGATTATTTTTCATACCAAAATCAATAGCTGCTATTTTGTACTTTCCATTTGGGTTGTAAATTTTAGGCTCTTTTGTCGAGACCAAATCGACCAAGTTGACTGTGTTAGGGTCAAAAAAAGTTTCATCTTGAATACTACTTGGAGGTCTTGTAGAATTAATAAAAACTTTTGCCAACATGGAACCTTTTTCTCTAAGAATTTTCGTTAATTTTCTCGTATCGATTCCACTGATACCTGGTACATTTGATTCAACTAACCATTCCGATAGGGATTTTTCAGCATTCCAATGACTATAATCATCACAATAGTCACTTACTATTAAACCAGATGCGTGGATTTTTTCCGATTCAAAATGTTTAGGTAAGTTGTATTGATCTAATGAGGAATCAGGCACGCCATAATTACCAATTAATGGATATGTTAATACCAAAATTTGGTTTTTATAAGACGGGTCACTAAGACTTTCGACATATCCAGTCATGCCTGTTGAGAAAACAATTTCTCCTTTGGTGTCTAAATCAGCCCCAAATGATTGACCTTCGAATAAAGTGCCATCTTCTAAGAGAAGATAAGACTTTTTTACTGGTCGATTCAATTCTGGACTGTCCTTAACACGTACCATTTCTATAAATCACTATTTATCTAAAAAAAAAAAATGTTTTAAAAAATTTAAAATAATTTCAAGCATTTTTTTCTCTGTTAAAGCGAGCAAAAAAGCACATTTCTCAACCAAATTAAATTTGATTTAGATACATAAATAAAAAAAATTGTAAACAAAGAAAAAGAAGAATTCAAGTCAAAATTGCAACATGGTTTAATGAAATTATTTTAAGATTTTAAAGAAATTCTTTTGGTTTTTCTAAGTTCCCAAAATGTTTTTAACTTGTCTTTCAGAAAGTACTTTTTTTTATTTAACGTTCTATGCTTTTAATTTTCCTAAATATAAATTGCTGGAAAAACTAAAAAAACAAGATTGCTTTCACATTCGAAAAACGGAACTTCAAACACAACAAATACAATTTCTTGAAGAAACTAAAAAAATTTTTTTCACACAAAGCCCATAAATATTCCTAACCTACTAAGAAAAACCCTAATCAAATATTTAGCTGAAATATACTTGTTTTTTTATTTTTAGTCTCAAATTTTTTCTTGAATCGCTTCTATTTCTTCTTTCCAAATTATATCAAAACAAAGACAACTTGTCTTTTCTTTGACTTCTCTAATATTTGTATTAGGGGTTGGCGCCAATCAACGTAATCGTGCGCAAACAGTCCTGAAGGCAAAGATCAATATTTGGTTTTATTACTGAAGCTAGAAATGAACATTCATTTTTTTTAGGAAACACAAATAATTAAAAGTCCGGTTTTTGTGTCTCATTAAATGTACAAATTTAAATAAAAACGTACCTAAAAAGGTAAAAACGTTAAAAAATATTAAATTTTTTTAAAAATAAAACAAAATTTAAACTCTTATTTAAACAAAATTTTTTTGATGAATGAATAAAAAAGTCAAATTATAATTGATGCCTCATGAAAATGAGAAAAAGATATATTAAAAAATTCAATTTAATTTAAAACAAGGTTCTTTTAATTTTATTTTACATTTTATCAGGTGCCAATTATAAATTGGCTGTTTTTACCCATGCATAAAATCATCATTTTTTTTAAAAAAAGAGTTTAAACTCTTTTTTTTTTGAAAGACACCAAAACCCTGACTTTAAAAGCATTACTATAAATTTACCCAAGCTTTATTTAAAAAATTTGTTTAAGACCTGGAAATTTTCAACTTATTCTGCTTTGAAATTTTCGCCTCACTTTGTCCATATAAAATGCCTTTTACTCAATTTTTAAAACAATAGAACACTTTTCCTCTCTTTTCTTTATTGTTAGAAAGGCTTTGGTTCTTTATGAAGCCATGAAACTCTTTTATAAATGCTATGACCTTTTCATCAATTTCATTAACTTTGAAAAAATAATATGGAAATATTTTCCAAAAAGTAGAAACACTATAATTCGGTCGTATAAACAATTTAAAACTAGTTTTAAGACCTTTTGAAGATTAAAGTTTTAATTTATTTCAAATTTATAATATACAGTGCTGCTTGTTACTTTGTAACAATTAATATAGAACAAGTATATATATGACACGTTTTCTTAAAAAAGGAATATTTTTAGGGGATGAAAAAAATATTAAAAGGCTTTTTTTTAATCGCTATTTTTAGCTTTTTAAACATATTTCAAATTGTGGTTTCCATTTTTTCATTCCCTATAAATGGTCCCTTTTTTAAAAAACTTGCCATATTGTTATTAAAATGTTATCGAACGCTATTTAGCATTATATAACGTTAAAAATTTTTTCGTTACAAAGTAACGAGCAGTACTGTAGAAAAAAATATCGGTCTCTGGACAAACAGTTTTAAAAATATCCTAGAAATGGTTCAATTAAATAACAAAAATTTAGCAAGTTATGAAACCTCATCTGCTTAAATTTTGCGCCCAATCTAATTGACAAATAACTTAAATAAAAGTATAAATACCGTAATCACTCGATAGTAGTACCGGTATAAAATCGAAAATTTTCAAAATTGTACCATTTTTTAGAGGTGAAAGGTCTATTAATTCATTTCTCTTTTCGTTAGTCAAGCATTTTCCTGATATTTACGACAAAAAGAAATATTTTGAATTTATTAAAATTAAGTTAAATTTTGTTTTGAATTTAACGCGACAACCTTTGAGTTTCATTGAAGCAAATACTATTTTAAAAGTACAAATTAAGAGTGAATGATTTAATATTTAAAATAGGTTTCGAGAAAAAAAATAGAGTGAATATTTTTATGGTTCTAAAGTCAAATAAAGTCATCTCTTTTTATACCCAAGTCTGGGCCAAGCTTTATTTTAATTAAAAAAATTCTTTTCAAGAACGTGGCAGTAAGATATTGCATTTGAGAATTCAAATATTTTTTGAAAAGATAAGAGCTTAAAAATTATTGTGACTTAAATTGCTGATTCAAAATTTAACTATTTTATTCTATTTTGCTTTTTAATTAAAACCTTAATTTAGAAAAAAATAAAATAAATATATATAACTATTCGAAGCTCGAATTGAAAACAATTTAAAAATTTTAAATTTGATTTTTACCGTCAAGAAATAGTCAATCAATATAAAAATAAATAGCGAAAAACAACCTGTCTACTTTGAAAATTTTATTAGGTCTTTTCAAAAATCTGCTTGAAAATTGCAAAAAATTTTATTAAGTTCATTAATTTTTTAATTCTGCTTAATCGCGCTCAAATTTTGAAATGCGTACCTTATCTTAAGCTTTATTTTTTCTAGCAGTAAAACAATGCATTTGAAAAAGTCTTTATAAAAATAAAATGTTAATAAAAATTTGCATTTAAGCACATGTACCTTGAATATACTTAAATAATTTTTCTCTAAAGCATGTAAAAAATTCATTTAAAATTCATTGAAAAAATTATTTTTTTATAAAATTTCTAAAAAAAAATACATTTCTTAGTGTATACTTTTATAAAAAATGACGGATAATCCTGAATGTCCCTTGAGGATAAAAATAATTCTTTCAATTCTTAGTGGTAAACCATTAAAACTTAAAAATATACGCCGAAATGAACATGAACCTGGTCTAAAAGGTAACAAACTTTATTATATAAAAATAAAATATATGCTAAATAATTTTTTTTTATAAGATTTCGAAGTAAATTTATTGAAACTTATCGACAAACTTACTAGTGGAACTAGAGTTGACATTAATGAAACTGGTACTTCTTTATATTTTGTTCCAGGTATTTTGTTAGGTGGTAAAGTAGAACACGACTGTGGACTTGAAAGATCTATTGGTTATTTTTTACAAACTATTCTATGCATGGCACCATTTACTAAAAAACCTATGGAATTAACCCTTACTGGAGTCACTAATGATCCAGATGATGTTTCAATTGACTTAATTAAATACTCTACTTTACCTATATTTAAACGTTTTATTGGAAATGACGAAGGTTTGGAACTTAAGATCTCAAAAAGAGGCGCCAAACCCGGTGGTGGTGGCGAAGTTTTATTTAAATGCCCAACTAAAATGAAATTAATTCCTTTAAATTTGACTGATCCGGGAAAGATTAAGCGTATTAGAGGAGTTGCTTATGCCATGAGAGTAGCACCAGCAGTTTGTAATAGAATGGTTGAAAAAGCCAAGGGAGTTTTACTTAAACTTTTGCCTGATGTTTACATAGTTAGTGATCACCAAAAAAAAGACACAGCAGGTAATTCGCCGGCATTTGGTTTGACTTTAGTAGCTGAGACTATAAATGGAACTTTCCTATGCGCTGAGGCATGTTCGACACCAAAAGGATCAGATAATGAAAATCCTAATGTGCCAGAAGATATAGCACTTAAGGCCACGCATAATTTATTAGAAGAAATATATCGAGGCGGATGTGTCGATTCATCAAATCAATATTTAGCCTATTTATTTATGGTTTTAAATCAGAAAGATGTGTCGAGAATCTTGAGTGGAATATTGTCACCTTTTTCTATACATTTTATGCGAGGAATTAGAGAAACTTTTGGAGTTAAATTCAAAATTGAACCGTGTCGTAATCAAGAAATGGACATTAATCATAAAAAGTTAATGCAAGAAAAAGAAGAAGCAAAAAATGCTAAGAAAAAGAAACGAAAGCGTAATTTACAATTACCAGCCGAGATAAATGCTAGTGAAAATGAGACCGATGTAGATGAAGAAGAGGAACAAAAAAAGAAAAAAATTAAATTGGAGGAAGAGGAAAAAGAGAAAAGTATAAAAGACTATCTTAAATTAGGACATGAAAAGCTTTTATTATCTTGTTTTGGTATTGGTTTTACCAATTTAACAAAAACTTTTGTTTAAATAAATAAATTTTTTCGAAAAAAAATAAGAATTATCTTTTAATTCTTGTAGTTATATTTGAGTTTGTTCCTAAACTGCGGAAGCGGAATGCGGAGCGGAAAATCGGACCCTAAAGGTGCGTGCGTAATTATAAAATTCTATAATGCGAAAAATTTTTTTAATTCGACAAAATAATTTTACAAGCTTATTAGGGGAAATAAGTAAACAAATGATATTATTTTAGTTATCGAATTTTACCACATAAACTTAATTTCAAAAATAAAATGGTTGGTCATCGTTTTGATGACCGCATGAGAAAATAAATTTTTCCTAGACTTGTAACGCAATTTCTGAGCCGAAAATCCATTCTTTGTTTATAATTAGGTTTCGGTAATTTAAAACTTACACACTAGCTATCTGAATTTTAGAATTTCAACCTCATTTCGACATTTGTATCATTTGAATTCTCCTTACAAGAAAACCCCCAAAAATTGATTTTTGTATTTTCTCGAAAAAAAAATATTTCCGACTCACCTATCCCATAGTTTCAACTTTGTATTCATAAGAATAAGAAAACATATTTTAAGCGAAAAAAGTACAGGCTGAACGTACGGCTTCCGCAGATTAGAGACAACCTATATTTGATTCCATTTTAACCAGTAAAAATCCAAAAGAAAGTCTTAGAAAAATTCTTCAAAATAAAAAAAAACAGCTTTTAGATTCCAAGGGCTTAACACTTGATATTAGAAAGTCGTTCAGAATGTTGGACCAATTCATATTTATTTTTCATTTTTTTATTTTGGTGTTAAGAATGGGGACCTAAACCTGGACAATGACTCAACTAGGTTCGCAAATTGATTTGAAATCCAGTTCCTCTATCCAACGACTCGAACAATTCGGCTATCACAAGACTTATTTTTAATACCGATATAATTTATCATACAATAGCTTTTTATTTTCTCTGAACTAAATAATAAGGAAAGTATAACAAACAAGTAATTAATTTTTTAAAAATGATTATTAAAACTAATTACAGTTTTTAGAAGAATGTTCATAGTAATTTAAAATCGTATGAATTTAAACTCTCTGAATATACAGCACTTGCTTTGAAATAAAGGCGTGAGCGTGAGCGTACCGTTACCGTTGCCTTTCAATTGATTTTTACTTTTCTAACGATTGGATCAAAATTTTTTTCAGAATTTCGTCGAACAAAATTAAGAATGTTTTTTCACCAATAAACTTCTTTCTAAAGGTTCTTTTATCTTTGAATTTTTTGAGATTTAGTTTGGCTTAGCTAAAAAATTTTTGTATTTCTATCAAGTCTATCAAGTGTTAAGCTTTTAGATTCCAAGGGCTTAACACTTGATATTAATAAGGCTTCTAGGAAGCGGTACTAGGAAGCCTTATTAATATCAAGTGTTAAGCCCTTGGAACTCGTTTTTAAAAAATTTGAAAATTAGTATATGTAAATTAGTATAATAAGTAAAAATTAAAAATTTTTGTTTCTTTTTTAAAATTTTTATTCACTAAATTTTAAATCAATAGCAATCCTGTCGCATATATCACTAGCTTTTTCCTTAATATTTTCCATTTTGGCAACTCTGGATCCAAATTGAATAGCTCTTTTTTGAAGTTTTGAACAAAAAGCTAAACCAAATTTTTTCAATGCTAATTTTCTTAATAAATATTTCTCTCCAAAACCTCTATCTAGTTTCATATTACATTTTTCTACAACTTTTAGTTCATTCAAAAAACTAACAACATCTTCATCTAGAAAAGGCAATCTCGATTCTTTTCCATGATCTGATAGAATTCGATCATCACGACCCAAATTTCTCGACGAGATTCTTTCCATTTCCATTTTTATTTCTTCACTTAATGCTTTCATACCGTCTTTTTCATAACGCGTTCTATGTCTAGCGTATCCTGCTAATTGTTCATCAGCTCCCATTCCCAAAATCAAAATTTCAGCTTCACTTGTATAGCCTATAATTTCATCTTTTTCTCGTACATGACCTTTACCGCGACTAGCAAACCATAATGCACAGCCTATACTATCGTCTAAAACAGTTTGATGCGGATATAACAAATGTTTTATAATTTCATCTCGTTCTTTTCTCAACTCATCCAACTTAATATTTATTTCAACAAAATTCCATTTTCGTTCAGGATTAAGTTCACTTAATGATTTAAGTCCACTTATTCGATCAGGTACTAAAAAATCATCTTTTTTATCACCTGATTTCTCAAAAGCTATGTTAAGTAAATCAATAGGTTCATTTTTAGGAATGCATTCATCGACTAAAGCGGCTAAAACAGTCGAATCAACTCCACCTGAGAACAAAATAGCTATTTTAGAATGTTCACATAAGTTTGAATTAACCGGGCTAAATTTTAAATGACCTAAATTATTTGAACACTTTTTACATAAATTAGGAATATTTTGAACCCTTCTCAAAACACTTTGCTTTAAAATTAAATAAAATTTATCAACTAAATCGTCATGTATAAAATTTTCATTAAACTCGTCTGTTATATCATTATTAAAATCACTTATAAAATAATTTAATACTGGTAGTGAGCTTTTTAAATTTGAAAGATAGTCTAGATTTAATTCTATTTGATTTGACCAAGGGAATAAAGTTAAGCTCAACGTTTGCAAATCTAGTTTATAAACACCATTAGCTTTTAATTCTTGATATTCTAAGGTATCCATTGAAGTTGATTTAACTGATGAAAGTGTTAAAACTCTTGAGCCACTTGGGTTGAAATTGATTAGAAGGCTTCGACGACCGAACTTGTCTCGACCGAAGTAAATACACTCAGACTTTTTATCATAAAATAAAAATGCATAGGGACCTTTAATTGACTCGATTAGATTAAAAAGACTGTGATATGATAAGCTTTCAAAAAACTTAGTTCCATCGTTTTCGTTTTTTGAAACGTTTATTAAATGACTGGCGAAAATTTCCCCATTCCATAAAAGAATATTTCCTGTTTTTTCACACCTAAAAGGTTGCTGGGTGACTTGATGCTCTTGACTTCCTCGTAATGATAAAACACTAGCAAAAAAGTATGAAACAAACGTACTAGTTTGAACTGTTAATGAATTAGAGAAGTCAGGGCCACGTTTTTTGACTAATTCTACGTCAATTTTTGAAAGATCATACTTAAATTTTTTTTTTAAATTTTAATATTTAACTGGTTGATTTGAATAAAGGATTTTTGTGATTAAAAGTCTTCTTTAAGAAAAAATCTTTGAAATCCAAGTCTTGATTAAACTTGACCGGCCTATCAAGAGTGGTTAAAAATAATTTTTAATACACTCTTGATATTTAAACACATATCAAAAGATGCTTTTTTTAAAAATAATTTTCAGAAAATGCTATTAGAAACAAGAATAACTAAAATTAATTTTATGTCTCTTTCTTTCTTGATGTTGTCACCTTGTGTTAGTGGCCGGCCTGGTGGTCCATTCCCCTGTCTTTTTTTATGGGTTACGAACGGTCCCTTAAAGGGCGGTCTTTTAAACGATCAGTTTTCTTCTTCATCTCAAATATCAAATTATAATCTTTCAAAAAATTTACTAAATTTTTCTTTAAAAAGATTTGATTTTTGACAGAAATTTGATTTTACAAAAAATTTTAAAAAATATATATATTTTTTAAAATACCGTTAAAAAGACCGTCCGTCTGATTGACTGTGAAAAAAGACAGTTTAACAACACTAATGTCAACTCAACAATGAAAATAACTTTCAAAGATCTAAGATAGCATTAGGAGTTATCATTTTTCTACAGCAAGTATTTTTCAAAAATCTTGAACCCTTTTATCAAATCAACATTAGAATTTTTAATTTTATAACTTACACTTGAATCTTTTAAAAGTGTAAAAAAAATTCCACACATTTTTTTTCTAAAATTTTATTAAAAAAATTAAAATAAAATAAAAAGAAAAAAGAATCAATTTTTAATTTCTATTTGAAATTTTAGAAATAGGGTAGAAAGTAGAGGGCGATATGGATAAGTCCTTATTCGCTATACATGTATTTCATAGCTTGGTTTGAAATCGTTATTTTGCATTGATCTTTACTTAGAGCTAAAGAAGCTGTGCTTAGAAATCTTGGATACTTTGAAGCATATTCATTATTAGCTATTGGCTTAAGATCATTAAGTACTTTAGTCCAATGAGCCACGTCTATATTTTCACTTAGTTCACCCTTTCTGAATGCTTGACCAAAATTTTTTCTCAAATGTTCACCCAAACAACGCCCACTTTTAGTTGCATCTACGGGCCAACTTTTAAAAAGAGCTATAAATTCACGAAATAATTTTTGAGACATTTTCTAAAAAAAAGTCAAACAGAAATTAAAAATTGATTTTTATTCGTTGATAATTTTGGAATAGACAGCTAAGCTACTAGCTTTTTTTTTAATTCATTAAAAAAAATAAAATTAAAAAAAATTTATCTTTGAAATAAATTCGAGATTTCTTTATTATTAGTCAAATTTTCAGCTTTTTGACCATCTGAATCTTCTAAATTTAAATCTATTTTTGTTTTTTCAATTAGGAGTTTAACGATTTCTAAATGCTCACATGCTACGGCATAATGTAGACAAGATTGTCCATCAGAGTCTTGTAAATTAACATCAGCGCCTTTTTCTATCAAAAATTTGGCCATATCTAAATTGCCTCTGTCACATGCCCACATTAACATAGACATTCCGCTTTCATCTACTTGATTTAAATTTTCGGAATTTAATAATTTATTCAATTGCTGTATATCGCCTGATTTACATACATCAAAGCAATCTGAAGTATTAGTAACTTCATTATTTTGACCCAATGTGCTACATCTTACCCCAAAAGTTCCTTTCTTTTCTGCCTCGCTACTCAAGTCTAAACTTTCTCTCCATCCTAGTAAAACTTGGTCTAATTTCGCAACATATTCTTCCTTACATTTGTCCTTACTAACTGAGTCGCCTAAAGATTTCCAACTGTCCCATTTCTTTTTAGCTTCGAAATTAAATAATCCCGACGGACGATCACAATTACAAGGTCCTTCGGTAACGAATTTAAACCGAGAATATAAATACAGTAAATGATCTTGACTTATTTCACTAGCTTTTTGTCTAACACATAAAGTTCCATGCTCATATAAAGTGTCTAATGGTGATTTAGGTTGCTTTTCTTCATTACAAAATAATTCATCGTCGTCTATTGAACTCATTTTTTTATTTTTGATAATTTTAACAAATTTTTTTTTATTGTAAAAATTATTTTTTTTCGATTAAGGAATTTAGTCGAGTGTGACCATATCACCTTTAGGTATTTCTAAAATAAATTTTTTAAATATTTTTTTACAATTATTGACATAGAAGACGTATAGTTTGTCTCTTCTTCAAATTATCATCTAGTTTAATTTCAATTTACACTTTAGGTCCCGGGTATTGGCTTATTTTTTTGTGAAATATTTTAATTGAAATTATGTTAAAAGCTTAAAAATGTTAACTATAAAAATGGCTTTAGAATTAAACTTTCTTTTGGCCCTTGTAAATTATAAAACATTAGCTTTTTTATTTGAAAACCAGACTCTGACATTTCATCCCAAATGTGGTAATATGCAGAGACGAAAAAAATTAAAAAATTTTGAATGGGAAATAAAGGAAATTATCTTCATTTCGTATCTGCTAAAAATTGAAATTTAAAAATTAATGACCTAATCCTATCGCTTCTTTAGCTAAGAAAAAATTAAAAAATTTTCTAAAATCTATACAATTTTTAAAAATTTTTTTAATTTTTAAAAATTGAAATCACTTATAACAGTAAAATCTAGAACTAAGTTAAAAGGTTTCGAAACCAAGTTTTGAAGCGACTTAAGCCGCTTCGTGGCACGGCTTCAGAGATAAAATTATTGGATTTTTTTTTGCTTTTTGAGTGACCCAAATTAAGAGTTTAATTTAAAAGATTTAGTTTTGATTTTCTAAAAACAAATATACTCATTAAAAAAAAGCTACACATTTTTAAGCATGAAACTTTTAAGGCGATTTAAAAAGATACCAAATAATGCAAAATAACTTGCATATTTTTTACTTAAGTCATCAAACCATATTAGAGTATGACAATTTGCTTTATTTTGAGACAAATAAATATTTTGCCAAAATATTTTATTTAAAAAAAAAATACTTAGCTTAAACAAAAAACGTGACTAGAATTACATTTAAAATTTTTTAAGATCATTAATGCTAAAAGCAAAAATAGTACGTTCATCACAAACTCCAGGTACAAAAGTATAAGCTGACCATGAATAAATTTTATTAATTAAACCCATGTACTTAGAACAAACTTTTTCAGCTTCGGTATTAAAACTGGACACTTGAAAAGTAATTCTCCTATAACCATAAGTTTTAAACAAATTCAAACAAGCTTTTTTAACAAATAAACTGGCTATTTTACGCCGTCGATAATCCTTTTGTACACATATTTCCCTAATGCATACAGTCTCCAATTCATCTTTTTGCTTACCATATATTAAATAAGCTACTAATTTTTTATTTTTATCAGCTAGCTTTTCCTCTATGTCAGAATCATCCGTATTAAAATCAGATATGTCTATATCATCCAAATCAATATCATCTATGGACTTTTCTTCTTTTAAAAAAGCAACTAAAACGCCTTGATTTATACGCCTTTGCTCCAAAGACTTAAATTTATAATATATAGTCTCTGTTTGATTTAGTAATTCCATTTCATTTATGTTAAAATTTTGATTGGCACGTTTGTATCTATTAACGTTCCATATTAAATAAACAGTGACTATCAATGGTGGTAAGCATAAACCGAACATTTTAGAACTAACTAAGCTCAAACTAATGGCTAATAGGAGACCAGTGACAGCATAAGTAAACCAACTACGGAAAACTTTACGATAAACACTTATGTAATATTCCCTACGAAAATCAGATACTATTTTAATAAGGTCGTATTTATCGTCAGATTTCATGTCTCGAATGATCAGTTGGGACTCATTGATAGGAGTTGTTTGTATTGGTTTCGTTGGTTTGGATTTTTTTAGTGGTTTCTTGGCTTTCTTGTTTAGAAGATTTTTTATTTTGTTCTGGTGTCCTTCCATTTTTAGTAAAAATCGAAGCTCGAATCGATTTAAAAAAAGAAAATAAATAAAAATTCATTGTATTATTAATTTTTTTTCTTCATTTCAGTAATTTCAGATTTTTTATGCTCTTCTCAAGTCTTAATTTATTCGAATTAAGGAATAAAAAATTCTTATTTTATATTTACTCCAATATGTAGATTGAAATATTTCAAAAATTATTTTTGTAAAATTTTTGTTAATATTTTGCATTATACCCTTTAGGACTAATTTTTAGTCGTTCTTAAGAAAAAAAAATTAAAGTTGAGAAGCTGTCCTAGAGAAAAGCTGCTTTCTCGCAAACTTTTGTTTTATTTTTCGAATCGAAGGATAAAATTGGTAGATCAAAAAAAATGAATTTTTTTTAGGTAGTAAAACATAATATCCTAAAAAAAACTGAAAATTTCTTGTTGTTTGCTATAAATAGAAAATCTTTTTAAACTACTGATTATAAAAATTAAAACGTTGGAAAACAACAAAAAATCATACATTTTTGAAAAGGAGTTTAACTTGAGCTTTGTTTAAAAATACTTTTTTAGGATTTAAAAAATATTTGGAATATTTTACCTAGATTGAGAAAAAGATTCGAAATTAGTTAAATTTTTAGCACACTTAGTCCTTATTGAAACAACGGTAGGCATTCGTTAATTGTAGATTAATATTTGGTGACATAAACCGTCGTGAACACTTGTGTAACATTTTCAAATAAAGAAAACTGTAATGCGTTATATTTTAGAAAAAAAAACTTGCGTTTCAAAAAGTATTTACCGTATTACCTTGCAAAGAAACGCGGCAATTAAATTCGAAATTTCGAGTTTTGCCATACGCATTAAACATGTAAAAATGCATTATTTTTTTAAAGGATAAATGCGGCATTTAAAACTGA
>NTPY01000817.1:194315-224899 GCA_002922825.1 Brachionus calyciflorus | reverse complement strand
TTTTAATGCCGCATTTATTTTTTTAAAAAAAAATTCATTTTTACGTGTTTGAAGCAGCATTTAAATTCGAAATTTTGGATCGTAATGCAATGCATCGCAGTACAAGGTAATACGGTATTTATTTATTTACAAATAGTCTAAGACCAGCTGCTTGGAGATTGCACGCTCTTCTTTCAGCAAAAATTAAAGCTAAAAAAATTGTTCTATACAAAAATTTCAAATATATACAGATATTAAAAAAACAAATAAAATTGATTTCATAGATGGAAAATTTTTTTTAGGTTTTGCAATTCATTTTTTAGTTTGAAAAATTGAGGATTGATTTTTTCGGTTTGATTTCGGCTATGCTCTATGAGTTGATTATTGCTAAGATTTCTGCGTCAACAAAACTCGAGCGAAATAGGTATTTTTTAGATAATGTTTTAAGTCTCTCATTAATTGTTGGTATGTTTGCCATAGCGTGTAATAATTTGATACTAGTACTTCGGTTAGCTTTGAGAATTATTTTAAGGGCTTTATTTTGGATATTTTGAAGTATTTTTTTTGTTTATTTCCTAGCGATATGATACGGCAGCATGCTATATTGGATAATAGAGTGAACTGTGACCTTGAAAACCGTGAGTAAGGTTTTTGTTTTAAAACCATAATGCTTGGAGCTCAGTATTTTGAGTAAGTTGATTTTTCTGTTGCATTTTTTGATGATTTCGTTAAAGTGGGACTCGAAAGTTAGACCATTGTCTAAATTGATTCCTAATAGTGTTGCTTCTATCACTTTGTCGATTTTTTGGTTGTTGATTTCTAAGCTAAGGTTCGACGAGAGTTCTTTTGAAGCTCTGTTGTAGTTATTTGCAATTATATACATATATTTTGTCTTGTTTTAAGCCCCATTTTTGCGCAAATTTATTGATTTTGTTAATTGATTTGAAAACTTCTCTTTTCTAAGTATGAACGAATCTATTTTCCAATTATTACCGGGCACCTGTATTTGTGTAGTTTATGAAGTATATTCGAGTGTGGAATAGTATCGAACGCTTTTTCAAAGTCGAATTTCAAAAAGTACTTTTGTAACGTTACAATTAATTTTTAAAAAACTATCAAAAAAAAGTTTTTAAAGTTACGTTTAATCAGGTTAAGACAAAAATGATAAAATATTTTTAAGCTTTAATAGTTTCAATTAAGAAAAAATCAAAAAAATCTAAATGAACCCTAATTTTTCATTTATTAACCTCTTTTTCTATTCACCCTGGTTTTTCATCCAATTGATTTTTTTAAAATTTTAATTTTTTGTCTTAACGAGGAGTCAGTAAATCATGAATTTTGGAAACGCCGGTTTTAAGGAGTTCAAAGTTTTAAAAAAAAAATTTTTATATATTTTTGTTAAACGTTTTATCTTTTCCAGAGTGAAGACAGTTGAGAAAGAAATGAAAAATGTTTGAACAAAGGTATTTTCAGCTTATTTTTTCTAAAAAGTAAGTTATTTAAATAATAAAGGAGTAGAATTTTTCGAGTATTTCGAATGTAAATTTTATATTATTTTTCACGAAAAAAAATTTCGTAGCCTACAGTGCCGTACCGTTTCCAACCAAAATAAGAATATAGATGAAAGTATTAATAAACTGTCAAATTTTAAATTATAAACAAAAAAATTTTCGTCATTTTTATTGTTTAAATGTTTTAATGAACTACTAAAAAGTACGTCGCAAAGCTCCGATTGCAAAGAAAAAGTTCTCAAATCTGTTTTAATTATTTTAATTGAAAATTTCAAAACTAATCTTTCAACGTAATTAGGAACTTTATAAGCTTATAAATACAACCCGAATTTTTCTAAACCTTTTACATGTAAAAAAAATTCGATTATAGAGACTAGAGTCTCGATAATTTTTTTATTATCGAGACTTTTTTCTTAGTTAAATTGATACAATAAAATGTAAATTTTACTTTTTTATTTGAGACTTTATTTTTTTTTATTACAGTCTATCCCCGATTTTATGAACCACAGCTGTAAGTTCATTTTTAGTTCATAAAATCGAAACTTCATAGAATCGGAAATCATTTTTTTAAAATAAAACATTGTAAAAAAATTTAAAACAAAATATTGGCCATGTAACACCTTAATTTATGTATTACATATATAAAATTAGTTTAGACATAATTAGTTTTTAATTATTGAATAATTTCAATTAATTAATTATATTGTTTTACCTTTATTATACAAACAAAAAATTATTGAACTCTGAAGAATTAAAGATAATTTTATTGACTTCATAAAATCGGGCATTTTTTACATGTAAAGGTATTTATTATTGTAAATAAATTTGTCTTTTTTCACTTCATAAAATCGGAAGTACATAAAATCGGAGTTCATAAAATTGGAAAAATATATCATTGAAATGATTATAATTTTATCCGTTATTTTAAAATTACTTCATAAAATTGAAAGTTCATAAAATCGGAGTACATAAAATCGGGGATAGACTGTATTTAAGCAATTATATTATGAATTAATTTATCAATTATTCTATCAACCATCTTATACTTTTCTTTTTTTCAAAATTTCTTTTTTTATTTTCATACTTAATTATTAATTACATGTTATTTTCTTACAAAAAAAGGACATAACAATAAATCTGTTTCCGTTAAATTTTGATTTCTGTTAAAATCAATTGTAAAAATAATTAATTAAAATGATGAAAGGACTTTTCATATTATAAAAATAAAATTTGAAAATCCGAGAGAATTTAATATTCGAAATTAAGTCTTCAATTTTCAATTTTTAAGCTAAAATATTTTTTTGTTAAATTTCTAAAATGAAATTTTCATTTTTTCGAGACTTTTTCCTAAATATCACAAAGTCTCGAAAATTGATTAAAGAGACAAAATTATCGAGAGTCGTTTTTTTGTTTCCCAAACGAGTCTCGATAATCGAGAATTCACTGTAAGTGACTTGCCGAAGAAAAAAATTTAAAAATTACTTTTTATTGATTAAGATAGTAAAAAAAAGTCAACATTTTTTTAACTAACAAACTTAAGACAATTAAAAAAAGACAAATTGAACCAAAAAAATCTCGAGCAAAAAAAAAATTATTTTAATTGAGTGCAAATCCACCAAAAGAATATTCCATTCTGTCTTGTGGATTAGCAAATGCAAGCCAATCGGATGCATACGTTGGTAATAAACCCATTGAATGACATTTGTATAATGCTATTGCCAAATTAACTAAATTACCAAATAAATAAACTAATTTTTGAAAAAAGGAATTTTGACCAGATTCAATTGCTTCGAATGCTTTAGACATAGTTAACATTGATTGAAATGGTCTAAACAATAACATACCAACAAACATTATTGGAAATAAAGCTATTGAATTACCAGCCATCCAACTGATCATTACGTTCATTGGAGCTTGTTTTAATGGACCCATTGCAATGTCCCATGAACGCATACCAATCAAACGATTACCTTCATCTGAATTTGTTGCGTCAACTAGGGTTTTGTCTGTGTAGCCCACTGGTTGAACATGATCAATTTGTTGAATTTGATGAAATTTCTCAGCTTTACGATTAAAATCGATAAACCATTTACGTTGTTTATATGATTTACCAGATGATGCCAAATTTTGACCACTTTGAACTGATTGCATTTTTTTTCCGAATTGAGTTTTATTTCTAAATGTAATGATATTTTTAAAAATTTTATTGTCTTATGCGCTGAAAAATTATTTATTATTCTTTTTGAAAATTATTTTTACTGCAAGCATGCAAAAAATATTTTTCATTTCTCAAAATATTTCAAATTAAAGCTAAATAAAATTTAGGCAAGCTTTGAAAAAAATAATTCATTTTCTTTAGCCAAACGTTTTAACTTTACTCTGAACCATAATTATTTACAACTGTCTTACCCTTACTCACAGATGCATCCATACAGCCTATAAACGATACTGTAAATATTTTTTTTAAAATACAACATTAAAATCCTCATTTTCATATTTTGCGCATGCAGCTTCTACCATATCTGACATACCTCCTATGCTATAGAAAATTTAATTTTTGATCTATGGGAAAATTATGTTTTTCCAAGAATCTAAATATAAAATAATTAGATTTGTTGCCGAGTAATTAAATTTAACTATTTTTTATTAAAAAAAGTCCCTTTATTTTTTAAAATTCGAAAAAAAAATATTTTATTTTTGATCGACTTTAACTCGGTAACAAATCTAACTATTTTATATTAAATGCGCATTGAAGGTATGGTAAAACTGCATTCACAAAATATGAAAATGCGGATTTTAATACTGTATTATAAAAAAATGTTACTGTAGTATCACTAACACTTGGTTCAAGTTTTTGTTTTAAAATTTTAAACACTTAAAACGAACGTAAGATATTTTCTTGATAATATTTATATGCGATAAATACGAGACCAAAGCCTACTTGAACCTTTTCTCGCATTTATTTAGACTCCTGAATAAAAAAAATGCTGTCGACTGATTCGACCCTGAAAACCACTTCATATAATCTTTTTTTTAAGACGATCAACCGAAAAAAAGAAATTGATTTAGAATTGTATTTTTTAAACATTTCATTGATCAGCCTTTGTTTTATAAAGTAGTTCAAATATAAATGTAACGTCAACCGTAACCGTAACCTGTGTTAATTAGACGTTTTAAGATGCTTGAGCTATGGTTACGGTTACGGTTACGGTCAAAATTACGGTTGACGTTACATTTATATTAGAGCTACTGTAAGACAAATTAGATAAGAATTAAATCTATATTAAAGTTGAATTTTTTTTAAAATAGGAGAATTTTTTAATATAAGATGAAATTAAAATGTTTACATATAACATTAATTTGCTTTCAAATGCAAAAATTTGAAATTATTTTATTTTTAAATTCAATATTTTTGCAAGAATTTTTAGAAATTTTTAAAAATTTTCAACAAGTAGATATCACAAAAATAAATCAGTTAATCGCGGTTTGATTAATTTTTTTTTAAAGTTTGTGTTGTATTATTATTGAAATGTCACTTTTACAATTTTCAAAGTCTCCTGTTGCAATACCACGTAACAATCTGGTTAAATTAATCGAAAACAGACCAAAATGTCTAAATCTATTAGTTGGATCACAATTTTTCAAAAAGCATCAAATGGTTACTTATTTAAACAAAATGATTCTGTACAAATCTGCAATTAGATTTTCCAAATTGAAAAGAAAAATTTCATTTACCAAAACAAAACTTTTTAGAATTAATGAAGAATCAAACGAAAAATAGGTTATCGTCTTTTTTTTAAATTTGTGCGCCTTTTTGTGTTCCAAAGTAAAGCTTGTAATATATTTTATTTTTCTATTTTGTATTCTTATTAAAAACTAGTTATTTATTTTTCAACTCATCTAACATGTAAAAAATTAGAAAATATCCAATTGTAAATTCCAATATAAATTGTTTAATAAAAATTTTGTATAAAAAAATGCTTTTTTACTAAACTTTTTGAAAAAAAATGGGTGTAAATACCCCGTAAAAAAATTTAAATTGAAAAAAAATGGAATGCAAACAAAATTCTTAACCACAAATTTTTTGCCATGAAAAATTCTCATGTAAGATTTAATTAATTATGAATAGTGTTAGGAGTCGACTGTCTGTCTTTCTTTATAAATTCAGTGAGCAGAGTAATCTGGTTTGAAAGTTTTTCTTAAATTCGGTGGTGGGGGTCTTTGAGAGATGGTAATAAAAAAATAAAAATCAAGGATCTTGATTTTTTTTTTTAACGGAATATTACAAGAAAACTTTAGTTCCCTTTCGAATTTGTCTCATTTATTTTCATGAACGCATGGTGAGATAAAAGTAGTTGAAAAATAAAAAAAAAAATCTGGAAATTCGGATTAACCTTATTTAATTTTGCTGTTGAATTCTTCAGCTTACATTTCTAAAGCTAATTCTAAAGCTCCAAATTAAATTTAATTTTACCAAAACAAAATTAGATTAGAATTTTAGATTCAAATAAAAAAATGTTGTCAACTTATACTTATTCCGAAAGCACAACTCCAATAAGTTATTCAACAAATAGCATTGAAATTCAAATGAATAAACTTCAAGAAGAAAATCAAAATCTAAAAATTGAAAATGAAATGCTCAAAGAAAAATTAAAAAATTTGATATTTCACACTGAAGAAATAAACAAAGTTCTCAAGAGTATTTCAAATAGCCATCAAACAGCATCAACACAAAATCCGAATTCAACAGCTTTATTAAATAGTACTAAAAAGAATGCCTATGAAGAATATGAAAATCGACCGATTCGATCTCGTTTAACTGAATGGGATTGGGAAAATCGGCCTGTTAAACCACAGTCAATACTTGTTAATTATAGTCAATTAAATACTGATTTTCAACGAAGAAGGTCGAAATCAGTCTGTTTCGGGGACAAAAATTTAATTCATGAACTAATTGAGATTGAAAATCGATCAAATAATGAAACGATTCCACTAGAAAAAGTTGAACAAAAAGAAGAAGAAAAAGCTATAGAAAAAAGACTTGATTTTAGTGAAGAAGAAGTAAATAATAAAAAAGAAAAGCCAACTAAAAAAGTCAAAACAGCTAAATCATCAGCGAAACCACTAGCTAATAAAGCATTGACGAAACCTCTTAAAGAAACACGAAAATACAACTTGGACACTTCAAGCGAATCGAATCAAGATGATTCGAGGAATGACTCAAAGAATTTAAGTGAAAAACCTGGTAATTTTTTAGTCTCTTAATTAAGCCAAGCTCATCTAATTTTGACAGTATTGGAAATAAACTACGATCCATATCAAAGTTAAAACTCTGTTCATCCACTTCATGCGCAAATTTTAAAACATATTGCTTAATATAATGTTAAAATCATCTTGTTTTAATTTTTTTAATAAAAAGGGATTATAAATAGGTTGATTTAAAAAATTTCGCTGAATTAAGCAAAAGTGATATGCTAAAGTGTAACCATTTCTTCATTTGTGACAAAAGAACTAGATTATTTTAGGCAGTGTTTAACGTTGAATGCAAATTGAAGTTTAAAATTGAGTATAAAATGAGAAAGATTAAACCAAACTTCAGATGGTTAATTTGTTTATTATTTTTAGGGCTAGAAAAATTTATATATTTTATCTTGAAATTATTTTATTAAATTTTTGCTCACATTAATTTAAATTAATCAGGGTAACGTACAATGTTTAATTCGTAAAGAGAAGTTTGTCGAATATCCGAGTAAATAATCGAAACGTAAATCAAGCTATAAAACTAATTGATGAGTTTGAATTTATTTGGTGATTATAAAATATATAATTTTTATTGGTGTTTTTTTAGCTTTAGTTCCTCCCGTAGTGTCTCAAACAGCCCAAGTAGCTACCAATAAATGCAGCTGTAATGGCGATTGTTTAACGAATCGTTGTAGTTGCAAGAAAAGTTCTATGGGTTGTAGCTCTAAATGTCATAATGGAAATCCATGCAAAAATTGTTAAAAAAGAATAAATCTTTTTTTTTTAAACAGACGAATTTATAGGCTTCAAAAAATTTAATTTAAAAAAAAAACTTGGGTAATTTTATTGAAATATAATAATATTTCATACCAATTGAAATCACAAAGTTTTACTTTTTTCTTTATAATTTTAAAATAGGTTTTTAAAAATAAATTTATAAAAAATCAACAATCGATTAATTAGATTAATTGAACTCAAATTTTTTTTTCTACATTAATTTTGTAACAATTTATTTTATAAATATTTTTTTTAAAATCAAATAAAGTTGTTTATTAAATTAGATTAATTCTTTTTTTTAATAAAAACACATCACAATGTTTTTATTTTAGAGATTTTTCCCATTTTAAATATTCAAGGCTTGATTGAATTGGGTGATTATGATGTATTTTAACTCATGTAAACTACGGTTTAGATAAATTTGCTTACTTTGAACGAAGAAAATTTTGATTCTAATTATTTGGTATATTTTTTAAATTTATTCATAAATTTAAAAGAGCCGTCTTTTGCTTATCTAATTTTTCGCCTGATAAAAAATTAAAACTTTTAAAATTGATCGTATTTTACGTTGGAAGATAGATTTTGGTGTAAAAAATCTAAATTTCAAGGCCAAAAAAGCATCATCTTCCAAATTTTGAATAACCTCAGTATACCAAGTTTTAGAAGCATTTTGAAGTTGGATAAGGTCTTTTTACAACCAAAAAATTAATCATCAGACCCTAAAAACCTTGCTAATCTTTTAGTTGAAATTCATCGGTCTATTACTGGAACTATTAAATTAATAATTTTTTATTTTAATTCTTTTTGAAATTTTTATAAACTGAAAAATTTATAGTAAATTGATAAGATAGTTCCCAAGAAGGGTAAAAGATTAAAAATTCGAAATCGATCGGTTTCACTGTCGGAAATCGCGATTAATTTAGAGATACTAATTGTTTTTCAAATCGGTCGATTTCGAAATTCTTGAAATCGCCGCATCACTACGTAAATTTTTCTACTGACATTAAAAAACTTATTCACCCAGAATTGAAGATAAGAAATCAGAAAAGATAATTTTCAATACAATATAGTTTTTTTCCAAAAAATTGAACAATTTTTTTATGTGTATCAAATCAAGTTAAGGGCGTGGATCCTATGCATAAACCATAAATCAAGTCAATTTAAACTCTAAAGAAAAACTTTCACACTAAGTAAAAAATTAGAAATCTAAAAACTGAGAAAAAAATTAATGAAGGTCAATTATTTTAGTTTTTTTTTACGTTTATTTATTTTTAAAAAAGGCTTTGAGTAATAAAACTCCTTTCGCCAAAAAATAAAAAAAAAAAAAATGTAAATAAGTTAAAGGAAAAATAATAAAAGAATTAAAGACATGAGATTAAATGTAAAAGTAAATAATAATATTAGGTTAAATTGCCAATTGGAATGAATTCTGGAAAATTAAACTTAAGGGTGTATTAAATTCAGGGGCTCTAGAACTTTCAACAAAGTTCCAGACATAGTCATTTATAATATTTGTAATTAATATATTTTTATTTACAACACAGTTCCTTACATATCGTATAAAAAGGTTTTTAAGACGCTCATATATTGTGTCAATATTAAGATCGTTTAAGAATTTAAGCAAGGACTCCGAAGAGGTATCAAATGGAAGCTTAAAGATTGATTTGATTGAAATGTTTTGTAAAACTTGAAGGTTAGTTTTATATACCAGACTAAGGATGAAGAAACTGTAATCGATAATTGAACCTACCAGGGAGTTATAAATAGACAGAAGTGTATTTTTACTCAATTTCCAAGATTTGTGGGAGAGTATTTTGATTATGTTAATTTTATCTTGACATCTTTTACGTATATAACTTAAATGTCGGTTGAAACAAAGATTTTCGTCAAATTTGATTCCTAGGAAGGTAGGAGATTCACAATAAGGGATATTTTTGCCGAAAAATCTCAAAGAGAGTTCTTGGTTTTTTGAGGGATTGCCAGAGAAAATTATATGGCAACATTATTTTACAATTATTTTAGTTAATAAGTCAATTTATATTTCAATATTTTCAATTCAAAATTTAATTTACAAATCAATTTAGTTACATTTGTCACGTATAATTTCTTCAAAGTAACTTAAATATCTATACAACTTGGTAAAATAACTAATCTGATTGGGTGCACATGAATCAGTTTTTAGCCCAAAACGATCTAGCACACCATATATATACCACTTACCATTTTTCTCATAATACAAATTAGAATCACCATTACATGTAATAACTTTACTACCTTGTGAACTTTTAGCACAATAATGAAAATTTAAATCATAATTCTTATTATTTGCGCATATTTCTGTATCTATGCTCAAAATTTTAAGCCTACCTTGCTCATATATTTTAGAAGTTGTTGACCTTAAAAGACAAAAAAATAGAATTTTTTAACACTTGAAAGTCAGTGTGGAAATTAACTTACCAACCAGTAATGTACACTTCTTTGCTAGGATCTATAAAATCATCTTCAGGTAGACATATATGTCCAACTAAGCTGTCAAATTTGATAGGCTTTTCCAGTACAAGTAAAACAAAATTAGGCGAAAATATATTTTCTCCGTAGTCTAGTTTATGAGCTTCTTTTACAAGAAAAACTTGGTTATTTCTAATCACAACTTCGGTTTGGCCTGGATACATATTGGTTAATTTATAAGTATCATGTGTGATTATTACTAATTTTGAGTGAATTATTGTACCTGAGCCAATAAAATATCGAGCTTTATTAATAAGTTGTACAATTCGCACATCCCAAGGCCATTGTTCGGCGTTTTCACCATCTTTTATTCGCTTGAATCTTTTGGTCTTTAGACCACAATTTGTTCTGAGAGATTTAATGTAACTAAAAGTCGTCGTTGTAGTTGTTTTTGTGCTAGTTGTTTTAGGCTTTGTCTGTGTCGTTATTTTAACTTCTTTTTTTGTGACTCGGGTTGATGTTTTTTGTATAATTAGGGTTGTTTGAACAGATTTAAGTGCGAGAGTATGTGCTTGAAAAAAGTGTGTCTCACTAGAAGTAATAGTATAGTTTGAATCTAATGAAGTATCTTTAATAACTAAATGTTTTTCAACTACACCAAACAAATGAATAACATAAGAAATGAAGCTAACTATGAATAACAAATAACAAATTAAGCTAGCTATAAAAGCTCGGCTCATTGATAAGTTTATTTTTTAAGGTTTAATTTTAAACTAAGTTATTTGTTCCATAAATACGATAATTATCAGGAATTAGAAGGCTTTATTTTATATTTAGAATAATCACTAGGGTTTTTTTAATAGTTTTTTTTTTTTAATTCTTTAAGAAATTTTTCATAGAAATATTTATTTGGTAACTAGATTTTAAGATTCAAATTTTTAAATTAAAAAATAACTTTATTTCAATTATATTATAAAGCCTTTTACTATTCTTCATAATTTCCGTAATGCCTTGTAAACGAATGCATCAATTATGAATCAAAATTTTAAGAATAAATGCGGCAAAATAAGCTATTTTTAAAGCGATTGACAAAACATAAAAAAATTCAAAATTCACTTGTATACTCTTGATTAGGTTCTCTATTAAAATATGTGGGAAAAAATTTAAAATTCTGTTATTTGTGGGCGTATTAATTGTTTAAATTTTGGGTTTTAATGCGATGCTTTCGTATACAAGGTATTTTATTAAAAAAGCAAAAAAAATTTTTGAACTTTCTCATTTATTTTTAAATAAATATTTCTGCTAAAACTATTTTCCGCTTCAAAAAAAAACAAAAACTCTATTCGATTTGTGTAAAGTAACCTGACTTTAAAAAAAAAATTTATATATTTGTTTTTAATCAATTATTTAGAATAAATGTTGACATTGTGGAAAAATTCAAAAATCATGTTTTTTTTTGGAAATTTGAAATCGATTTATTTTTGATGAAATTTTACTTCCGACAAAATTAACTGAAGAAATATTAACTAAGGTTTTATTCAAAATGATCGTTTTTTAATATATTTTATGACTAGAGCCTTTTGTTCAGTTTCCTTTCAATTGATTTGAAATTAGGAAAAAAATACAAGATTTTACATTAAAAATTTTCAGCCATAATTTTAAAAAATGATAAGTTGGTATTTACAAATTATTTTTTTAAAGATTTTTTCAAAAATTCTTAAAGTTAAGAATGTTTACTAATAAAAAATACTCTTAAATAATTGAAAAACCAGTAAGAAATTTTAATAATTTTATAATACACCAGATTGAATAACGAATCCTTTTAAAATCTTATATCCAATCTCATTCCAAAAAATAACAATAATCTCTCATCTTTTTCAGTTTGGTTTTTTTTAAGCTCTTTTGTCAAATTTTTAAGTTATAATCGACATCGAAACGTATTATGCAACTATTTACCTAAAATTTTAATTTTTTCAAAAAATTAATTTTAAATAATTTTATCTTATAATTTCAAAAGTATTTCTTTTGTAATAACGTTTTTCTTTTTCACAAGAAAAATCTTAAATTAAGTGTCTAAATATCAATTAATATTTCAACTTTAGATACGATGATAAAACGATATGTAAAACAGGATACATCAAATGAAAAAACAACACGCATAAAAAATAAAGTTGATACAGGAACCCAAACTCCCAAGCGTTTAAACATTTTAAAATCTATTCTAATTAAATTCAAGCAGAACATACGAGTTAAATCGAACATATTTTTCTTTTTGTTAGGTTTAATTACAAGCAATCAATTTTTTTCAGTTTATTTTGAAGATTTGTCGAAAAATAATGAATTTAATCTTGGAATAAGAGATCATAAATTAGCCGTAGTTGTTCCTTATCGGGAAAGATTTGAAGAACTTCTTGTATTCGTGCCTCATATGTCAAAATTTCTAGCCTCAAAATCAATTAATTTTAAGATTTTCGTCATAAATCAAGTTGATAGCTTTCGTTTTAATCGAGCCTCTCTTATTAATATAGGATTTTTGACCGCTATGAAAGAATGTGATTATATGGTAATGCATGATGTTGATTTATTACCATTGACAGAAAAACTAGATTATTCATATCCGTTAAATGGACCGTTTCATGTAAGCTCGTCTGGTTTACATCCGGAATATAACTATAGTACATTTATTGGTGGAATTTTAATAATAAAAAAGGAGGATTTTATCAAGACAAACGGTATGAGTAATAGATATTGGGGTTGGGGAAAAGAAGATGATGATTTTTATAATCGATTAATAAAAGCAAATATTACTATTCATAGGCCTAATGTTAAAGAGTTTGAAAGTGGGAGCAATTTTACTTTTTTGAATAATCACGATTCAGAAAAGCGTAAAAGAGATAAGAAAAGATTTCTTAAGCAAAAAAAAGAATCTTTGAGATTTGATCAAACTGGACTGGAAAGCATTATGTATAAAATTCAAAGTATTAATCAAATTTTAATTGACAAATATCCTTGTACTATAGTTAATGTTGAATTATTTTGTGATAGATATGATACACATTGGTGTAATATGGATTATCAATTTTTATAATTTTTTTACAAGTGAAAGATTATTTTTAATTAAATAAACTTTATTTTATAAATAAATTAATATTAAAATAATAGTAAATTACTTTAAGTTTTCAAAAATTTTAACATTAAATGATTTGAATATTCGATAAATAAGATTAATATTAACAACAGTTATACACTGTAAATATTTTGAGTGGATTTTTGGAAAAAAAGTCACTTTAAAGTGGAGTTTTCAAAATTTTTTAAAAGACCACAATAAAGTAGCTTAAATTTTCACTTTAAAGTGAATATTTTCATTTTTCTTCACATTAAAATGGTTTCTACTTTAAACTAAAATTTTTTTCCACTTTTAAGTGACTACAAAAATCACTTAAAAGTGATCTTCATTTAAAAGTGAAAGTTTTTTTCACTTAAGAGTGACTAAAAAAATCATTTAAAAGTGAAGTCAGAAAGGGTATTTAAGGAAGAAGATTTTTGATTTTAAAAAATTTTAAAAAAATAAAATTTTTAAATCAATATTTTTATTGGAAAAAAGGACGAACTAAGTAATTTTATAAATTTATTTATCTTAATTAAATTTAAATATTTAAGTATATTTTTTTATTTCTATTTTTAAGTATAGCTAAACAACAAACTTGGGTTCTTTCCAAAAAAAAAAAAAATCCTCTTAAAGTTTCTTTTCAAGTGAGTAATCGTCTAAAATACTTGCTTGATTTTTAAGACTTGTCATACAAAGAGGGTATTCGGTTTTTATGGCATGGTTTTAAAACATTTAAAATGTTGTTAAATTAATTGAATCATTCCATTAAAAAAGAGAATTTAAGTTATAATTTTTAATTGAAATTTTATAAAAAGCTTTAGCGACGATTTTCTCATTAAAAAATTTGCTTAATAATTGTCTTTTAAAAATTTTTGCTTTTCTATCAAAAATTTTATACTTTTCGCTTCGTACAGAATTTAAAATTTAAAATTATAAAGTTTAAAAAAATTATGATCCCAAACATTAAAATACTTGAAGATATATTGAAATACTTAAATAGTCGGTTCTTTTAAATAAGCTATGAATCTTAAATTGTTTTATGAATCTTTAATTCCTTTTTATTAATTAATATTTTAATTATAATTTTTAAACATTAAAAAAAATTGAACTTTTATTTGAGGATAGTAAAATTATAATATATTCACTTTAAAGTGGAGTAAACACAAATAAGTAGAAAACATCTTTTAAAAGTAGAGAATATCACTTAAAAGTAGAGAACATCACTTAAAAGTAGAGAACATCACTTTTAAGTAGAGAACATCACTTTTAAGTGTAGACCACAAAAAAGTGAAGTTAACACCACTTTTAAGTCGGTTTCATTGAAACCACTCTAAAGTGACAAAAAAACCACTTAAAATATTTACAGTGTATATCTCTCCCTCTCATTTACTGATTTTTTTCTAAAAAACTTTAAAATGGCTCAGAAAAGTAGTCTTGTAATTAAATTAAACCTTGAAATTTCTGAAAAGTTATTTCAGGTCTAATTTTGGCGGGTTCAAAGTTGTTTATAACAAAAATATTTTTAGTCTAAATTTAACTATAAATTAAAGTTTGAACTTCTTAAACATTATATTACTGGTAATCCTTAAAATCTGGAGACGGATTTTCAGTTATCTAAAATCCTGAACCACACTGAATTTTTTTTAAATACTAAAATCTAATTAGTCTTTATTAAAAAATCCTTAATTAATTTCGGACAGCAGAACAAAAAATAAAATTCGGTACAGGATCTTTAAGAGTTTACCCTTAATAAAAATACCATAATTGTAAAATTTTTATTCCGACTTAAAATGTTTCCATAATTTACTGTCGAAAATTTCTAAACCTAAGAATTATGGTTTCGTATTTTTTTAGTGCTTAATAATGAAATTTAAAAAAATTCAGAATATTGAGTTTACAAATATTTATTTTATAAAAAAAAAATATAAGAAAAGCTTATTTTTTAGTGATTGGCTTCAATCAAAGACAATATGAATAAATATTTATATAAAGTAATATGAGGGAACGATCTGAAGTTATTAAGAATAGGATCCTTATTTATAATTTTCAGTATGTGCTTATAAACAGAGCTCTAGAATGATGTTGTCTTCATCTAGAATATTCTAGTTTCAGAAATACGTGTCAAAAATATTTGAGAAATGCTTATCTAAACGCATCAGCTTGTGAGCTTAAAGATAAGTGACACTAGGTGGCTAACTTGGATTATTAATAATCCAAATTATTAATTAATAAATCGATGGTCAGAGATCTCTTCATTTAGTTATTTGTCAATATTCTTTAAACGTTTTTATCGTCATCTGAATCATTGAAAAAAAGGATTATTTTATATATTTAATATTTTTTAATTTTATTCCTGGCTTAAGTATGGTCTGTAAATCGAAATGGCAAGATTCAATTAAATTAATCAATGCTGCTACATGGCTAAACAACCTATCATAATAATAATTCTGTAAATTGTTTGAAACCAAAAACTCGTAGTCTTATTTGTATTGAAGTGTTATTACAATATGTCTAAATTTAGAACAAGTCAGTCTAATTTTCTAATTTTTTAATTTATTTCTGCAGTTATATTTTCAAAGAAGAAATCAAATTGTTCAAATCAAATTTCAAGTTTAAAAAAAAATTTTGGGTCAATACCCAAGGAGAATCAAAAAAACCTTTAAATACCTCAAAAAACTCATTTTTACCCAATTTGGTGTGGCTCGGATTTTCTTAGAAATAACAAAAATCCTTTTTTTTATAGAAAAATTCATAAGCTTTCAGAAAATATATAATTATTCGAAATTCGACTTAAGGTTCGTCTCAAGAAATGAAAAATTCGCTTTTAATTATTAAGAATTTTGAAGAAGTTCAGGGCCCTCTAGACAAAAAATTTTAATTTTTACTCACCCTGATAAAACCAGTTATCCTAGGTTTTCATATACGTACGAATATCCTTTCGAAAATTTTTTTTTTTTTGGGCCGTAGGCAAGTTTATTGGCAAATAAAAATAATTTCTTATCGAAAATAGTCGATTCAGATAGTGCTGTAGTTTTATTAATATTTAAGGAAGAAAATTTTTAATTGAAAAATATTTTTAAAAAAATAATTTAAAAAGCATTAAATTTTTGAACCAAAATCTTTTTTTAAGGGGACGATCTAAATATTTTTTAAAATTTATTTTTCAAAATTTAAATATTTATGTTTGAACTTTTATTTTAGCTATAAAGATTATGCCAAAAAAAATTGAGCTTAAATGAAATAGTTTTTCATCGAATGCTTCGAATACTAGCCTTTTCTTTTTTTTTCTTATTCGAGTTATATTATTTCATCGAAAAATTTTCGAATAAAATATTTTGAAAACATCGGTCTGACCTACTATTTGAGGCAATAAGGTAATTTTTCTTAGAATCTAGCCGTATTTCCTCAAATACAAGCTCATTCAAATAAAAGCGCGATGCTTGTATTTAAGGCCGAAAAAACTTCTTTTTTTTTGAGTTTTTTTGATTAAAAAATTGTCTCAATTAAAATAAAAGAAAAATAATTGAACATGCATTTTTAGTTAACATATTTTGACATGTATGTTAGAATAACTATGATACGAATTATATGAAATAAAAATTTTATTGGAAATTTTAGCATCAAATTTTAGAAAAATTTCTTAAATAACGTTTCGTTACTCGCATACCAAAAGCTTTGCCTATCTAACTTTAAATTTTAAATCTTCGTGAATAAATTCTGGCATAAATTCATTCTTAAATCCAAATATTTTTCCAAATCATTTCTTATTATAAGTTTACTCTCTATACTTTGTGAAGTTTCTTCTCAAGCTTTTTTGTCGGATATTCTTTATGAGAGAAAAAAATTAATTAATGAAGCTGCTTTTCGATATTTATTTAAAACTTAAAACTGTTTTTTGAAAATTCCATTTATCACATCTATGATTTATCGGTAGTATGTTACCAACCGAGTTTCGTTTGCTTACCTCCAGTTAAGCTGTTTTCTCCATATTTAAAAATTAATTTTCATATTATCAAATGTATGCTCAAAAATTGGTTTGTGAATTCGACAACGATGAAACAAAAAATGAAAAAAAAGTTTGTTTTGAAAATAAAATATTTCTATTGTATTATTTTTGAAAAAGTTTTAAAATTTTAAAATTTGGTATTACGTTCTTTTTTTTCTTCTTAATTTGTTATTCTGATTGTTTATGGTATATAAATTATTATTGAAAAATTTTTAGTTTGTTTTTTTTTAAAAGAATATTCTAAGAGAATTATTATGCCTTACTTTGATCGAAACATTTATTTTGTATCGATGTTGATTATTTTTCAAAAAAAAAGACACCTAAATAAAAGTACATTTTCTGTGTTTTTTGTATGAATAGTTGCTTCAATTAAAAAGAAATTGGAAAGAAAAATTCAAAATAAAATCAACAACCACAACTTTTATATATTTTTTTTCTATTTAATTTTACATTAAAATTCCATTATGAAAATAATTTGATTTAAATTTATGTTAAAAAAATATTTTTTAGAATTTTTAGTTTTTGAGTATAAAAAGGTAAAATAAAAAAGACTTGTAAAATATTATTTCAATCAGATGTTACTTTCAAAAACAAGTATTCATCTTTTTTTTCAAATTCTTATCTTTAATTTTATTGAAGTAAATAATAGTAAAACTAGGTATTTAGTGTAATTCTAATATGAATTAACCATACAACCTTTTGTTGTTATTTTCATCTTTTATATTTTTGCCTTAAATACATTTTGTTTATCCATCTCATTTAAATTTTTTAGACTAGCTAAATTCTTGATACTAAAATGGAAGTGGAAAATAGAGTACTTGGAGGTACAAGCGAGGTAAAATCTCCTGATGAAAGCGTTCAAGCAGTTGTTGATAAAGTATTTAAAAATTTTATAAAATTTAAAACTTTATTGATACAATGTGATTTTTATTAGGTATCGCATCATATAAAACAACATACTGGAAAAGATCATCCTCATTTCAAAGTTGTCAGTTATAAGACCCAAGTAGTTGCAGGTACTAATTATTTTGTCAAAGTTGATGCTGGTGATGAGCATCTTCATCTTAGAATTTATGAAAAATTACCTTGTTATGGTGGTGATATTGAATTACATGGGGTTCAAGCTTCAAAAAGTAAAGAGGATCCAATCAATTATTTCTAGATAGTTTGTCTAAACAAATAAGACATCTAAGTCGTAGAAATTAGAAACTAGACTTTATTTTTAAAGTTATTAGGATATTTTTTGTATTAAAATTGATTTTTAATTTTTAGAAAGTGTTAACTACTTTTTATTTTTTAGATAAAATAAATTTTTATACAGACCTTATAAAATAATCATAATAAAAAATAAATTTATTTAGCTTAGGCTTCGATAAATATTAGAAAAATATTAGAAATAAAAAAAAAATATTAGAAAATGTATAACAACCACTTACATATATGATCCTTGAAACAGCTAATTAATTGTCTCTTAATAATTTAACCATTTTAAAAGCTTAAAAAAGGGTTAAATTCTCCAAGAGAGAATCTAAACATCATGACGGATTTAATCTCTTTTTAAAGGAGCAAAGGAATTTTATAGTTAGATTGTGCGTTCAACTGCTTGTTAAGCGTTGGCTTTAAATATGAAGTAATTCATTGACTTGTAGCTTTATGTTGTTGTCTGCTCTGTCAATTATTTCAATTCCATCAAATCAATTTTGTGTAAAACGTTGTTTCTCATATGTTGAAAACAGGCTGATGAATTGCTTGTTTTGTGTTCTTTGATTCGATGGCCTAAGATTCTTTCAGTTTTTCCAATGTAACTCGCTTCACATGAATTACATTAGAGTTTATAAACTACAGGCGATAGTGCTTCAACCTCTTTCACTTTATCCTTAAAAGGAAAATAGCATCCGATTGTTGTTGGTGTTTTAAAAGCTACATTAAAAGCAAGCATTAGAGAAAAACTTACTCTCAAAGCTAGTAGATTTGCGTCTTATTTGATCATAGAATTGACGAATATAAGGTCTATGTAGTCGCTTATTTGGTGCATTTAAATTTCAAAAAATGGTAAATGTGACACCAAATAATTTTCCTAAAGCGACGTAAAGATTAGAACTCAGTGTCTAAATTTTAAAATTTTTTATGATTTTGTAAAATTTGAAAAAATTTTAAAATTATATTTTTTTACAAATTAATTGAATTTCGAACTTTAAAAAATTTGGATTTTTTCTAAAATCTTTACGCTGTGCTTTTTTGAATAAAGACATCTCAATATAAGTAAAATGATATTCACTTTTTATTTAACATTTTAATCAATCCTGATTTGAGTTTATTTCCTTTTAATTTTACAAGACTAAAATAATGACATCGCTATCAAAAATTTTTTTAATTCAATACATTTACAAATATAATCGTTGAGAACAAATAGTTCATGAAACAATTTGAAAATAAAATTCAAAAAAATATTTTTTTTCTAACTGACAAATTTAATTAACTTTAAAATAAACAACGACTTATGAATTAGTAGAGTTGATAAGAAAAAATGTCAACATCTAAAAATGATAAAATACCGCCAATTCCGACTGGTAAACATGTATCATCGGCTAAAAAAGAATCTTTAAGCACTTTACGTCGCTCTAATTCGGCCAGTCAGCTTCACAACGACCATCAACAAATGGAAGCTAATCTAACTGAAAAAAATCGCGTAATGGCCACTGAAGTCGATAGACTCAAGTGTCTAGTCCAAGAAAAAAACAATCGAATTTTGGAACTAGACGACGAGAATTATCAATTTAGAGACTACATAAATCGATTGGAATTAGAATCATCACGACTCAAGACCGAATACGATGATCTTAAATCGGAAAATACCCAATTAAAATTCGAAATAGAAAAATTAAAACATGACTATGACGAATTAATCGAATCGAAAAATTCAGCACCATCAATAGTTGTTGAAAATACGGAAGAACAACAAGAGGGTATGAGTCGATTTTTCAAATATGCTGAGCGAATATTTGCCGACGTAACAAAAATGATGAAATATAAAAAATATATAAATCCAAGTATGTTAAATTTGCCGAGTCGACCAAGTATTTTATCGACATCATTATCAAGTCAAACAAATCTATCGAATTCGTTTAGAGGATCTACTCGATCTAGTAGACGATCTAGTTTATTAATTCATGAAAATAATAGAAAATCTAAAGATGAATGTCTACCGGTAAGTTTAACAACTGCCATTGAAAGAGACGAAATTGAAGAAAAAAGTGTATGCCAAGAAAAAACTATTGAACAAGATGAATCGATGAGAGAGCAAGAAGATGATGATGATGAACAAGTTGAGGAAGAAGAAGAAATAGAAGAACCAGATGTAATACCTGATACCCAACCAAGTAATTCAACTGAAGGCTTACAAGCTATTGAAGAGGAATCTGAATATGAAGAAGTTGAAGTAGAAGAGGAGGAAGAAGAAAGTGAAGATGAAGAAGAAGTTGAAGAAGAAACAGAAGAAGAAGAGGAGGAGGAGGAAGAAGAGGAAGAGGTAGAGGAGGAAGAAACTGAAGAGATAATTGAAGTTGAAGAGACTATTGAAGCATCTGAAGTCGATGAAGATGAAGAAAAACAAGAAGAAACTCATATTGCACAGGAAACTATTAAAAATCATACTTATCTCATTAATGAAACTCATCAATTTGGTGATAAGACTTTCAACATTCCAGTAAAGACTCCTGAACCGCAAAAACGAACAGTCAAATTTGACTGCTCTTTAGAAGAAGCTAGTTTTCACACAAAATACGCTAAGACTCCAATACGTCCACATGGAAAATCAGTACCTCAAGAAGACGATTCATTAATTGATGAAGAACCAACAAGAGCAAAGAAAAAATCAATTTTAAAAGTGAGAACAAGTGATCCAATTCAACCACCAAAAAACCCCGAACCACTTTTAATTCAAACGAATAATAAACATGTAGAAAAAGAACTAGAACAAATTCAAAAATCAATATTCAAGACTAAACGTGACACACCGACTAAAAAAACAAATGAAGTCAATCAATATTTGGAAGATTTAGTCGAACAAGCTGCTGAGACCGATAAGGAAAATAGAAAAAATTCGAAAAAAAATGTCAAAGAAACGCCTGGTAAAGGACGAGGTTCAAAATCAAAAAAATATTTTGATGACTCTGAGACAGCTTCGGATAGTAATGACGAGGACTTTAAGCCTAAGAAAAATACTAAGAAAAAAGTTGACGTCAAAAAAAGTGCTTTACCGCCGAGACCAGAGAAAAATAACCAAGAAAAAAATTCACAGGAAAAGTCAGCTCTTCCACCACTGCCAGGTAAAAAACCTAAACGACCAATTGAGTCTGTCTACGAGCCAAAACAAGTATTAAAACAAACTCAAAATTTGACAAATAGGAAAAATTCAGTTGGCTCTGAAAAGGAGTCTATGAACAATGATTCAGTGAATTCGTCAGCGAATAATTTATCACCAAATATAAACAATCTATTGGCAAAGAAGTTAAGATTATCGCCTGATTCGGAGGATTCAAACGATCACAGCGGCTATTTTCCAGGGTATTTATACAAATTTATTAAAAAGCTTAAATAAAAATAGACTAAAATTTTGTTTAAAATAGAGAGACTGGTTCAGCGAGAAGAGCCCGTAAGGCAGTCAGTTATAAAGAGATACCGTTGAATGCGTAAGTTTTTAATCAAAAGAATAAAAAATAATTTTTTTTAAATATTTCAAATTTTTTTTTTAAAGAAAAATTCGACGGGACAAAGATAATAAGATATGTGTTAAGAATCTCAAAAGTAATTCAGCCAACCCGAATGAAGATTTAGTCAGATAACTGAAAAAATTCAAATTTAGCAAATAAGTCTTAATTTTTTTAATAATATTTTGTATCAAGTCGATGTAAACTAAACTTTTTGGTATAGCAAAAAATAAAATTAAAAAAAAATTTAATTGAATTTGTAACAATTTTTTTTTTGTAATTTTTTTAATTTTCTTTTTTTTTTTTAAATATTTTGTAAAATAGATTTAATAAATTTGATATTACATTTTTTTTTTCAATTCTTGAAAAAAAATGTGAGTTTTTGTATTTTACTTTTTTTTTTTAATTTAGACCTTTAATAAATATCTACCATTATAGTAAAGATTAATTAATTATTGACTGTTGAGCTTGAGCTCTAATTTCAAAAAAATTTCCCGTTTAATTAAAAATGGCGAACCGAATTCTTACCGTACTATATCGTACTGTAAAACGTACTGATTTACCAAGATAAAAAAATTTAACCAACAAGGCGAAAAAGTTAGGAAAAAGGTTTTAGTTTTTGAAAAGTTAGGAAAAGGAAGTGTATTTTCACAATTTTTATATAGTATAAAAACAATAATTAAGAAATATTAAAAAATAAATATACCATATTTCCTCAAATACTAGCAAATGCAGCCCACAAAGGATTTCTTCTATTCGAAAATTTTTCTCACAAAAAAAGCGTCTCAAATAAAAGTATTTTTTCTTTTATTAGAGAAAGTAACAATAACCAAAAATAACTCAAATAAAACAAAATTTTTAGCTTAAATAGTAGCAATTTTCTTTTATTTGTAGAAATACCTTAATAGCTTGATTAATACTGTAATTTTGTATTTGACACAGCGGAAAAGTATGTGGTAAGTATTGAGTATATTATTTTGAGAAAAACGATTTTTCAATAGCAAAAAGCTAAGCTAAATCTCTGTAACTAGTTCACAAATTTCTGTTCTATTCTTTTTAATGACATACCATTTGATTGGAGAGATTTTTAAGAGGATGGTAGGGTTGTTAAACGTTATATTTTTTAGAACTCTGAAAAATTTTTGAAAACTTTTATGTTTTTTCTGAATGTTTCGAGAAATTGTGAATTTTAAAAAATTTCTCTTGAAAAAAAATTCAAGAAAAAAAGTGAAAATCCACATCGTTTCAGTCTTCAAATTGTTAAATTTTCCTGTGAAATTTTTTGTCTACAATTAAAGCAATTTCTTAATTAATAGCATTTATAAGGCTTTAAATTATGATTATAGTTAAATTACGCTGTTTTTTTCAATAGTGAAATAACGAAAAAATAACGTTTTCAAAATTTTTGAAAAAATTTCGAAATTATAACAGCGCTCAACAACTATAGAGGATGGTCGAAAACGGGTATAATTTTTAAGAAAAATCCGATTTTTCGCATTATTTTTCACATGAGTTTTTATAAATATTTTAGATTCGTGATTTTAAGGCTGAATAATTTTTATTTCCTTATCAAAAGACAACTTTATTTTCAAGAACTATCATTTTTTTTTTCACTGTGAACTTTCTTGTACTATGAGGAGATTCGCTGTGAATTTTCATGAATGCTCACAAATGGAACACGTGAATGACCTCATCAGTATAAAAAATTTTAAACTGAATACTTTTTGGAAAATAATCAATTTAAGAAAAATGTTAGATTTTGTCTTGGATTAATCGTGTCTTTTCTCTTCTTTATTTTTTTAGCAAAATTTTAAAAAATACATTAGTTTGGAGAATTTTTTTATTATGTAAGTTTGTTTAAGAAAAGGGCATACAGTTTTTTTTCAAGAATATTATAGTTCTATAAAAGATGACTTCAAATTTATTTAAATAATACTTCGATCATCTCTCTCTCAAAAACAAAATTTTCAAAAATTGAATCATGCTAGAAAAAAATCTAATTCTGAATTAAGCGGAAAATCGAATTTAATCGTATTTGATTACACGCTAATTTTAAAAATGCAACAATTTAAATGTAGAAAAAAAATCAAGCTTTTAAAGTCTTTTAGTGATCCAGTTACTAACCATAATATCACCACACTGTGTTACATAAAATTTGACAAATCTCAATAAAAAGATTTAGGTTTTTTTTTTTACTTACGAAACCAGTATAGAATGCATCAAATGTTTAGCATTTAGCTAGCAAAAGGTATATCCGATTGATTAAGAAAATGTTTTAATTTTTTTTAAAGAAACAAAGTCAATAATAATATTTGAAAATTTTCAATTCAAATAAATATCATTTCAGTGCTAATTTTTAAAAAATTGCTTACAGAATAGTTTTATTAGTTTTTCTCACGGGCAAACGCTTTGCCGCTAAAAAGTAGTTTATCTTAAATAAGTTAAAGGCAAAATAGAAAAAAAAGTTTAAATGATGTCATATCAGTTTTTATAAGTAGTTGTCATATCTTTTACTCAGAGCCTAGCCTTTTTTTAAACCAATTCCAAGGACCGACAAAGATCTTTTCAAATAACTAATGTTATTTAGCTCCAAATATTATCTAAGTAAATTTAATTTTAATAAATAAGCAATTTAAGTTTTCCAATTATAAAACGCACCTGTTTTATTCAAGGTTTTTAGATTGAATAAAATTTAAATCAAATCTCAAATATTTAAAATTTTATTAAAAAAAAAATTTAATAAAAATTATCCGCAGGTTTCAATTATTTTGTTTCATTTAATCAAATTAAAAGAAATTAAATCATTTAGTGAAAATAAAATTAAAAGCTAATAAGCGGAAGTTGTTTACAAAGCTCGTTTTTTTTTAGGTAAAATTTAGCAAAAGGCGAAAATTTCAATTTTAATCACTCTTTAATAAATATTTTAAAAGTAAAATTTATTTATTTATTAAAAATATCAATTAAAGTTTTATAAACACTTTTACACTTTTATCGAGTATATAATAGAGAAAACCTTGGCAACCATCAATCACAAATTTTTTCAAGAATAAAAAAAACACTAATTTTTGACGTTTATCCCAAAATTAAAAAAAAAATCTTGAAAAAAAAACATTTTTTTTTAATTTTTAAGTCTTCTTAGATTGAGTAATATTTTGAAAATAAAAATGGTACAAAATAAACACTGCCTACTTGTACTATAGGGATAATCTGACACGAAATTTTCTCTAAGAAATTATCTCTGGTGTACGTTTTAGCTTTTTTTTTTGATTATTATTAATTTTAAAAGCTCTAAGCTTAGGATTATAAAGTGATCTCAATTTACAGAAAATACCAACTTGAAAAAAAAAAAAGAAAATATAAATTTGTTATTTATTCAAGTAAAAACTTTTCCAAAATTTCAAATTGCCATCAAAATAGCTTAAAAATTAAAGAAAATTAAGTAACCAAGCAACACTAGTTTTTTTTTTGTTCTTGTTGAAAAGCTCAACTGAATGATAAACCATATTTTTTTTATTCTCTTATACAAAATCCAAAAACAGACCAAAAATTATTAAACTTAAATATTTATTAGCTAATAAAAAGCAGCTAATTTTTTTTTGTTAAGACTCAAGGTAGTAAATTTTTTACATTTAACAAAAAAAAAACAGCTTTTTATTTGTTTTCCTTTATTTTTATGCTCAAGTCAATCAAAATAAAAAAATAAATAAATGAACTTTCATATAATTATATAAGAAAGAAAAGGTAATTTTTAAAAAAAAATTTAGATAAATATTTAAAGTTAATAAAATGAGGAGCATTGATACCGCGGTTCGAACGTTTCGTAGTAATTTAATAGACTTAGCGAATAGCCGAGATCATCACATTACTGAAGAAATAATTGGAGAAGTAAAAGGAATTTTAAGTGCCTTGGACTCATTAAAATTAGACAACATGTTTGTTTCTAATTCAAATGAATTAAGATCACAAATTCACCCGGAAGTCTTAGAAAATTATCAAGCCGGTATATTTTCTAGTCAAATTAATTTCTAAATTTATTTTAATTTCTTTTTTTTTTGAAGGCTTATTACGTGTCATATCTGATGGCGATGCAATGCTTTATGAATTAAAAAATAATTTGGGCAAAAATAATTTAAATAGCTTACAAGAAAACGAAGTCAGAAATTTAAACTATGCAGCCAGAGAAAGACTTCGAGCATTTATACATAGTGTTCATCCATATTCTAACAAAGCCTATCAACGACTTGAAAACTATGCTAATGATCTTGGTTTAAGAAATAGATTTAAATCAATTAGAAATGAATTAGAGAATAGAAATGAAGATAGGCTTAAAATGTGGAGTAATTGGACTGATAAACAACCAATTGAGGCTCCTAAATATAATACTCCAAATTGGAGAGAACATAATTTTGGTCACACTCGTAAGTCAAATTTACCCTTTACTTATTAAATACTAACATTTTAAATTTGTCACCACATTTTAAATCAATTAAATTCTACTAAAAAATTTTATTTTTCAATAATTAAAGCACGTAATTTTTGTTTAAAAAAAATTTAAGATTTTGAAGGCTTATATAATTATGGGTTAAAAAAAGTGATTTAAAAATTATACAATTTAAATTTACTGCAAAAAATCACCTCATAATCTAGGATAAAAGTAGAGATTTTTAATATGAAAATTAAGTTTATTGATTAATATTAGCAAAAAATTTAAAAAATAGCAACAATTTTTTTTTAATATAAAATAGTCAGAAAGTTCAAGTCGACACAGACGTTAAAAAGGAAACCTAAAAAAAAGACATGTTAAATATTTGCAGAATGAAATAATTTAAATAAAGAAGCCGATTATTAAAATAAATTAATTTCGTTTTTAAGATCACAAGACAGAGACTGGTAGATATGAAAATAAAGCAAGTTTGACTAGTCGTAACGTCGCTGGTTCTTACTATACTGACACAGTTAAATATGACTTTCCAATTTATAAAAAGCAAGAGACTAGACTGAGAGAAAGTCAAATTGAAAATTTACCACCAAATTCTGATAATACAATCAAATCACATACATCAGTGGGATATTATTCACCGAAATCTCATCCTCCAAAGAATACTTATGAAGACGACACTTGGAAGAAACATGCCGTAGAAGCTGGCCTAGTTTTGAATTTTCCCGGTCCTAGTGAACACAATTCAAGATTTACCCCACCACTAAAATCTAATTATAAAAAATTTATTATTAATCCACAGCCAGATACGCTCAGATTTGAGAGGCCTTTCACTTCGGCTGCTCCTTTCAAGACTAATACTGAATACAGGCATAGATACAATTATCCAGATGGTAATCAAATAGACAAATTTCCATGGATCAAACAATTTTAATAAAAATTAAGATTCAAAAAATTTTTTTTTTAATTTTTCGTAATCTAAAATTTTCTTAATTTTATTTAATTTTGTTTATTCTTTTTCTAAAGGTTTTAAATAGAAAAAAGAAGGCTTTTTTAATTCCTTTTTTTTTGAATATTTTAGTTTTGTTTAATAAAATTTTTAAATAAGTAGCTCAAGATTTTTCATAAATTAAAATTTTTTTTTTCATACCAGAAAAGGAATTTTAAATTTTTGCCTTAGGAATATTTTGATAATTTGTTTAGAAATTGTGCAATTACCAGACAAATTAGCTTTAAGATGAATGAACGCAGAGTCTTTTAATTAGCTCACGCGTTCGCCTTCGAGCTCTGATTTTTTCTCTGAATTTAAACAAAATAATATAAAAGAGAATTTATAATTCGGTTTTTTTTGAGTGACGAATTTTTTTTCAAGAACGATGCTTTTTAATATTTATTTTTTATTTTGATTTTTAGCCGAGTAAATCTTTTTGAATTTATTTAAGGTTTAGATTAAAATTGATTAACGTTTGTGGTGAATAATTTAAAAAAATATAAAACGAACTAAATTTTTGGTACGTGAATAAAAAGGAAAAATAAAAGTTCTTAAATATTTACTAATTGATTATGTTCATGATCGATAAGCCATTTATCTCAATCAAACATCCAAAAAAGGTACTAATAATCAGTAGCACAAATCAAAAAATACTCTTTTTAAAAAAGTCTTGGAATATACATACTAGAGCTGCAATATTTAATTTACTTAAAGGTTAAAAAAAGGGTCAGGGATACTTTTTCCCCGTTTTCGAAAAGATACCTCTTAACCGATTTCAAAAACGTAGCTTTTCTCGTTTTATGAAAATTTATTTATTTTTAATTTTCATGGTGTTAAATTAAAAATAAATAAATTTTTTATTAAAAGATGGTAATCTTTGTTATAAACATAGTAAAAAGATAGTCAAGGTAACAAACGCTGAAGTGAATGTAATTTTAAGAAGTTGTTAAATGAACTTGTCAATCTCTCCAGCAATTTTAAGTTTTAGATTTGGTTAAAATAGCAAATGTAAAACAAAAAGATGACCATGTATTATTTAAATTTTTAAAAATGCAGTAATTTGAATCGCAATCATAATAAATTATGTGAAAATAACTAAATTTAGATTTTAAAAAAATATGTGATATGACACGCAGTCATAGAACATTTTAAAATATTTTAATTATTTAAACATGTTCTGATGGAACATTCTATAATGTTTTTAAAAAATTTAAGTTAAATAATATTTTATCTGTTTTTTATTATTTTATATTATTTTTAGATTTTTATATTCTATTATTTAACTTTTAATGCTGAGTTTCTTAAATATTAATTAAGGCGAATTATTATAAATAATCGCTACATTTTTATTATTAAAAATATCAAAATAAAAATATTAAAACAACGATCCACTTTAACAATCCACCAACTTCACAAGTGGTAGCAGCGAATTGTTCTTCAATCAACCCTCAGAAACGTCAAGTTTGGTTTGAATCATCTTGTGTATACAGACAGCAAAACGTCAGAATTCGATTTTTCTTTACTAGCTATCTTAGATTTGGCTGAAAATTCAACTCTGCTTAACAACTACTCACTCTGGGACTACCTAAGTCTACCTGATTTTCTATTATTTTGAAACCAGTCTTGTTGCTCTAATGATTTTTTTATCGCATTTGATTGCTGTTTCCGAATTTGAGTATTTGAGTATTATGATTGAACGACCTGAGTAATTAAGAATAGAATCCTTATAAAATACGTAATTAATTTATGATTTATTAATTTACGTAACTCATAAATTTGCACGTCTCTAATATAGATAGAAAGCTCTAGAATGCTGTTGTCAGCATCTCGAAGATTCTAGCTTTTGAGATACGGGTCAAACATATGTAAGAATCGCTTATCTAAACCAATCAACAAGAGAACTGATAGATAGGTGATACTAGTTGGGTAATATGTCCCCCTCTTTAAGCTTCCATCGTCTTCGATGAATCCTTAACTGTATAACTTTAGTTCAGATTTTAAAAATTAAGAATATAAATCATGATTAAAAAAAACAACAAAAATAATAAAAAATCTTTCATTTCATTTCTTCGACATTGTGTTTTGTTACATCTTTTTTTTCTTCATTTGATTATTTTTTTTTAAACTGTTGTAACTTATATTACTTCAATTTATCACTTCATTATTATTATGAATATTTTTCTTGTAGAAAAAATATTAAAATTAATTAAAAACAGAATTTGATTCAAAAATCAGTTTGTTTATAATTTCATATTGTGAATCATAAGTTTAAAACAATTTTTATTAAAGATTATTTTACTTATTATTTACATATTCAAAATTGTTGCTTTTTCCTTTCCTTGCCTTACTATTATCCCTTTCTAAAAGTAATTTAAATTAATTTAAAATATCCCTTTAGAGTCTTAACACTTGAACCATTCTGAAAACTTAAAAATGTATTCAATTCAAAGCCGAAGTACCGCAATTTTCCGACCTCTGTAACTCCTGAAGCCTTAATATTATTCGAGATAATAGAGATCCGATTCTCAACATTTTCGGTGCTTAAAAATAATACACCAGTCCATAAAACACTGGTGTATTTGGGTCTTACATGTAGCTTCTCTCTGCTACCTCTAATTGTAGTTCTCGTAATATCTTCACATTGGCATCAAATTCGGAAAGGAATCTGCTCTTTTGTTCTGTTGTCCAACTGTTTTCAGTACCTTTTAGTGCTTCCCTTTGACTTTTAGTGGCCATCTTATAACACTGCTACCATTGATTCATCACGTAGAATTGCCTACGTGCACATTTATGAGCAATTACTTTATAGTAAAAATAAGGATCCTATTCTTAATAGCTTAAGGGGTTCCCTCATATTATTGAAGAAATCATTAAGTTTCTGATCGGCACTTATCTCCATTTGGTCAACGACTTCAGCATGATCCAGTATTTTCCTGTCAACTGCCGCTTGATCCATAGTTGTATCGTCTATTATTAATGTATTTTCAAAATCGCTAATGATTGAAAAGAAAGCTTTTCCAAATCTTGATTTGTCGAACCAGGCATACAATTTTACTGAATTATCACAAATATTTTGGTCATTTTTTCTGGGATTTAAATTTTCCCCGAGAATTTCGACCTAGTAAAAGATAGCAGGGAAAATTACTAAGTCGATTTTATTTCATATTAAAAAAATAAGCAAAAATAAGAAATTTTTACAGTGCTGCTTGTTACTTTGTAACAATCATTATATAACGTTATATAGCGTTATATAACGTTATATAACGTTATGTATTGAATAACGTTATATAACGTTACATAACGTTATCAATTTTACAAATTTTAAATGTTATCGAACGTTATATAGCGTTATATAACGTTATATAACGTTATCGA
>NTPY01000817.1:140288-175688 GCA_002922825.1 Brachionus calyciflorus | reverse complement strand
AATAAAATTTAAAAAATAGAACTTTATTTTTAGTTTTTTTTAATTGAGTCGTGAATTGGTGAATTTATACCTAACTTCAAATCGCCGTTATCTAGATATTGGAGTTTTTGATTTCGTAATCTTATGATTTTTGTTTGATTTCTTATAGAAAATAATAATGCAATATCCCTTTATGATTTAAGCGTCAAACAAAGATTGACTTCGAAGTTATTTTTAGTAAGTCAAATTTTTACTTTTTAATTCAAAAAATTTAATTGATAAAATCAAAATAAATGTTTTTAGTGGAAATAATTTTTATACAGTCAATCCTTGGTATAACGAAAGAGTTGGTTCTCGAAAAATGGGTTTCGTTATATCGAAATTCGTAATATCAGAAAAGCATGTAAAACGATAGGGAAGATGGGAAAAAAAACTAAAAAAAAATTTTGTTGTTATCTATCAATTTTGATAACTCAAAGATTAATAACCCCCAACTTTTACATAACAAACTGCTCAGCTCACTGGGCTTGGCAAGAATCAAAAATCATTTAGACCTATAACGATGGCATAATTCAATAATCTAAGCCTTAAATAAGCTAAATTATCAATTCTTTTTTTTCGATATAAACTTTTTATTATGCATACCAATTTCTTTTTCAAAAAATATCATATTTTTAGTAATTAATCGTCCTAATTATTTTTCATTTTTTTTTAAATAGTTTCTTATTTTAACGAAAAAGTTTTTCTTTATTTTAATTGAACTGTATTATTCATTTTTAATTTAATTTTATTAATAATATGTAAAAAATATATTCTGATTTTAAACAATTTTTTTTAAACTTAAAGTGTGAAATTATTAATTTCGTTGAAGGAAGGAAATAATTAAAAGAAAAGATTTAGCAAGTTATTAAAAAAAAACTTAGTTATTTCAAGTTTTTGTTAATTCAAGTTTCGCTATATCAAAAAAAATTTTAATGCTTTTAGTAATGCTTATTTTTGTTCTTTTTTTGTTATTCGCTTAAATATGCATAATATGCTATACAAACAAGTTATATAATTTATTACAAACAAACAATCTTTATCTAATGATAAATATTTAATCAATTTTGTTTGTTTATATTTGTATTTTATATTTATAATATATTAATGTATTTTAATTATATTTTATTCACTCGCTTCATTGACTCAAGCTCGATATAAAAGACAATGAGAAAGAGTTAACAAAGTGAGTTCTAATTATATTTTATACAATTTTACTTTTTATTTTTATATTTTATAATTTATATTATTTTATTTATTAATAAACATAATAAACCAATCCATTTAATCTTAAACTAAACCTCTGAATTATACGCAAGAACAAGGCCACCTCGAACGTATAATATATGGTAGAAGCGATAAAAAAGCGAATAAAAAGCGATTATGAAATTTATACAAAAATTTAATATCAAACTTTTAAGTTAGTTTTAAGTTAGTTTTAAGTTAGTCAAACGTAGCCACAAGGGGGGTCAGTCAAAAAATAGAAAAAAAAATATAGAATTTAATTAATATGGAAAAAAAATATAGAATACAAAAATATAGAAACGATTTATTATAGAATAATTAATTAATTATAGAAAAAAATATATAGAAAAAATATCGAATCAAATTAATTAATCAATTAAGTCACCTGTAAAAATAAATGATATTTTTTTTTACTAATAATTTAAACTTCATTTCTTTAAAAAAATTAGCTAAATTATTTAAATATAAATCTATTAATTGACTATCATACGTATCAACAATTCTCTTTATTTTATAATTTTTATCTAACTGTTTTTTTTTACTATTCATACTAATTCACTATTGAATACTCTAATCAAATTTGTTTCCATATATTATTGTTCCAGTCTAAATAATTCAACAACCTCTACCACTGTTCAACAACCTTTGCCGAGCATCGTATTTAAGCTTTGCATGCCAAGACTCTACATCATTATTTGTACTTGCTACATTTTCTTTAACTCGTTCATAAAGATTCCCTAAATCTAGTGAAAAAAGTGGCTTACAACGCTTAACATTTTTTACTAGACCGATGTAATTATTTTCGAAATAAGTTAAAATAGAACTAAAGCTAGTATGTGCAGTTTTCTGAATATATTCAAAAGCTTTCACTACATCATTTGTAGGAACATAAGCTAAGGCTTGAAGTCTTCTAAAACTTAATCTAAATTCTTCATCATACCATTTTTTTATCAATTCTGAATTTTGAATTCTACGCCAAATAGATTGACAAAGATGAAAATAACATGCGTAAATTTTATAATTGAAAACTAAATTTGCAGCATTGATCGCAGCTAATTCAAAATCTACATTAATTGAGCTAGGAGAATTATTTACTAATTCTTTAACTTTTTTAAAAAATTTTTTATATTTAGTAATTTGTTTTTTATTTCGGAGTAGCCCAAAAAGCATTGGCATCACTTGATCTTTAATTGGTACATGAATTGAGTAGACCTGCTTAAATAGTGTAGGTGATATGTCAAATGTACCATCACAGTACCAGTCAGTATATTTATTCATTAATCTTAAATTATCTTCTGTAGTAAAGATTATAATTCTTTTTTTTTCTTTAGACCCAGTGTCAACAAAATAGAATTTTTTCTCTTTGTATGTTCTAGATAATTCGTCAGGAATAACTAACTGAGATAAATGCTTAGCATTAAAACCTGAGAGTGCTAATCGACTCCGTTCTCTAGTTATACAGTGCTTCTACGAAAAGTCCAGAATGGGTTTTTTTACGTAATTTTACGTAAGTTTACGTAATTTTACGTAAGTTTAGGTAATTTTACGTAAGCTTACGTAAAATTACCTCTTCTTACGTAAATTTTAGCCGGTAAGCTTACGGAATTTTACGTAAAATTACGTAATCTTACGTAAAATTACATAATTTCAAGTAAAATACCCTAAAAACGCTTACGGCCAAAAAATTGGCCTTTTTGGTAAGAAAATTTGACATTTTTGAAATTTTTAAAAAAAATTCATTGATTTTCTTTGAGGAGAATTTTACATTTTTTTACATTTTTTAACGTAAAATTACATTATTTTTGGTAAAAAATGGTAAAAATTGGTAAAGAGCTACTAGCTCTTTTATTTTTATGATAAAAAAAAGAAATCTATTACAATTTGAAGTTGAACAAAAAAATTTATTTAAATTTTATGTGAATTGCTTGACTAATCACCTCCATTTTCAATAATAATATCAATCACTTTAAAGATGGATTCATTTCATAGAAATATTTTTAGATAGTTAATTTTTAATATTTTCTGCTCTAAAATGTTTCTTTTCACATTCAAAATTAATTAAATTCATATTAGTAATTCTAAATCTTCTTAATTTAGTCAATTTATCTTAACTTTAAGGTATCCTTCTAAAGTCGAAAAGACTAAATTATTCCAGTTATTTTTATTTGAAATTCACTTAGTCGTTATTAAAAAGATTCGAAAGATGCATGTTTTTAAAGTTGTTTGTGTATTTAAATTAAATTTTCTAAAATAAGTTTTTTATATCTTTTTTTCGTGTAACCTTTTTTCTTTTATCTTTTTCTATCAAAAAAATTTCTATAAAATAATATAGTGCAAAAATAATCTGCAACTTATTTTGAATTTTAAAAATTTTTGATTTTAAACATGCTTTTTTAAGGCTGTCTATATATTTTTGGCATTTTTCAGGAGTCAATTCGTTCGAAACTCAAATACTTTATCAGCTTATTCACCTTAATTTCATTCCAAAGAATTTCAATCCGATAAAATCAGGCGATCTTGGTGGAGTACGCTTCTTATTTCTGTATTTCAAAATTAAATTGATTTGAGCTGATTGGGCTTAAAAATACCGATGTTTTACTAGAATAGGTCTGCATTGAATCGGTCGTTATCTTGATGAAGATACTGTACTGCCCCAGAATTAACGTCGTAAACGTAACCGTACTTCATTCATTTTTGCTGGAGTACGGGTATACGTTCGACGTCAATTCGGGAGCTGTACAGTAATATAAATTAAAATAAATTCTCCACCAAAATCGTCTGATTTGAACCCGATTGAGATGCTTTGGCATGAAATTAAGTCATAAAATTTAAATAAATTTTTTTGTTCAACTTCAAATTTTAATAGATTTCTTTTTTTTATCATAAAAATAAAAGAGCTGGTAGCTCTTTACCAATTTTTACCATTTTTTACAAAAAATAATGTAATTTTACGTAATTTTGCGTTAAAAAACGTTAAAAAATGTAAAAAAATGTAAAATTCTCCTCAAAGAAAATCAATGAATTTTTTATAAAAATTTCAAAAATGTCAAATTTTCTTACCAAAAAGGACAATTTTTTAGCCGTAAGCGTTTTTAGGGTATTTTACTTGAAATGATGTAATTTTACGTAAGATTACTTAATTTTACGTAAAATTACGTAAGCTTACCGGCTAAAATTTACGTAAGAAGAGGTAATCTTACGTAAGCTTACGTAAAATTACGTAAACTTATGTAAAATTACGTAAAAAAACCCATTCTGGACTTTTCGTAGAAGCACTGTAATTTGAAGCATCATTTCTTTTTTCAAGTGACCTTCCAGAAGTTCGAAAATTGGCATATAAAAATGATGCAATAATCAGAATTTACAAGAATTACTTCACGGAAGCACAGGAGGTTGCAAAAAGTAGTCTTCTTGAAGAAGAAAAACGAAACCTTATTCCTGTGCAAGACCAAGAACTAAAAAACATGCTTATCGCTGTAAACGACCCAAGTACACCAGAAGAAGCGTTGATAGAAAAAGTCGAGCTTTTGTTCTTAAAGCAGATCTATCACAACTAAAATTCCAACTAAGCCAAAAAGGCGAGATAATCAAAAGTGTGACTCAGTTCTAAGAAGACCGTTCAGTTTGCAAATCAGGATAATGAACTAGCTGATAAAAAAAATAAATCAGAAAAAGACACTGATGAAGAAGGGGAATCAGAAAAAAATCTGAAGAGGATACAAAGCAAATTATTGATCCAGATAAAGATAATTAAAATGACTTTTCACTGAGTTCTACAAAGTTTATGTTGAAAAAGGACTTTTATAAACTGTCAATTAATTCTGACCAATCAATACCATTTGTTAATACCGCACCTTTGAATTCGAAATTTACATCCGGAAATAGGGGTGATATTTATCGTAACAAACCTAATTTTAATAACATATACGAAGAAAAAGAAAAAGGGAAAATAACGAGCGTTACACCATCGGCTCCAATATTTTCTAACATTTCTAAACCTATTTCTGAATTTAAAACACCTAATCGAACAATCGAAAATAATCTATCAACTAATGTTCAAAGCACATTGAATTGTCATCAAAAGGAAATTCCTAAACAAGGTAAGTTAGATAGAACCCAACTACTCTCAGACTTTTACAATCCTAGTCAAGGTTCAACCTACGACATAGTAAAAATCGTCACCGAATTAGCAGGAAACAATAAATCTCACAAGCTAGATCCCAATAATAAAAGGTTTACAGGTTCGATTTCTGAAGACCTAGACGACTGGCGTTTTTATATACAGCAAGGATTTATTTCCTCAAGAATAAAGGATGAAGATAAGCTAAATTCTGTCGTTAACTTTGTCGATAAAGAACCGGCCCAAATCCTAAGGAAACATATAACCAATCTTAATCAAAGCAATTAGACTCTTTTTGAACTAGAACTAAGAAATACTTACACAAAAATAAATAAAGAGCACACGGTAAGATCTCAGCTCTCAACACATAATTATAAAGAAAATAATTCTTTTGAAAACTATGTTAATAAATTCTACTTGTTAACAAATATGGTTCCGAAAATGACTGAAGAAGAAAAACTTTTTTATTTAAGAGAAACGACAAAAAGGGAGGTAACTTGCAGAAATATACGCACATTAGCTGAAACAATTCATCTCTCAACACAGTTAGAACAGGCTAATGTCAACATAGCACCAATAAACTACATAAAAAACAGTAAATATAGGTTTAAAGGCAAGCAGACCCCTCTAAAAGGAAGCTTTAACATACAAAAGCCCTTTAACAACTTTTCGAAAACAAAAAATTTTGAAAGGAAGGAAGACAAAATTAAAAAGGATGGTTCATTTGGGAATAAAACTAACAACTTCGGACGAAAACATACCCGTATCTTACCGAAAGAAATTTATTGCAAGAGATGCAAGCGAAAAGGTCATTCAGAAACGCAATCTTACGCTAATTTAAATAAAATTAACACAATAAAATCATGTAAGGAAAGTGAATAAAAAATATATGTGGACTATCTTAAGGATAGTGGTCCAAAAAATATTTGCACAATAAAAGGTCTAGTTTTACCGGATACAGACCGTTTGAACTTATGTTCGGCAGAAAAATTTTACCTTTCAAAGACTGGACAAGTGAGGACTCTGATATAAACGCGATTTTAAACCGAGCTAATGATTTAAAAAAACTTTTTGACTACACTCACTCGATAGAAACAATCGAAAAATGGCGAAGCAGCTAGTTACTCAAAATCGATCACAAAACACCTTATTTGATATTATACCTATCGGTAAAACTGTCTATTTGAAATGTGAAGGTCTTCTCAGTAAACTTGAGCCAAGGTATAAAGGCCCTTACAAAGTTATTGAATTCACCAAGAGAGTAAAAGTAAAAAATGCTCTTGATGAAAGTTTACCGGAATCCTTCCCACGTCACAAATTAAAGGTTATCGAAGATGACAAAACTCTGCCTGAAGAAAGCGCTGAAATTGAAAAAATTCTAAAACACAAAGAAAAAGACAATGAAAAATTTTACTTGGTTAAATGGAAAAATTTTCCAGCTTCTGAATGTTCATGGGTACCTGAAAGGTATTTTAATTCAATGGACATTATAAAAAATATAAAGAAAATTTGAAAAATAACCCAGTAAATGAAAGACCAAGAAGAACAAGGAAAGCAGCGAAACTTAACTTCGTAAGTATATTATTTATAATCGATTCTTTTCTAGTGTGTCCATTTTTAACTTTTCAGTTTAGTATTAAAGACGACTTTTGAATCAGTTCGAATTCTTTTCATTCAAACATGATAAATGTAAAAACCATTTGAAGGGTTAAGTCTCAATCATCTAAAACAATTATGAAAAATTACCTAGCAAGTTTCAATAGTAGTTTTGGTACAAAATCGACTACAAGAAAACTTTTTATGCTTGGAAAAATACAACACCAAGTTTATGGTCCAGGATACCACTGTCTAATGAAAAAGCATATTTTGACCACTTCGATGAAATTTCTAGGAGAAAAATATGAGTCACTAAGGACTGAGAATATAAAAATTTGCAAAGCCTCTCCTATTGAATGCGAAGGAGAATACTATAGTTTCGCAAGAAATCCATTACCGACGTTCAGATGGATGACGGAAATGAAAAATGAAACCTTTTCTTGCTCTACTTCACAAAAACTTATATCGGCAAACTCGCCAAACGACAACCTTTTAAATGGATAATGAAAAGTTTTGGATAGAGAATGCAGCTTACAAGATTCAATCATTATATGGGATGCAACATTATATCATGAGTGTCCTCTTTACAAAATAAATCAAGAAGTTTTTACGATACAAGAAAACAGTGATGACTTTGTTAGTAACAATGGAAAAGCATTAAAAGCAACTGAAAAAGTAAATTTGTGTGGTTTACAATTATTAAAAACCCTAGAGGGATTATTTGTAAGTATAAAAGTTAATAATCAAGTATCTAACATTACCTTGGGAGGTGCTAACAAAGAAGAATTAAGAGAACTTCTTTTAGCAGAATCTGACTTCAAGACCGTAAAAGACGTTGAAGAAAAAAACGAACTCCTAATTCGAGAATGTCAAGATTTTAAAAACATCTTGAATATATTTTCTAGACTTGAAGATAAGTATCTTACCCATGTTTTAAGTAACGGCAGTAAAATTCCCTTATATTCTACTATGGGAACGATCTACAAAGTTAATTGCAAACCGATAAAAGAAATCGAGAAACCTTTTCGAACAAGAATCACTCTTTATGTTTCAAAGAACAACCAATTAAATTTTTTGACGAAAATTTTTGCAGAACAGGTTTGCTAACAAATAACGGTATAATCAAGGTCGTTTCAGAAATAGTACCTTGCAACAAAATCATTTAATATATTCAACTTGCAAACTCTGAAAGAACAATAGTCAGACAAAGACATGAATCTTATATTTCAATAAAATAAAATAACCACAATTAACTCACAACTCATTACTCCTTGACGGCATAGATCTACTATCTACGTTTCAAGAAGTAGTCAATCATGAAATGTCAGCAGGAATATGGTATACAGATATGAGTGACACGTCAAATATTAAGTCGCAAATTGTAGACGTAAAAGTAGCATTGGAAAATATGATTTACATGTGGCTGAACTATGGAATTTACTTCTCTTTAATATTTTTTCTCTTAATCTTTATTTTAGGCGCAATTTTTCTGATATAGAAAATATGGAATTATTGTAAAAAAGAAACTAAAAGAAAAAATACTAGATTATCCAAGAGTTTAAAAAGGAAAGTAATGTTTGAAACAAAACCACTGACAATTAGACCAGTTGATGAGACATATGGTGAGATATTTAGATCAAATATGAGCCTCTATTCAGTGCGAAAAAAAGATATTTAAACTTTAACACCCTGGGAAACAGTCCATTCGAGGTCGAATGATTTATCTCAGTGAGGGAATATGTTATACAAACAAGTTATATAATTTATTACAAACAAACAATCTTTATTTAATGACAAATATTTAATCAATTTTGTTTGTTTATATTTGTATTTTATATTTATAATATATTTAGGTATTTTAATTATATTTTATTTACTCGCTTCATTAACTCAGGCTCGATATAAAAGACAATGAGAAAGAGTTAACAAAGTGAGCCCCAAATTATATTTTATTTAATTTTACTTTTTATATTAATATTTTATAATTTATATTATTTTATATATTAATAAACATAATAAACCGATCCATTCAATCTTAAACTAAACCTTGTAATTTTACGCTAGGACAAGGCCAGCCCAAATCTATATTATATAACTTTTGAGTTATTCACGAATACAAATAAAATAATTATTTTTATTCGTGAATAAGTTTTTTCGAATAATTAATTGCGAATAATACATCTCTGGTTAGAATCTTAAAATTTCAAAAAAGTCAGTGTTTGACAAATTTATGAGAGTCATTTTGAATGGACTAAACATTTTGAATTTAATGACTGACCTTTTTAGAAATTAAAAAAAAGTGAAGGTTTAAGTTTTAAAGCTTAAAATTAAAACAATTTATTATTTCGAAAAAACCCAAGGTTTTCGTAGTAAAAAAATAATGAAAAGTTGCACCGTAGTAGCCTAATCATAATATTGTTGTAGGCCAGCTTGGGTTTGAGATGTCTTTTGCTATTTCGGAGGCATGTGAATAAATAGAATATAAATTCAAGCTTTAAATCTTCTTATTTTTCAAAGTTAAAAACTTAATAAAACAAATTCATAAAATATAACTTAAATAGCGAGCCTAAATTAATATTATTTTTCTAACCATAGATTCAATAAATTAACTTTTCTAACAACAAAATAAATTATATTATTTTATTGGCTCTAACCGCCAACACTCCTCCTTCTTTCAAAAACGATTACGTCATTTTTGAAAATCTTTCCTAATCCTCCAAAAACGAATACGTCATTTTTGGTACCTTGCGTGACCCTACTTTTGTGCACTACATGCAGCAATACTTCGGGTTCAAACAAGTTCCTATCTTAACTTAACACAAAAACTTTTAATTATTTTCATATACTATTTTTTTTTCCAATTTCAATTATTATTATTATTATTTTTATTATTATCACAACTCGTGTGGATTTACAACACCTCTCATCGGCCTGTGTGGGACGTCGGTCACAATGGCGACACTTTTAGCACCGTTTATCCACTACCGATAGAGTTCTCACTCTTTTAAACATTTAACATTTGCTATTATTTTTTCACTTAGAACACCACTCATCGGTCTGTGTGGGACGTCGGTCACAATGGCGACACTTTTAGCACCGTTTATCCACTACCGATAGGGTACATTCTATTTTAAACATAAAACAACCTTAATTTACTCTCTATGGTTAGCCTCGCTTCAAACTAAAATTACAATTAATAAATAAATATAAAACAAAAACATAATTTTAAAGAAACTCAATCTGAGGTAACAAAGGCTACATTTCAGAACATGAAATACAACTCTTTGATCACTTTTATTAATCCTTTAAAATCAACACTTATTCGTTCCACGAGGCACCAGGTCTATTAAACATTACTTGTTAACAAATTATCAAATCGTAATGTACCGTATCCCTTGGTGTAGTAATTTATATTACTTAACAAAGCTCTCTGAAAACTTCCTTTTCTTTTCTCTACTCTCCACCAATTTTTTTTTTAGATCGATACCAAAATAATCATCAAGCTATGAAGCTTCAATAATGGTTATCATTTTTGATAAAGACCAAAATCGACAATGAGTTGTCTATTTCTTAGTTCTTCTATAATTTGTCTCGTATTTACTTTCATAAAGAGTTCTCGATTGTTACAGATATGATTCAGTAAAAAGTGAAGACAATTTAATTAATGTGAGCTTGTTTCAGTCGTTGATTTACATCCATATAGGAGCATAGCTAAGCATTACTCATTGAAGATTCACATTCTAAGTTTTAGATTTTTTTTTTCAAGCTTTAAGTAAGAAGCTTTCTAAACGCCGTCTATGTAAGGCTAATAATCATCTCAATATCTCCCTCACTTTATCTAATGAAAGATCCTAAGCACTAACGAAGTCTTCATAAATACTGATTAATTGACGATCATGAACGAGAGGGTCGCTTTTCACTTATTGAAAATCCTTAGAACGGTTTTTTTTTCAAGCTTTTATTGATAGTCCAACCTTCTTAGCGTTTTTACTTTAGCTATTAGCTGTTCCTGGGATTCGCCTATATCGCCTACGAGCAATACAATATAATCTGCAAAATCTAAATCTAATGAAACTGTTATTTCCATCAAATTAGTAGCAATAATCTTCCTAAAAAAAAACCCTGCTGTCCCTGTTGCCTGCTTGCAAAAATGACGACTTGCAAGCATCAGTTGACGTATTTTCTTTTCCTTTGCAAAAATCGACGTTTTTACTCAGATAAAGGACTATTTAATAAATTTCTACTTGAGCTTATGTCATTTTTTTTTTTTTTTATTATTATTTCCGCCTAAGAAACAAATAATTTAACTAACCACGGGCTATTACAGGTAGTTAAACTAATCTATTCTCTAGCGAAATCTATATTATGTTGAAAGGTATTCTTTTCAAGAAGTAACCAATAATCACTTAGATTATGTTCATTGGCAAAACCTTTATTATTCATAGTTTTACAGATGCTGCTTTAGATCGTCCTAGCATCATTCACCATTTACGTTTCCTTTCATTTTTCTTTCATTACCTAACTTTTTCTATCCTGTAGCTAACTGGATGTGGATTAATCTGATAAGGTGAAGAGTTAATTTTCCTTTTTCTCAGCTTAATTCTACCTGAATCGACCACAGCTGGTTCGTTTTAATTAATAAAATTTAGATAACTTTTATTAGAATTTTAGTTAACTTATAAACGAAAGCTTTATAAGATCTCAACGATTCTTTAGATAATTGTTAATAAAAGTCATCCTGGTAATAAATTTGTTTAAATCGGAAATGAATATGCAACAGTCTTAACTGATCATGCTAGCTTAACCAGAATATAATTATTGAAAAGAATGAAACTAAGCACGAACTAAGGCTCAATAGGTGAAAACTTGTTCTTGGTAAAAGTTTTTACGAAAGATTACTCGAAAACGAAAAGAAATAATAAATAAAAAGAAATATTAACTCTATGAACTCTTTCCTTATAAAGTTTCGTAATACCCTAGGATATAGTCTATTTGTAAATAACAGTGTAAAACACCAAAAGTCGAACCAAAAGTTCGACCGCCAAAAGTGAGTTAGACCCTCGCCCTTGTGCTTGATGTAAATGGGTTTATCTTTTTAGAATAAACTCTAATAGGTTCTGGCTAAAACTTAAAATATTACGATTATTTCCCCTTTTAAAAGCTTTCCGTGGTTAGACTTATATTTTAGCTTTGGTTTCATTTCTGAAATTCTAAATAAACAATAGTGTTTTTCCTATAGTTTACTTTAAGAATATTTTCTTAAAAGAAAAACGGCTCCACTTAATGAAAAGAATTTAAAAACTCAGTTTTCTTAAAATATAAATTTTAACTAGTTTACTCGAGTGAAACTTTTCCTTACTAAAAGAGGTAATCAGTGGCCATCTGAAAACTTCTTTTATTACTTTTTCCCGATTAAAATATGAATATTAATTTTTCCTTCTGAGCTTTTAAACTTCACTTAGTGGGTAAATAGATGTATTAAATTTAAAAAAATTTACTTATCTTTTAAATTATCAAATACTTATGTTAGCGATGTTATCCGATTTAGTTAAATGCTTTTACCATGATTTAAACAGTTGATCGATATATATTGATATCTCTTGTTTGGTTGAGATCTTTCTTGGTATTTATGCTGTTTACAAATTTTTCGATTTCAATCAAGAAGCAGAGAAATTCATAGAAAAGCTTTTTTCAGATTTCTCTCTTTCTTTCCTTCATTCTTTATTCATTTCTTCCCCTTCCACTTCAATTTCCTTATTTGGTTCGTAGGCCAATCTCCAAACTGCTGTCACCATGTTGTAGGCCAGCTTGGGTTTGAGATGTCTTTTGCTATTTCGGAGGCATGTGAATAAATAGAATATAAATTCAAGCTTTAAATCTTCTTATTTTTCAAAGTTAAAAACTTAATAAAACAAATTCATAAAATATAACTTAAATAGCGAGCCTAAATTAATATTATTTTTCTAACCATAGATTCAATAAATTAACTTTTCTAACAACAAAATAAATTATATTATTTTATTGGCTCTAACCGCCAACAATATGATTACCCAGTCTCTTTAAAAATCATGGCCCATTAGTGTGACTTGATCTTCCCCACGTAAGTCACTCACGTGGGATATGACCAATATCTTGTATGTGACTCGCATGTAGACATTTGACTCACACACATGTGACTCGCATGTAGACATTTGACTCACACACATGTGACTCGCATGTAGACATTTGACTCTTACACATGTGACTCGCATGTAGACATTTGATTCATGTGACTTATATTAAATTCAAATGCATTAAAAGGTCTTTCAAAAGATTTTTCAAAGCTTTTTAGAAAATTTATCTATATATTATTTGATAATTATTAATATCATTCCCGTGTACTTAATTTTAAGATTACTATGACTCTTAAGAGTTTTTTGGATAAAATTTAGTCTCATGTTCAAATTTTAAAGTTCATATCAAATAATTGTTTTCTTCTATATTCATCTATGCTTTTTAAAGATTATCAGCTTAAGTCTAACCTAAAAAAATCTTATCGTAAGGTAAAAATTGAATAAAGTTATAAGTTTTAATTGCATGATTTTTTTAAGAATGGATCGGCTTTTTTTTAAATTTTATTCCCATTAAAAATCAAATATAACGTAAAAAAGAAATTAAGTATATTGATTTTAAAATTTGACTTAAAAAAATTGATCTTAGTCAAAATTTTTTAAAAAGTCCTTCTTTTATTTTTGTTCAGTGTATTATCTGAATGTCTCTCATTTAGCTGTATTTTATAATTTCATAATAAACGCTAGTATTGTACGGTGTTACACTACGATACGCAACAACTACGACATAAAATTGATATCAGTCCAGGAGAATAAAATTTTTAACTTAAGGGCTGCTAGTTAATTCCAATATTGAACATTTTAATACTGGGACCGTTTCGATACTTGTTCCCCTTGATACAAGCGTTTACTGAAAACTGCTTATTCCTGCACTGATCCCATTTCTGAAAAATATGAAATATGTAAATTATTAGCGAATTTTCGCAACTTTGCAACTAAAATTTTTTTTTGAAAAACATTAAAAAAACCTAATTTAAATACGTAATTAAAATTGCACAATTTTTGCATAATTAGCCAACAGGTGAAGCAAATTTTGCTGCACTATATAAACACGTCCAAATTTATGAAACTGAAATAAGCGTTTAGTTTAAAAAATTAAGCTTTAGTTCAAGCTTGTTAAGCAAATTACAGTTAAACAAGGTTCTACTGTAATTTGAGTTAGCTATCACAAATTTTTGTATAAAGACATGATTTTTATTCGTTCCAATTTGTTCAACAGACTTTTTGTGGCTAATTTCGTCAAGTTTATCTCTAATTAATTTTTAAGTAAAAACGATACGTATTACTTAAGAGAATTAATTGATTTTTTTATTTTAATAGTTTCAGCTCTTAGCTTTTTTGTACCAAAACCGAAAGGGTTTTCCAAGTTTATACTAATATTCAACTAAGTAGTCTACAGCGAATTTTCATTTTATTTATTTTATACTTAAAATTGATCAAGGCGTTGCCAGGCGGTCTTGTAGCCGGTCATTTAAACGAAAAAATGAAAAATAAATCCAAAAATAATTTTTTTAATTTAATATTTTAATTTCAACTCTTAAGTAAAAAAATTTATAATCAGCTAAAGTTGTGATCATATTTACTATTAAAATAAACTAGACGAGTATGATCGAACTCGGTTGGTAATTTTTATTTGGTAATAGTTTAAGCTAATTTTCGCGAACACGTGGTCGTCATTTTTACCATTTTGTAACTTCTAAACTTTTACTAAATAATTGTAAATAATAAATTTAGCCAGTTATCTTTGAAAATTATCGATTTCAATAAATTAAGATATCTAAAATTATTAAAATAAAATAATAGGTATTTGGATTTTAATAAATTTAAAATCCAGTGGATATTTATAAATATCCTAGGCAAAAATAAAAAGATTTATTTAAAAAAACCAACGTAAACCTTTATATCCTACTTTAAGAACTAAAGCTGAATTTACGCTTAATTCTACATGGAAAACTTCCAATCTATACCGATATAATATATAATTTTTTTATTTTTTTTAGATATGTAAAATTGAACCTTTTTTCCAACAGATGAGCATTCATCTTCTCATTATAAATTCATCGATTTATATTAGAATATCGCAATCAAAATACTCATAGAATTAATTTTATTTTAGATAAAAGACTAACGTTAGGCTTTACTCTTGGTAAAAAGGTTCCATTTAGCATATCCACAAAAAAAATTAAAATAATTGTTATAATATGGTATCGATGGGAAGTTTTCTATATAGAATTAAACCAAAAGTCAACCTGATTTCTTTAAGTAGTAGGCAAAGATTTACTTTATTAAATACAAAAAATAACTGGTGCCTAAAAATGCTTGACAGCTTTTACGAATTAAATAAGTTTCTTTCGGATTTTGAAAAAATTTTGAAAATTTACTATCTTTTACAGAGTTTTTCCGAAAATTTTCTAGGCCGCATAATAAATCATCATAAAATTAAGATCAATAGCTCATTTTAGTCAGGATTGTATTCTCTACAAAATGACATATAAAAAGTGGTGTCTTGACTTTCATAACCTTCGAGGAAAATTTAGGGTATAGGTGGTGGTCAAAATCGAGGATGGTTCATTATGAAAAAAAAATTTAAAGCCTGTTATTTTCGGAAACTAGACAAAATTCTGTAAAAGATAGTAAATTTTCAAAATTTTATCAAGATCCGAAAGAAATTTTTTTTTAATTCGAAAAAACTGCCAAGCATTTTTGGGCACCCGTTAAAATACATTTTTATTCTTAAGAGAAAGCTTAAATTTAAAACTAAAAAAGAGTAGTTACTTGGAATGTTTTAATTTTCGAATTGATTTGTGAATATTTTTATTGCTTTCTAAAAAGCATTAATTCATTGAGCAAAAAAAAAACTGATTTGTTGACGTGAGTTGTATACTAATAATTTTACAATATTATTAGGAGATTCCTTTATTAATAGATTGATTTATTTAATTTAAAAATTTTTTAAAACAAAAATTTCTCACAAAACAACAAAGAGAATTTTAAAAAATAATTTAATATAAATTTATATGAAAATAGACAAATTTTAATATTTTGAAAAAGAAAATATTAGATTTTTTGATAAAATTGAATTTATTGCATATTTGAACTTTTGAACTTTGTTTAGATTAATTCATTTGAATTAACAGATTTATTTCTCTATTTTGTAAGATGACAGAAAATTTAGCGAAAAAAATGAATTTATGACATTTAAAGCTTATAACTGATAAATAAAAAAAAATTTGATCAAATTTTTTTTTCCCATCCACAGAGTTATAAAAAATTTGATCAAATTACAAACAAAAAGAATAAAAAATTATTAAAAATTTTAATTTACTATTTTAAAATTTATACAGTATAAATTTTAAAATAGTAAATTAAAATTTTTAATAATTTTTTATTCTTTTTGTTTGTAATGCAAGTAAACATGAGAAACGCATGTGCAACGCTTTTTTAAAATACCAAAAATTAATTTAAGTTAAAAAAACGATGTTTTTCCCGGAAAAAAGCTAAATATAAAAAAAGAAACGATTTTAACTTTAAAAAAAAAGAAAAACAATTAAAAAAATTGAAAATTAAGATTTTTTTTATCAATTATAAATTTTTTAACATGGGACATGCGTGGACACGTATTGTCCCACGCATGTCTCATGCTTTTTAAAGAGACTGGGTAAAGATCAAAAGTAGAAAAATAAGGTTAAACAAGTAAAAATCTTAAACAAGAGATAAAAAAAATACTCTTAATAATGATTACTGCAACTTTAAAATTTATGTATCTTATTTTTTTTGTGAGTTCTGAATATTCAAAACTATTAAAAACTATTCATAAAATTTTTAAGCTAAAATATTAAGATTTTAAATAAAAAATTTTCAACTAATCAAAATTAACGAACTGAAACTTTTTCGTTTCAACTTTGGATTCAGTTGTTTGAAGATTATGTTCATCAATTTCATAAATCCAAATGGAAAAATATTCTTTAAATGTCGGTGGATCCTATGATAATCAAAAAATTATCATTGAAAACAGAAGCAGATTATGAAGAAGTTAAACTTAGTTTAACGAACTGCTAGTTGGTAAAATAAGTGGGATTGCATTGAGAGATACAACCCAGATCTTAGAAGATTTCATCAATTGTGTGAAACACCCTAGCGAGTCTGTGAATGAATACCTAGAAAGAATTAGCTGCTTCTGCTGAAATTATTAAGGTACCAACTTTGATTAGTTTTTTTATTAAAAATTTAAAAGAAGAAGAAATGGAAAAGTTTGTACGACAGGGTATGGCGCTTTGAGAATCATTGGTAGATTCTGAAGTAAAAACACAAACTTTAGACATGGTAGTGTCATATGCCAAGTCCTACGAAACTAGTCTAAATAAAAACACCCAAGTTAATCAATTACAAGAAGTTTTAGTTGCCCAATCAGTTTCGAATCAAAATAATGGATTAAGCGAACCACGCGTTAATAGTCGAGAGAATCAGCTAAAACAATCCATCATTAAGTCAAATTCACAGATAAACCACAAACAAAGTCCAAATCATCAAGATCATAGAAGAACGTGTCTTTCAGCACTGATCAAAAATCTATTGATAAACAATGACAATTTTCAAATAATTTTCCAACTCGATCAATTATTTATGCGATACTGGAGCAGATGTTTCTATATTAAGTGTTAAAGAATTTAAAAAGTAAGCTGATGTAAATCAGGTTCATATTAAAAATATGACGGACCTGACTATAAATCTGCTTCAGGTTTTCTCAGAATTCGAGTAACAATTGTTATAAAAAATTTTAAAATTGATCCAAATGAACCACTAAAAAATGTAGAAATCAAGATTGCGGATTTAGACATTATGGATGACTGTGTTTTTGGCATGGACATTATTAGCAATTAAACCAACAAGTGGAAAATGTAAAAGCGTTAGTGGATGAATTTACAAAACTAAATTACGAAAATTTTGACACTTATACCACTATAAATAGTTATCCGCATATTTTGTCAATTGAAGGTGTAAGCAGAAATAAAAGTGAGTTGGAAAATCAAATCAAAAATGAGTTAGGTAAGGTGGCAGCTAACGACTTTAACGACCTAACTCCTAGTAATGTTTTTTGTCATTAAATTGAGTTGATTAATCCCAATATTAATCCGGTTAAACAGAAAATACGACCTGTTCCATTTAACTTAAGAGAAAAGTCTAAAGCTTATTTAGACGAACAAATTGCTTCTAAATTAATTGAACCGAGTAATTCACCGTGGAGTTCCCCTATACATATTGTAGGTAAAAAAGACGGTGGAATCCGAATAACTCAAGATTATCGACTGTTAAATCAATTAACAGTAAAGGATGCTTACTTTTTACCAGTGATTGATCATTTATTTTCAAAATTGTCAAAAAGTAGATACTTTACAAAGTTGGATTGTTTTTGTGGATTTTATCAAATTAGATTAGACCCAAAAAGCAAATCTTTAACTGCTTTTTCGTGTGAGTCTGGACATTTTCAATTTTGTGTGATGCCAATGGGACTAACTAACGCCACGGCTCCTTTTCAACGGGTAATGAATTCAATTTTTAGTGACTTAATATAGAAAAACATAGTGATTGTTTTCGTTGATGATCTTCTCGTTCACTCGCCTGATGAAGCAACTCATTTACAAAACATTAAGCTTGTTTTTGAAAGATTAGCTCAGAATGGTTTTAAAATAAAATTGAATAAATGTGTACCACTGGCAGAAGAAATCAAATTTTTAGGACATGTAGTTTCCTTCAATAGCATTAAACCAGATGAAGAGAAAATAGCAGTTATTAAAAATTATCTGCTATAAAAACAAGAACGGAACAATCAAGTCGCGTAAAGTCACAATTATTTGGAACGATGAAGCAAAAAAATCTTTAAAGATACTTCGTGAAGCATTGTGTGGTGAAAATGTGTTGATAATCCCTGTTTTTACTAAAGATTTCATCCTGATTACTGATGCGAGCGATTATGGTTATGGCTTCATTTTGTGTCAAGCATATAATAGTGAATTAAAACCTGTGGCTTATTTCAGTAAGCAAATGAATACTGCTCAACAGAGGTATTCCACTTCCGAGTCAAAGATGAAAACCAAAATCAACCTTAAGCTTGTCAATTCAAAAAATTTACAACATCTTAGGTTAACAGTTAATAAAAACCTTAAAAAAATTTCTTTATTTTTAAAACTAATTTAATAATCGAGTCTTTAAAACTCAAGTCCCTATTTTGAAGAGAACTCGGGATCATACTCACGATTCTCTGAAAAAAAATTACAAGACTGAGACTCGAATCTTTAAAAAAAATAGCTAGTCCCAATCACTGGTTACAGTGTAAAAATGCAGAAATTGGACAAAGAAATTTTAATAACTTTTGTTTATAGTTTAAGAATTCTTATTTTTTTAAGAAATTGAATTAGGGTTTTGTTTATATAACTTTAAAATTGGAAAAAAATTAATTTGAATCATAATTTATTACTATTCTATTTATATATATATTTTATAAAATTATATAGAATCCATTCAATTGAAAAATACATATGATTTAACAAAATTCTTTAAGGAATTACACCTTTCTTAAACTGATTATAAAAATATTAAATAAAAAAGAAAAAAATATTAAATAATAAAATTTTGAAAATATAAAATTTATTTAAAAGAAAGGATCTCGCTGATAATTTTTGAAAAAAAAGTAATCATAATTAAGAATTACGAAAGTGTCAAATTTAGTTTAATGGATAATTAATATTTTGTAAATTATTTTTACACCGGGGTTTATAAACAATAATATTTAAACAATTTTTAAATGTAAGTTGTGGATTCTAGCTTAATTTCTTTTTTTATTGGACATTTATTTGTATCAAATATTAATTTTTTTGAATCATAATTTCGGACTGTTTTATTTGTATCATCTTGATCAAATCTCTCGAATTGCTTTCTTATGTTAGGTACACTCCAAGTAACACCTTTGAGATTTAAATCATTTATAATCAAATTTGAAAATTTGTTGTTACTATCATCATTATGTAAATTGTTGTTATTGGTGTCACCAATTTTTTTTAAAAAATTTAAGGTATTTGCATCAATACTAACTCGATTACCATTATTTGAATATTGATTATTTTCTTCTTTTATTTCTTTGATCCGTCCAAATTCACTTGTTAAATCGTGATTATTAGGAATTAGAGTAACTATGGACTTTCGGTTAATCTTAGAAAAATTAGAATGAAGAATATTAGGGTTCAAGCTACTTGGACTCACATAATTTTCCAAAGTATTGTTAGTAATTAGACTATTGCTGATTGGACCTGAGACCGAAAAGCTATTTAAAGATTCTTTTTTGTTGTCACTTTTATTGATGAAATTTTCTCGATTAACATTATTTGAGGTGAGATAACTTTTCCTGTTTTCTTGATTTATATGATCACTCGTAGTTGAAAAAATATAATTTAAAGACTTCCTTTCATCATATTTGTTGTAATCATCATTTTTTTTCGATAGAGTTTTTGTCAGATTTATATTTGCTTCATTTTTAAGAGAAAGACTCCTTTTAACCAAGGTCTTAACTGAATTGCTTGGCCTTTCATTGAATAAATTAACAACCAAAGCTTTTGAGTTTGATTCATTTAAATTATTGGTTAGTGATAATTCAGTATTTCTCGGATCATAATGATATTTAATCGAACTATCCTCATCCGAGTCCCTCTTATTTATATCTTCACTTGGTTGGATTTCTGATTCAAATTCTACACTCTTGATATTAGCTTTGGTATCATTTATTGTCGAATTAGAATAAGAGACATAAATTGAGGACGAATGTCTTGATTTTGGAAGTTCAATTGTTTTGTCGATTGTCAAATTTCTCAAATCACCAAATCCTACTTGAACAAAATTCCCAAAAAAATTACAAGTATTTAGATGAGTGTCATTATGTAATTTTACAATTGATTTTCGACTAACATGAGATCTATTTACATGATGTCTATTCAACTTAGTATCATAGATCATTGTGTTATTATTAATTAATTTAGTTTTGTTGCTAGTAAAAGTTGATTTGGTTTTTTTATTTGTCAAATTATTGCTAACAGACAAAGAACTATGTTCAGCAATCAGATTTGTCGCGTTTTCATTTGAACTTTTATGGTTATCATTTTCTAAACTAAACATTATTTTCTCGTCAGTTAAAATATCATTAATTTCATGTGATAGTTGATATTTGTTTTCATGTAAAATAATATAATTTGGCGCTAATGGTGCGATTGATTTTGTAGAGTATCGCTTCGTACTATTTCTGTTGAAGTGGTTTAATTCATTATTGCTTTTGTCGTTATGATTGTCTTGATTTGTTTTTTCAAATGTATTGCGAGTGAGATCGTAATATACATCTGAATCACTTAGCTGTTGCTTAATCCCTAAAACAGGAGCTCGTTTTTTTTGAGAACTTTTTTCAAATAGTTTCTCTGTATTTAAAGCAAGCATTCTCTTCTGTCGTTTTAAATAATTCTGATTCAAGTCATTATATTTAAAACTAACTCCATTGTCATTCCGATCAAAAATTTCATTAATCTTTATTTCTTCAGCTTTAGTTGGATAATTTGTTGGCTTTTCACTTTCATGATCACTGTTTGCGGTTGTTCGTACCGATAAACCGGAATCAACACTTAATGTATTCAGTGACAAATCATGCTTATTATTTTTTGTTTTAATATTCTTATCAATTATGTTATTGAGCACATTTAGATTGGCTAATTTGAAATTTGAATTATTCGAAAAAAGATTTGTCTTATTAATGCCTTTATTAATGTGTTTTGAATTTGACTTTATCTTAAATATGTTATGCTTTTTAACAATCTTAGTTTTTTGTTTAGTAACAAATTTTTTATCGATCTTATTCTCATCATGAATTTCAACATTTTCTTCGTCATCATAGACATCACCATCAGACGTATTATAATCATCATCAATATCATCATTATCATCATCATCATCTTCATGTACACCATCATCAATATCTAATTCTTCACTGTGTTCATTCAAAATATCTTCGAATATAAAATTATCAATTTTAACATCATCAAAATTATTTTGACTTTTGTTAGTATAGCAATAATCGTTGCTAGTATTGGTCGACGTCCTTCGTCTCTTTTCGTTCGTTTGATTAGAAAATTTTAAATCTGAAGATTTCGATTCAATTCCACTATGGGAACTTAAAAGACTATTAGTATTGTTCAAAATATCATGATTTGAATCATTTGATTCTGATTTACAAGACAATTTTTGGGAAAAAAATTCCCTATTTGTAATCTGAGTCATTATGTAATTAGCGTCATTTATTAGCTGTGTGCTTAACTGGCTTTGATTATTAGCTTCTATATTTAAAGACGTAGTCATTATACTTTTTGACAGATTGGTTTGAGAATCTAGATTATTTTTTGAAAAGATCGAGCCATTTGGTTTTGTATAGTTTTCTTTTGATTTATTTTTAGATCCAACAAGTGATTTTTTACTTTTTAATGTAACTAAATTGAGAATTTTAGTTATGTCGCGTTTGGAATTAATCTTTTGGGATTGATTGTAAATTGATTCATTTGATTTAGATATTTGACTTGATGAATCGCTATTTATTTCAATAAAAATATTTGGAATTTTCTTGAGTTGATTATTTTGACTGTTAGAGAGACTAAAGTCGGAAAGCCTCTCTTCTTTATTAAACAAATCTAAAGTATCGTTTCCAAATAAATAAGCAGTATTATCTATTAAATATTCGACAAAAGCGATTGTCTTAAAGCTTGATTCGACATCATTGGGTCGATCTAATTTGTGAAATATACTTGGTGCCACGCATACAGATATATTATGAATATCCATTTTATTAACCGATGCATTAATAGCTATACAGTGAAACAAGCCCATGATATATTTTAAACACGTGTAATTCCATTTCGGCAAGCGATTTAATATCCTTTAAGTTAAATTGAAAATTACTTTACTTTAGTATTTGAAATTCACGACTAATTTTGATAAGTAAAAATAATATTACGCTTTAGTTGATGCAAGCTTTTGATTGTAGTCGGTTATTTTAAGGACACTTATGCAATCATTGAATAAATGATACTCAATTATACCACCTGGATAATCTCTCAGATATTCCTTTTTTATTTAAAAATATGTTACTTTTTTGTAGATCAATTATAGATTAAACTAAAATTACTTTGATTAAAAGGGCAGCCACATGAACATTCATTTCATTATAGTCCAATTTTTGATTTGAATCAATTCTATCTCTAAAGCTCTTTTTAAGTTTAGCACTAGCGGATTTTCTAAAAATCATAAGTGCAGTTGTTCCCTCATTAGCTACCTTTTCCATTAAACTCTATTATTAATATATAAATTAAAAAGCTTTTATTAAATTTGAACAAAATATTTATTTCGATATTACCATAATAGGTAATGGCAACTGATTATTATCATTTGAATAAGGTCCACAAATTTTCTCCAACTTGACTCCAAAAATATGACTCTTCCTAAGTTTATGATAAAACGGTTTTAAAGTTGTATTGGCAAGGTTCGTTGTTATGCCATTAGAACTTGAAAATGTAGTACTATTCTTTCTATTATTTGATTTAATATCAAAATTTCGAATTTGATTATAATGACTCACATGATGTAAACTATTACTCCTGATTGATGCAGTATATACATTATTGTTTAAGGAATTATCTTTAGGGTTTGTATTAGATGCTACAATAAAAGACTTGCGTGTCGAATTAGTACCATCGCATATTGTTTCTAAATGATGATTTGATGATGAAATCATTGTCCTCCTTAGATTTGAAGTCAAATCATTGTTTGAATTTTTATTCCAAAACATTTTTTTTCTTATACGATCTGACCTGTCTGTATCTACAGCTACATTTAAAATGTAAAAAGCAGTTAGTTATTATCTTTCTTATCCAAGAACAAAAATATAAAGAGGTGTCTTATTTCCCTAAAATGTTTCGATCAAGTATTTTATCATTTTCAAGGGATATAATCTACAAAAAAACAAATAAAATTTTTAAATCAAAAATAATTGTCCTAAATAAAACTGAATATTCGAAAAGAATTTTGTTTGAAATTTTCATAATTATAATAATTTTTTAGCAAAATAAATTGAAATTTTTTTGAATAAAATACCTAATTATTTATGCTTGGTAATTTTTTTTAATGGACTAATCAATTTTTATTTTTGAAGTTCTATCTTAACGAGGTAATTTGTTTTTTTTTTTTTAAAAAAAGAAAAAGGCGTTTCGACTCTTAAAAGCTGAAAAAATTAATTAAAAAAAAATAAATAATAATTTTTTAAAAATTAATTTGAAAGTTAATTAGGAAATGATAAATTAGGTGATATTTTACTGTAAAATTAGTACAGTCTGTTCTCGATTTTTTTTACATTTTGAAGATGTGACAGGAATTTTAAATAACGAGATATGGGCAATTTTTTTTTCCAAATTATTATTATATTTCGGATATTAAATTATCTTAAAAAGTATTACAATATCCGAAGCTTCGAATATCGGATAATCGGAGAAATATGAGAGAAAACCAAAGCTATTGCGGCTATATTAGGAACATTACAGTTAAAATTTTACGGTAAATACCGTATTACCAGGGTTTTTTTTTCGATGCAAAAACATATAATTGCATATTGCATATGTATAAAAAAAATCCCTGCGTATTACCTCAAATAGAAGTTCAGACCAGTTTTTATTTTCAAGTTCTTTTATTCGAAATTTTTTAATGAGAAAAAAAGACTCGAATATAAAAAAAAGCCTTGTTTTCGTTTATTTGAGGAAATACGGTAATTTTTTTTAAAATTGTCTAGTATTTGAATCATTTTTTTTCTTATTTTCACTCGAATAAAACATGTTCTTTGCCTCAAATCCAATCTCTATTTGCGGGCGCTTCTATCTGAGGTAATACGGTATATTTAATAGAGAGTTATGAGAATTTAAAATTTACCGTATTTCCTCAAATAAACGTAACCACAAATAGAAGAAAGTTGCTACCTTTTAGGTTAAAAAATTTCATTTTATTTGAGACAAAAAAACTGAAAAAATTTTTTTTATTTGAGACACTTTAATTAGATAAAAAAAATCGAATAGAAGAAATCCTTTGTTGACCGCTCTTGATTGTATTTGAGGAAATACGATATATTGAAAAGCAAAATTTTACCGTATTTCCTCAAATACAAGACCGAGTCGCTATCTTTTGAAGACCTTCTATTTGAATTTTTTTTGGTAACTACATGTTTAAACTTAGTGTTTAAAGTCGCTATGGAGCTATCCTTCTAATTTGTCTATTATTTAGCTGTGTAAATGCTACACCCTTAAAATTAGAATCAAACCGGTTTTAATAAAGCTCTTCTTTAATCTAAAAAGTTGTACAACTTTAGAAACTTAAATTATTTCTTAAATCTGTCTTACACAAAAACTGAACTAGGTTTAAATTTCTCGGAATTTTAGATTGTTTAGATGGTCTACAAATTATTTGACAAAAATTTTTTTTTGATCATGCATTAAATTCTGTCACAATTATTTTTTTTAGTTAACTTTTGGTGACCAGTTCTGGTCTCCTAATTAAGTAGGATTTTTTGTTCACATATTAGGTAATCTAATGGTCACCTAAAGATCTTAAATAAGTTATATTGTTTTATGTTTAGAGATTCAAAGTAAACAACAATATACATTATCTAAAATATCCAAAATTTAAATTAAAAACATACCGTTATCTTTAGAATTCCCAATGCTTGGTTTAATTTGTAATTTTGAGTTTTCTTTGTTGTTTAAATTTTTCAGGTTATCAGAAAAATTTGTATTGTTGTTTCCAAAAAAGTTAATTTGATGCTTTTTTACTTTTTTATGTCGGTCAATTAAAATAAACTTAAAAGTATTATTATCTTCTTCAATTGATTTACCATTCTCTCGTAAATAATTCATCTTGATTGCAAATGGATATTCGTGGCCTTTAATGAAGCAACGATATTTTGATTTAATTTGTTTTGTAAATTTTTGACAGTTAGATAAAGACAAAATCACTTACCTATAAGGGGTATTAAAGGTTCATTTTTTGAATTTTTTAGCCAAAGTTGATATGAAGCCGAAGGAGTTAAAAAACTTGATTCAAAATCGTTTGTGGAAAAGAACTCGTTATTATATTTTTCCAAATTAAACAAATTTTTACAACGGTTCACAATATCTTGCGCTGTTTCATTTGATTTCACTTGAACAGTTTTAGTCTATTTTTTAATAAAACAAATTTTTTTCTCTTTTCAATTGTTGTTTTTAAATATAAGTTCAAACTCACGTGAGACTGCGAATAAAGAGTTGGTTCTGTCGTACCGTAATTATCCTTATTATAACTAATTTTAATGTTTATGAATAAATTTTCTTTGTTTTCCTCAAATATTAACCTAAAATAATTCAAAAAAAATATTAAAAATTATTTGTTGATAGTAATTTATTTTTTACTCTTTAATCGTATAAAGCCAACTTTCTTTCTCTTGTTGAGTTTTAAAATCTGCAATATAATTAGTTGCTGGAGGCCAACCTATTACAATTGAAGTATCTTTCTTATACTGCCAATAAATGGTTTCGAAGCACTCAGCTAACCAGATATCACTCACTAGAACTTTATACTTTAGTTTGTAATGATTTTCGTGCCTTTTTTGACAAACAGATAAATTGTTAACTGATAAAATAAAAAAGGAACTTTATAATATAAATTTCTAAGCAAATAAATAGAAACTTTTTTTTATTAACTGATCTAGTAAATTTTTTATTTAAATATTTTTTGGGTAAGAGGTACTTTATCCTCGATAAAAAAAAGGTAAACGTTTGATTTGAGAATAAAAAAATTTGATTTAAAAAAAATATTTTTATCACTTATTTCAAAAGGTACTTTTTCTCCTAAAATTTGTACCGGGAAAATGGTAACAGTCACGATTTTTTGTTAGTATAGTTGTATATGTTTATTTTTTTTAAAGAAGATAAATCTGAAATATTTTCAACATTATCAAATTTAGGAAATTAGTTCCTTAAGAATCTAAAAATGGATCAAGCCATTTAAATTAAATTTTGATTTGTTTTTGATAGTGTATGATTATCAAGTAATGTTTTTAGTGTTAATTGATTTATAAGAAATAAAATAAGAATTAAAACAATTTAAAAAAATTTACTTTTGTTTTGCAACGATCAATAAATTTTTGAATAAAAATAAATGCCTCTCTTGTTTTCCGTATTGCTAAAATAAACAAAAATTTATTTTGATTAAATAACCCAAATTATAAGAGTTATATTAAATTACATTTAAAAAAAGAACACTTCCTTTTTTAATCAAAGCATGGGATTTAAGTTGTTTTTCATCTAAATTTTCTTTATTTAATATGATTATTTAAAATGATCGATTCTAAAATTACGATTGATATTCTCACCTATTTTGATTAAAATATTTGATTTATGGTCAGTAAAAACAGTAGAGTAAGACGATAAATTTTTTTTGTCTTTTTTATTTATTTCCAAAAAATTAGACCGCCTTGGTGGATTGCTTATTCGATTTAAATTTTCCACTTGATAATGATCCAAGTTTGGATGTATTAAATTGGTAAAAAGTTCAAAATTTATCAAGTCATGAATAGTCTTGCGCCTTTGTATCGCTAAATGTTTGTTGACAAACGAGGATTTAGAACTTGAAGCAACACAGCCACCACTAGTACTAGTGCACTTAATTGTATTTAGCGTTGAACTTAGCGGTGTAAATTCTTTTTTAATAACATGACATGATTTAATTGGAGTTAAGTTTATTTTAGTATTCGAATTAACTTTATTGTCTTTAATTAAATTTATAATACCGTTTGAAGACAATTCCAAATTTGATCCAAAAAGATGTTGCTTGAAATTCGCAACGGATTTTCTCGATTCTGATTTCAAATGCTTAAAAAAACAAATTTCAATTCAGAAAAAAATAAATAATGAATGATTAAAAAGCAAAGAATATTCAGTTTAAATTGCGAAAACAATAATTTAAATCTACTAATCTCCTATATCTCCCTTCTATTTTTCGCTATTTTATGAACCGAAATATATTCAATTTTAAGATTAAAAGATTAAGATTTATAACTTGATCTTAGATTATTTGTGAGAAATTTTTATTTTTAATAAGCCAAAATTTTTTTGTGAGAAATGACAAAATGCTTAAATTTTTATTAAAAATAACTGCATAAGTTATTTAATTAATGATGTGAGATAAATTCAACTTTGTGATTTTAGTTAACTTATGGATTTTTTGTCAACTAAAAGAAAATGAACTTGGAATACGTTTAAAGAAAAGACAGTTTCTTAAAACTGTTTAAAAAAAAAAGGGGGCACTATAGTATCTCCCCCAAAAGAAAAAACGGTCAAATTATATATCAGCTTGTAGATCTCGACGAGCTGATCACGAATATAATAATTCTTAGTTGCACCGATGTTTTTATAAGAAGCTATTGGCCTTTAAAGTTCCGAAAATAGCATCTTTAATAGGCTAAAATGTTTTTATAAAAAGCTTCAATACTGGTCTTTCACATGTTCCCAAAATGAACGTTCATTAACGTTCGTGAACATTCATGAACGTTCCTGGTCATTATATGAACTTTCACGAACGTTCATTTTTTGAGAATGGGAAAATCGTTTTTAAGCCAAAAAAAAGTCACGTTTAAAACTTTTTCTAAATTAATTTAATGAATTTGTTAAATTTAAATTTTGACTATTGAGTGACTCAATAGTCAAAATTTAAAAATGCACAATAATTATTAAATTCAATTAGCGAAGTTATCATATTAGTCACTCTTTAAAAAAATTCTAGGAAGGCAGAAACAACTTGAAACTTTTCTTAATTCCTAAAAAACATCTCATGTTATTAAAAAATGGATCGATTAAATAGACAAACTGATCTTTTAATTTTGTTTTTGAAAAATAATTTAACAAATTCATTAAATTAATTTAGAAAATTTTCGGAACTTTAAAAGCCCATAGCTTCTTATAAAAACATCGGTGCAACTAAAAATTAGTATATTCGTGATCAGCTCGTCGAGATCTACAAGCTGATATATAATTTGACCGTTTTTTCTTTTTGGGGAGATACTATAGTGTAACCAAAAAAAAATATAGTCTAATCGTTTTAACTCTCTTACAGTATTATCCAAAATATTTAATCCGAACACTCCTTTCAGAAGTTTTTAGTAGGTTGGAATCCTTGTGAGTAGATATTATAAATTAACAAAATTAAAAAGATGAAACTTACTTGTGAAAAATTTGAAAAAAAGCTTTTTGAGGAGGGAACAGGTATCAGATCATTTTCGAATTTTTTTGAAACTTCTTTAACGTCTTGTGACCATTTTTTATCAAGCTCGTTTTTGATGATAAAAGAAGTTGACGGTGATCGAAAACGAGTTTTACATGAATTTATTTCTAGTTTATTATCGGAAAGGTCATATTCATTTTTAAAAAATGATTTATGAATTGTTTTTTTGTCAAGTTCAATTTGTCCTGTTTCGCTCATTTTTTATTTTTATCAATTGTCATCTTTTAACTAGACAAAAAATTAAATTTGAAAATAAACTTTTTTATCTTATTTAATAAAAAACTGATCAAAATATATTTAGTTGACGATTTGAAAATTTAAAAATAGCATATCTCTTTTTTGTATTTAATTTTTTATTATTATTATCACATAAAAAAACATAATTTTCATGGACTATAAATTTTTTTTCAAATAAAAATACAATAATTATATAGTTTTTGAGTTTCTCATTGCAATTTATTTTATATTTTTAAGTAAAAATGATTTTAAAGGTTGTTTTCTCAATGAATTGATTTATTACTAACCAAAATTTATTTGAAAAATACTTGATAATCTTATGATGTTTTTCGATTTCTATTTGAGACGATTAGCAATAAGAATTATTTAAAAAAGAATAAAAAAATTTTTATTTTTTCCTAAAATTTTGTGTAGAAAAATGATATTTCAAAACAAAATAAACATTTTCTAAGAAAATTTTAAATTAGGTATCAAAAATATCAAATCAAAATTGAAATCAATTGAGTTTAAATGTCCTTTTTAGGACAAAAACTCCCTAACTTCGTAATAAGATGCAAAAAATCAAACAATTTGAAAATTTTTTTATTTATATTTGCTTTATATTTATCTTAATCCTAAATAAAATTTGAACTAAAAAAACTCCTTTAGAACAACTCGTTTATTTATCTTTTTACTAAGCAAGTTCTTATATTTACATTTTAAGTTTAACACGATTTAGAGGATTAAATTCAAACTTCAACCAAAGATTCAAGATTTAAAATAGATCAAATAAATTTTTTGCTATCGATGTGTTTTGAAAGAAAGAATCACAGGTTAAATAATTAAATTTTAAAAAAAATTTTTATAATAATTAAATAAAAATATTTTAACATATTAAGTTTTGAGAGTATATGATGGAATACAACTTCTCATGTTAATTTAGAAATACAATCTCATTGGAAAATTTGTTAAATAGAAAATATATCAACAAATTTTAAAAATTTCTTTTTCGAACTTAAAAAATGTTTTTAAAAGAATAACAAGTTCAATTATTCTTCGATAAAATCAAAAGTTTTTCATTCATATAAAGTTCTATAAAACTAAAACTTATAAAACTTTTAAAACTTATTATGTTTTATTTGCCATAAAACTTATTCTTTTTATTTAAAACTTTTTAAAACTTTTTTTTTGGCGCAAAATAAAATATACAATATAATTACCAGAGACAACAAAAAATGCGTTTTTTTAAGTTCCGAAAATGCGAAAAAAATGCGATAAAAAATGCGGAAAAAATGCGAAAAGTGCGAAAAAAATGCGAAAAGTGCGAAAAAAATTCGAAAAGTGCGAAAAAAATGCGGAAAGTTCGGAAAAAATTTTCATTTTTTTAATTATTTATATATTCGTTGAGTACGTTTTCAAATTTATTTTTCTCTTAATTTTATTTTAATTTTTAATTTGTTTATTTAAAAAACTTCACAAAATTCTGTAGTTAAAATCGAAAGTTTCCTGATTTTGTTTTCTTGTAAAGTTTTTTAAAAGTTAGATTGAAATACCTATTTTTCAATCACTTAAATCTGAAATAACTTTAACTTTTTCATTTAATTGTCATATTCCGGTTCTGTGCGTTTACCTAAAATTAAATTTTATTACCTTTGACCTAGAAATCACTACACTAAATCCATATATTATCAATAAATTCCAATCTTTAATGTTTCGATCTTTTTTATCATGTATAAATATCTGTAAATATAAATTATTATTTCTAACCAAGCTTCTTAATTCGCATTTTCTATTATAAACTCTCGCTTTTATAACATATGGGAATTTTCCAAATACCTTTCGGGTCACATTCAATTTTTTTCTTCTAATTTTCAATTTTTTTCAAAAGATTTATGAAAAAATTAACAAAAATTGAAAATTTTAAGTCAAAATTCAAGAAAAATGCGAAAAAAATGCGAATTTCGAAAAAAAAATGCGAAAGATGCGAAAAATGCGAAAAAATGCGAACGCATTTTTTGTTGTCTCTGATAATTACTTTTTTTATATTTTTACTGATCTGTTATTAGAATTCTCTTTTAAAGATTGAAACTTATATTCATCTGGCTTTATCTTTTAAAATTAAAATAAATCGAATTGATCATTCTAAGATTGAAAACAAAAAAAAATTCTCTAGGGTTTAATTGATATAATTATATCTTTAAAGTAGTAAAATGTTCTTTTTTTTGATGGTCTTGCTATTCAGAAATAAAATTTAAAAAAAAATTGATAATAAATTCTTTTAAGAAACATTAAAAATAACTAAATGTTCGTTTTTTTCTTGATCCAAATCTGTCCTAATTTTAAGGTCAACAAAAAAAATAATATCTCGTAATTTTGGCTCCAAATTTTAATTACAAAAAATTTATCATGTAATGTCCTCTAAATCAGAACATAATTTTTAAATAAAAAGCTAGAGAAATTTTACAGTTAGTTGATAATTCAAAATCTTAAATTATAAAAAACAAAAAAAACTTTTTTAAATTTAAAAAATGGATCAAACGAAATCTATCAATTTCGAAAATGAGAAAGGCTTTGACAAGCTAAAGTTCGATGAGTTTATTCAAAACTCTAAGCAAGATACTCAGAAAAAAAAGCAAGATGCTTTTCTAGAACTTGGGCCAAAGAATTTGAACAATATATAAAAAATTATGAAAAAATCGATGCTAAAATTATAGGAAATATCGCTCGATTTTATCCAGGCAAATTATGGAGGATCTGCAACAGCATATTTAAACTTTCTAGCCTCAGAAGGAGTAAAAAATTTACCTAGTGAGCAAGTCGTTTTTCAGATCATTTTTAAATTTATTTTAAGAACAAAATCCAACAAAAAATTTTACGGGACATTTATATAACTATTTCAATAAAATATCGAAAAATTCCAATTATATTGTATTTCCAGACATAGGGACTCGAGTCCGACTCGAGTCTGATCTTAAGGACTTGAGTCCGAGTCTTAAATTTTTTCAAATTAGGACTCAGACTCAAAGTCCGAGTCTCTGAAAATCTGGCGACTCAGACTCGAGTACGAGTCATTAAATTGGCAAAAGACTCAAGTCTTTTTTCATCATTAATAACACATATTTTAAATTAGAAATTATAATTGATCTTAGAATAAAACCCTCTCTTTTGTGTTGAAAAATTAAACATTTTTATTTAATCTTATTTTAAAAAAATCCTTTTTATGTTGAACTTGAATTAAAAAAATTTCTTTATTTTCATCTTTTTAATTATTTTAATCATTTTCTCATTAATTATTGCTATATTTTATTTTTTCATCAAACTAATAAATTGGCTTATCAATTAAATTTTATGTAAACTAAAGTCATTATTTAATTTTACCTACTCAGTTCTGAAAAATTTTAAAAAATTATATTTAAAAAAGTGTTTCTTATCTATATCTATATATATATTAAAGGGACATTTCCTTAGCAGTTAGTAAAGTTAGATAACTTTAGCTAAGTTAGTTAAGCATCGCTTAACTTTAGGATAACTTAAATTAAGCAATTTATTAATTTAGCTTTTTTTTAAAGACCTTTACTAAGTAGTTTATAAAGTTAACTAACTCTTAGTAACTAATAATGAAAAATAAATTTATTAATTAGCTTTTATTCTTAAAGCAGTTAATTAAAATAATAATATTTTTATTATATTTTTTAAAACTACAGTAAAATTTAACTACAAAGCCGTAAACTTTTGCCGAGTACTCTAAGAATAATACTCTAATTTGGTTTATATTCTATATTATAATATTCGTCATTTCAATTCATTTCAATTCAAATAACTTTTGAACGAAAAGTGATAAAATTGTTCTGTAAATTGCTACAAATTGTAACAATTTTGTTCCACTCAAAAATGTCTGCAAGTGCATTTAGAATCTTTTTCAAAGGCGTACGTTCTTGTTCAACGGAATTGTTGAACAAGAAGACAAAAAAGAGGATTCAAAAAAAAGTTAAAGTCTTTTTAAAAAATGAATTGGAAACGACAGGAAAACGACAAAATGTTTTAGATTTTTATAAATATCATAAATGTTTAAGTACCCCTAGAAATTGATTTTGAAAGGCGCGCGTTTACACGCGCAAATATTTTTATATGATTGACACTATTTCAACTTAAAATAACTTTAATTTTGAACTAATTTGGACCAAAACTTGACAGTTCTAGGATAGAGTATCTCACTAAAATTTAAAACTTTATGGCAAATTCTTTTTCCTATTTTTATTTTTATAAAAAAATTGTCTAATTTTGTTTCAAGTTTTAACATGAGAATTAATTATAAAAAAATGTAAATTAGAAAAAAAAACTTGCCGTATCCAATCAATAATACCTTATAGAAATATTAAAACTAAATCTACCCATATCAACTTCATCCTTACCGTCCTTCACCTCATCCCTCTTAACTAAAATTAAAAAAGTTAATGACAATTTTTGACTCAAACTAATTTATTATAACTTATCATTTAACAGCAGTAAAATTTAGCTTTTCTGACAGAAGATTTTAAAACTGGTCACGCAATAAAAAAAATAGTCACAAAACGAATAAAAATCAAAACTGGGCTTTATTTTTGAACGTCCACAGAATTTAATTCTATTTTTTTATAATGAAAAAGGATTGCATTTTTTAATGTAATTAATTTAAAATAAAATATTACCATTTTTTTCCATTAGAATTAAATACAGTGGTCATTCAAAAATAAGGCCCAATTTTGGTTTTTATTCTTAGAGTTCTAAGCCAAGATTTTCGGTATTAGTAACTTAATTATATGATTGGTCACATATTTAAATTGAAATTTAAACTCATTAAAATATTGGTCACCTATTTACGTGATTCACATATTTCGTGGCCACTTGGATACATAACATGGTATTCCCAAAATAAATTAAATTTTTATTTTCGTATTTATTTCTGCTTTATATATATTATGACATAAAAAAATCCGAATTTTACTCAAATTTTTTAAATTTAAATCAATTAATCTAGAAAAACAGACAAAATATTAAAAAAATTAAAACCAATTTGGATTTTTATTAATGGAAAATTAGCGTCAATTTAAAAAAAAAATTCCAAGATACTAATGATGAGGATAAGTCTTTATTTCACTATTATTCTTAGAGGGCTGAGAAAAGGTTTACCGTAACACTTTTCCACAAAAATTAAATTTTTCACAAATTATAAACATGATATGGTTTTAAAGCCGGGTTTTGAAACCCGGTTTTTTTTAATTAAGCAAGGCTAAATAAAAAAAAATAGCTTCGATAGTTGAACTCGACGCTGTTTCAGTCGGCAAATACCGCTCCGATAATTACTCAATTAGCTGTTTTTATATCCGGTAAAAATAATATGCTATTTAAATCTTCTTCTATTATTGAATAGAAGAAATTCTATATAAGTTCGGTTAACGTAAGAAACGGTTAATAAAATATAATTTTTTTCAAATTGTATTTTAGATGCTCTTCATGAACATAAACAATAACTCTCTTAAAAAGTTTCTAATCTTCTCAGCTTTTATTTTACAATAGCTTAAAAATGTTGCTAAATTCTCTCAAAAGTCAGTCTAAAGGTAAAGAGTTATTCCTTCTATGAAAAAAATTTATTTTAAATTTTATAATCAAAAATTTACAAATGCTGCTAGAAATCATAATTTCACTAAAAGGCCCGCGATGTCGCGGGCCAAATATTCCTAG
>NTPY01000817.1:63384-92501 GCA_002922825.1 Brachionus calyciflorus | reverse complement strand
TATTAGGCAAACCATTTTTTTGGTATGTATATTTTGGAGATTCTATTTTCAGTGTATCATAAAATTCTAATGAATTGTTTTTTAACCATTTTGACATTATTTTATCGCTTTCATTTTTTCTGTTAACATCGCAATTAAAGTCACCTGAAAAAATAACTTTGTGTTCGTTTTTTAGTTGATTATAAATTTGTGTTAGTACCCTAAATTCATTATCTTTTATTATTTTGTTTTCGATTGTATTATCACTATATGTCAGATAAACTCCAATTATAGCATATTGATTAAATTTTAGAATCGTGATTCTTTCATTAATCAAGTAGACTTTATGGTTTAATATATTTTTGTTAATTATCCAACCTATTCCTCCAAATTTCCTCCCTACATTTGCTTTAGCGTTTTCTTCATTTTCTTTTTTGCTTGTTTTAAAATATATTTTGTAGTTAGCGTCATGTCCTAAAAGGTTGATCACTTCAGATCTCTTAAAGCACCACATTTCTTGCATTAACAGTATATCATTATTTATTTGTAAATTTTTTATATAAATTATATTATTTTAAAGACCATTACAGTTGATGCTTGTGAATGAGATGCTATTTTTGGTTACATTTGTGAGGTTTTTAGGTTGGGTTATTAGTTTTCACTTATTATTTTTCCTTGTGTTATTTAGTATTTCTTTCAGTCGTAGACTTAGTGAACCTGTGCAAATTTCCGTATGAGTAACATTTTCATGGTTCTGCTCTTTTGTATTATCTCTTAAAGTTTCATTGGTTACATGATAATCTTGAGAATTATTATTTGGTACATTATCTTGTTCTCGTCTTTTGTTGTCTCTTTTCATTATATTATTTCTAGCTAACGCGTTCTGTTCTTCTAATGTTTTAGTATTCATTATTTGTTTATTTGAATATGTTCCACTAAGAAACTCTTTAAAACTTTGCAAAAAAATTTGAGATACCTATCATATTTATTTCTTGTTCTTTTATCAATTTATTTTGATATTCCAATTTTTCATCATTTACTACCACCACTTAGGCTAGAGTTTTTATTTCTTCGTCATATCTAGTTAATTTATTTTGATGTTTATCTAATTTTTCACTTATACTGTCAACTTAATTAGCCATCTCTTCTAAAAAAGCGTTAATTGTGTCATTCTTAGTTAAGTCATTATATTGTTCGTCTATTTCACCATTGTCTTTTTTAAAAATATTATCTATTTTCGGACATACTATCTTTTCTTTAGTCATTATTTTATAATATGCTCTATTACATTTTCTCATCTCTTCTTTAATATTTTCACAACTTTTGCTATAGCTGTAGTGTTTTTCGTTACAGTTGATACACTAAGTCTTTATAAGCTATTTTACACTCTTTTTTGTTATGTCCTTTTTTTCCACATCTCAGACATGTATTTTCATTACTCTCACATTCAGCTATTTTGTGACCTAGTATACCACTTTTGAGACATTGTAATGGTTTGAATATCCAGCGTTCAGCCAGATATCTTTTCTATTAGATTTCAACCCAGTATTTAATTGCATTAATAAAGCTTGTTTCATTGTTTACCGTGACCATCAGAGTATTTGTTGGCATGCCATCCGAATTCATTTTTCTCTTTATTTCTTTAAAATTATGTTCATTTATACATTGATTTACATATTCTATGTTTTTTTGAAGTTAAAATGTTGGACTCACATTTAGTATTGGTAAAAGAAATGTTTGATTTTTTACTAGTGTCAGTTGGAGTATATCTCGTCGTTTAACATCTTTTATTTCAAAAACATCATTCTTCATCAAATGTTATTGCTCTTTTATTGTTAAAAAAAAAATTTCATTTTTTTTAAACAAATTTAGTCTTTTAATCATTAGATTTTCCTTGACCATACTTAGTAAGTTGATAAGCTCTTCGTAGTCATGTTTATCATCTATTGATTTGTAATAAGTCAGGGCTAGTAAACTTTACAATATATGTTCAATTCATTGGTTCTATTTCATCCTCTTCTACCACAATATCCTCTTGTTTTTTGCTATTTGTTTGTGCGTTATTGTTTTTCCTCATTTTTTTATTTGGTCGATAGTCCTCGTCTTCTAGTCTGTTTTTATTGTTTACCATGCTTTTTTTTTTTATTTGTTTTTATTTGGAGGGTTGTAACTGCTTGTTTATTATGTATTATTTTATTTTGTTTTTTTCTTCTTCCCCTTTTTTTGCTTATTTTTGGATCAATTCAATTTTTATGCTAATTTCAAATTTAAATTTTTGAATTTTGAAATTTACAGGTCTTTTTTTTTTTACGTCTTTTTTTTTTACACATTAAATTAAACTTTAGTAAAATGTGTAATAATAATTGTAAAATATGTCATTTTATTCTAAATGGTTATTTTTTAAAAGTTAATAATTTCGTCGTTCCATTTCTCTGTGATTCTAACTGTGATGCTGAGAATATTGTTTATATAATCATATGTAAAAAATGCTCAGTTTTTTACATTGGTGAAAAGTCAAAATCTCTTAAAGTTAGAATATCACAACATTTAAATGGTGTGAAACGATTTGTGCCGTATACAAAAACCGAGAATGAAGTAGCAGACCATTTTAGAAGAAAAGGACATATTATAAATGAACATTTTAAAGTTTGTGTCTTTCAAAAGAATTTACTAACTACACAAATAAGAAGAAATATAGAAAAAGACTTGATAAACTTATTTATTTATGCATTTAATGCAAGTGTATTGAATTCAAAAATTTATAACATACATAATTTTAAGCAACTTTCGTTTGTTTAAATGTGTTGTAATTTTCAAAATTGCTTAGTAATAGAAATTTTTCATTTTTTAAAAAATTTATTTTCTAAAAAGTTTTTAGAGAAATCTTTTTCTAAATCTTATTCTCTAAGCTTTAATTTGTATTTTCTTAATAAAAAATTTTTTTTCTCTATATGTAATATTTAGATTCCTGAAGTAGGCCAAGGCCCGAAACTTAAAGTCGAATTAATATTTAAAATTATTATTTTTGTAAATGAATTTTAATCGTTTTAATAAACTTAAAAAAAAATTAATTTAAATATATTATTTTTAATCGACTATTTACAAAATATAATAAGTCTAAAAAATTTACTGAATCTGCCATAATAATATTCAACTTTAAATATCCAAACTGCTTTTTAAAATCTTTCAGATCAATTAAAACATAAGAAACAGTTAAAATGTCATCTATAAACCTATCATAACTCAATTGTTTGTGCATAAATAACCATTTTCGCTCTAGTATGTGAAGCACCAAATTAGCGATAGCAGGACCAAATTTTTAATAATCGTAAAATCCCTGAGAGTGTTTCTATAGAATAAATTTCATCTTTATTGTTATTGAATTCTCACTTTGAAATCACATTAATGATGAAATGAATTGACTCCAACATGCATATGTGCAATTTCATCTCGTTAGCACATCTTGAACTAGTTTTCTTTTATATTCAAGCTTTAAAATCTGTAATATATATGGATACTATGTTTAAATGAACTTAGCAATTTTTTAGATTTATTCACTACATTTAAAAAACTTTTATTAAGATTATTTGATTTTTCTATTTTATTTTTAAATCTATTTTATGATGCTTTAAAGATGCAGAATCATCAAACAACTTAACACAACAATTCTTTTTTACCTCAGCTATTATATTCTTTTTCAGTGATCATTTCATTCACACACAAATTGATTCTTAGGTAATACACTCATCAGAGTATCGAAAGGAACAAATTTTTCAATGGATCTGGTAATAGCTTCTTTCATATTTTGCCAAGAATAACTAACACTTTTGAATACTTACCAATTTTAAAACAATCCAATAATATTTCTTATAACAACTAAAAGTTGTATTCGGATTTGTTTATCTTTTTATAATTAAAAGTTTACTAGTCAATAAAATAAGATATGACAAATTTAAATTGAAGATGAAGCATCACAAGTTAATGAACATGACTAATAAGCTTTTTTACAATTAATTCATTTACGCATTATTTTTAGAATCTTATTTACTTATTAAAAAGTATATATTTGCTCTGTTTATGATCATCTTCAGATACAGAATGTAGAGAAAATTTTATTTTTTTGTCAAAACTTAAAAATAATTTAGTGATCTAAAAGATTATGACAATATTTAATCTTTTTTTAAAAATTTTAACATACTTAGTTTGGAACATCAAATAATTGAATTATTCTAGAAAGCCTAACGAAATTATAGAATATTCCTAACGAAAGCCCAATGAAATTTTATAAATAAATTTGATTAATATTAATTTGAGGATTACAATTAACTAACTTTTATTCTTAGGAAAACTTAGGATAAATATAAGTTTAATCAAACCAAGTCTATAACAGTAAAATTTATCTAAAAAACTATCATTTTTTCTATATCTTCTTTATCGAACATGGATTTTAATATAACTTACTATACTTTCAATCGGATTTTATATACATTCAACTAATCAACTTGAAATTTTTAATATGATATTTCACAAAAAATGAGCTGATTTCACGTTGCTTGAAAATGTTTAAAAATTAGATTTAGGATCAGAATGTTCTTAATAAGACCTGAACCAATAGTAAACAAAACTTTAATTTCATTAAATCGGACTAAATTATAATATAATTTACATTAAGCAACATAAGCCTAATTAAATAAAAGTTTTCAAAAAAATTAAATTTCTTAATTCTTAAAATTTTTACATTTTTTTTTATCATTTTTTATGCAATATTTTAGGTACTCTACGGTCAGGTACGCTACGCAACGGTATGCTACGGCTTCGACATAAAATTAATAGCAGTGCAGTAATAAAAAAAGATGATTATTTTAATAATTTTTTCCTTTGTCAAACATCAAAGATGGAATTATAATTAATTCAGAAGACATTATTTCTTAATGTAAAAATTTATAAATTGCTTAAATAAATATGTTAATTTTCATATTTTTAAAAATCCTACAAAAATCATATTTATCAGTTTTGCTGGGTTAAAAAATCTAATAGGATCCTATATAAAATTCCTAGAATTTCCTATCCTATTTTTTGATTTTCAAGATTTCAATAGGTAATAATAAATTGTTTTCCAAAAGTTTTGATAAGAGATAAATCAAGAATCCTATAAAGGATCCTATAAGGATCATAAAGGAAATATTTAAATAAAATTTTTCAGGAAATTAAAATAGGATTCCTATTTATTATCCTATGATATCCTAAAAAATTGAAATTAAAGGATTTTCAAAGAAATTTTTCAAGAATCTTTTAAGATTCTTATAAATATTCTTATACTACAGTTTCCTATATAATCCTAAATAGGAATTATCTCTTGGGTTTAACCTAATTTTACTGTAGTTTATGAAAATTTCTGGTTTCCAGTATCTGAAAGATACAAATATTTCAATATATAAAAAATTAAAAAATCAAATAAAAATGATTCTGAATACATAAATTCTCAAATGGATAGAGAATAAAATTTTCATGTTAAATTCCCGTTTATAGATAGATTTAATTACTAGAAGTATTTAATATAGCTAACTTTTCTGGATGTGTATTGTGTATTGCTTGTTTTTAATTTATTTAACATTATTTTTATTAATTTTCATATATTTTTCATTTTTTTGACATATTTCTATATTTTGAAAATTTAAATAAGCATATTTTAAAAATCTAATAAGCATATGAAATATAAGAACATATCAAAACAAAAATTCAAAAAGAATTTAAAGAAAAAATTGGGCGAATTGTTGACACACAAAAAGAATCTAGTTTTCGAAAAGGGTTGTTAAAATTCAAAATTTGAATTTGATTTTTCAATTAAAAGATTGATGTTTAGTTTTGAAATTCTTTATTTAACCTATTTGTGCTTTAATAAAATAAAAAAAGACATTTTTAAAATTTTAGTTTAAAAAAATACAAATCAAACAAATTTTGGATAAATATTTTAAGGATAAAAATATTAAAAAAGTGATATTATGAAAATTAAAAATTTTTTTTGAATTATTTTTAATCATATTAATATTTTCTATAAGAGATCAATTTAATCCAGTATTCTGAAAGATACACTAAATATTTAATTTTAAAAATGGTCTTTAATCATATATTGCATTTTTACAAAATTTAAAATTCAATTAAAATAAAAAGTCTATCATATCCATGATATAAAAAGTCGAACATATCCATGTAAAAAAATCTGAACACGAATCTGGTTAAAATGATTTAAATATCTAGAATAAAAATTAATATTAAACTTTATTTCAAGAATTTAAATTTTCAAGTTTAATATTTTTATTAAAAAAACAGAAAGGTTAAGTGAATAATTATCTGCTTAAACAAATTGTTGCTGATTTCGAAAAAAGTCTTTTTTTTATAATACAAGTCTTGTGAGAGTTTAAAATATTCTAAAACAAGAAATTTTTAAAATAAATGATTTAAAATTTTTAATTAAATTAACTGAAAAAGAAACAATTTTTCATATTTTTTCTTGTAACTAGAATTAATTAAATCTAAACATATCTAGACATAAAAATCCAGAAGATTTACCAAAATATGATGAAGTTTTAATTAAAAAAAAATATATTTTTTCTAAAATTTATTTTGACGTCGTCATAACAATTAAAATAAAAATTTTGGATAGAAATTATACCATGATCTGTGTTTTTTTTGGGCTTTTTAGATTTTAATATATAAAAATTTAAAAAATCAAATAAAAAATGAATTTGAAAACATAAAATCTCAAATGGACAGAAAAGAAAATTTTCATGATACAATCTCGTTTATAGAAACAGGAACTATTTAAAAAAATTAATTGTTCTGGATGGAAAACAAGCTCAATATGTTTATTGCTTGTTCCAAATTTATTTAACATATTACATGGTTGATTCTATTGTCTTCTATACACTTTTGGTTACAATCTTGAAAATAATATAGAAAATGATTGCAACTTTCAAATTTTTTTAAATAAAATTATTTGGGGGTTACATTTGAAATATGCGCAAATATTGAAAATTAAATAAAGCAGTTTTAATCTGATTGATTTAATTTTATATTTATATATGAAATTTTTTTAAAATTTAGGTTAAAATAATGGCTTTTAGTTGTCAATTTAGTAAATTTTTTTAGCCTCAAATAGGCAGAAATATAATATATATTTAAGAAAATAATTTTCTTGAATTAAAACATTCCTCTTTCAATCAACGCAAGACTTATACTTTGTAAAAAATGAATAATCTAGCCGAGCATTTCTTATAGAAAGTTTTTATAAATTTAGTTAAGTTTAGTCTAAATTGGCATGTTTTATTAACCTTTAGGTGTTTTCAGACAGGAACGCCTAAAGATCAGATTTCAGTTTAGATGGTCTAAATAACTGATGTCCTATCTTATTTTAAGGTGAACTAAATAACTTTTTTACATAAATAATATATTAAAAAAGCTTAAAAATGAGCAAAATTAATAAAATTCTGAAATAATAATATTATAGAAACTTCTATAAATAAAGCACTTTCTTTGAAATTTAATGAAAAAATTTAATGAAATTTTAAAAAGGTTAACTTTTTATGAAGAATATGAACTTTCTTTTTGCTGAAAAAATGATCAAAAAATATATCACAAATATTGTAAATTTTCTTATTTTAAATATTAAATTCTGCTCACGAAAACGCTCACGCCTTTTTTTCAAAGGAAGTGCTGTAAATACCGTAAAATAAAAGACAAATTTTTTTTTTGGTACGGTTACGGTACAGGGACGCCGTCAATTAGCGAGAAATGCGTTGTAAATTTTTTTTTTGGTCAAAAGAATTTCCTCGTTTAAGTAACTTAAGCTGGGTTATGTAGCAGAGTTTTTTTAAAAGAAATGAAAAAGCCATTTTTAGTGGATACCTACAAAAGAAAAAATCATTAATCTAAAACGACCACTTTAATTTACACACTGACTCGATTTTTTAAAAATGATTTATAAATTGTTTGGAAACAGTTTCAGGGCTAATTTTCTATGAGAAATCCGAATTTTTATGTTTTTTTTTGAACCAGCATTATTTATTTTACGAGTAAACTAATCCGATTGAGGGTTTATCGACAGGAAAACTTACAATTTCAGTAAATTAAATTATTATTTCAAATGCCTGTCTTGCTAAATCTCTCATGCTTTTAAGATATTTTAGAAGTTACATAGTAGTTTCGAGTCAATTAGTCGAACAAATTACATGATTATATGAAAAAATTTTTATTTTTTCTTAATGATTGGCTAAATTATCAAAGCCAAAAAAATTTTTAAAACTTGTATTTTCCTTAATTTATACAATTTTTTAAAAATGACGTTTTTGAAGGTTTACAAATGTTGCCCATCTAATTTACCAACAAAAATAAACAAAATCAGAAAACAAGTGAAAATTTATTTTTCAATTTTAAGTCGCCACGCAACTATATAAATTTTTTAAAGTCCAAAATGATTATCCTATACGACTCAGTCTCTTAAAAAAAATGAGACATGCGTGAAATAACATTCACACAGGCTCATGGTAAGAATTATAAAAATAAAGTTCTTGCTTTTTCAATAGACTTTTTGAAAGGGTTAAGTTTACTTGATTAAGATCAAATTTTACCTAAATGAAATTACTTGATAAATGAAATTACGTTTATTATAAAAATATAAATAGTGGAAAGTGGTTTTGCAAGAACATGTGGCTCGCATATTCAAAACATTTAGAGAAATTAGGCATACTTTTATTTTTTATTTTTATTCTTTTTTTTTGAAAAAAATAACTAAAAAAATTTTTGACTCACAATGGATTTGTACTCTCGACCTTCTGCTTGGACCCCAACGACGAAACCAACTGAGCTATCAAAGTTGGTTTTAATCATATTTTCATCTACAGTAGTTCTTATATAAACGCAACGTCAACCGTAACTTTTGCCCGTAACCGGTGTTAATTAGCTTTAATTTTGAGATGTGTTAGCTATGGTTACAGTTACGGTCAACGTTACAGTCGACCCTCGATAATTCGGACAATTCGGTATTCGGATAAATTTTCTTGGTTCCTCCCCCTAGCTAAATACTTCTCTATGTAAATTTACTTCATTAAGTCGGATTTTTATTCCGGTTTATTTCATTATTCGGACAAAAAAAGTGTCCAGATTTTAGTTTTAGTACATTAAAATATAAGTTTTTAGAACGTAATAATTTATCATACATTAAAATATAGAGAGATAATATATTTTAAGGTAACAAAGATTAATGTATCGATTTGATCTGATGATTGAAAAAATCAAAATATTTTTAGCTAATTTCAATAAATAACTATTCATATTTTTTTCTTAAACTTATAATTTTTAAGTTAAAATTTTTAACTATTATTAAGTAATAATCTTTAATAAATTTGAAAAAATTCATAAAAAAAAATTTTTTATTCGGATTTTTAACAAAATTGATTGAATTCCGATTTATAGTTAATTTGGAAAACTTAATCCGGAATGGCATTTTTTCGGTCCGAATCGCTCCGCTTTAATTAGGGTTGACTGTTCATTTATAAGATCCACTTTATGAAAGAAAAATTAAAGCTAACTTTTTCATCCTAAACTCTTAAGATCACTCGGTTTGACAAGAATTATTTAGAGTTATAATGATGGCAAAATCCTAAAATTTTAGCCAAAAATCAGCTTAATTAACTAAATTTCATTTTTTGCAAATTGAATTTTTTATTCCAAAAACCGTTTTCTTTCAAAAAAGATCATATTAATGAAATAAAACGCCTTATTTATTTTAGTTTCAAAAATTTCAAGTCGACATAAAAAAAAAGTCAGTCGACTTGAGTCAACTTAATAAATAAGACAGTCGACTCCTCCCAACACTAAGTCCAAATGAAAACATAACAGAGACTTGATGCTTTTTTTTTAGAAATTAAAAAAAATTCTGTTTTGCCGTTTGAATAACAAAAGGGCTCAAGCGGAGCTATATTTCAATAAATTTTTATTTCCGAAAAGGTTACAATTTGATTTCCAGCAGAGATTTTGAAAAAAATTTAAATAGTTTTTAAGAGAAATTTTTTAAAACTGCTTTTCGTTTTCCTTAAAAAAATCTGAATCAGTTCTACTCTTTCAACATCAGGTAATTAATAAAATAGAAAAAGAAGATTTAAATTTTTGATTATTTTTCCTTTAAATATTTAAAAAGATAAAGCCTTTTTGAGTAAAATAACCAAAAAAATTCTTAATCTCTACAGTTGTTCTAATATTAAAGTAAGGTAAATCCTCACTTTTGACTGTAACCGTTACCTAAATATATCAATTGAAAAATAAAGCTTATCAACAAGGGTAACGGTTACGGCCAAGTAACGGATGACGTATCATTTATATTAGACCACATAAAAAAAGAAACGTAAATTTTTGGTAAATTATTGATAAGCTTTAATTAAAAATAATTACGACAGGTGAGGTCAGAGGTTGAATAGTACGAAAACAGCTAATAATTATGGTGCATTTATCCAAATTTTGTGAAAAATTAAATAAAAAAAATTCAGTTTTTCTACGTTAAAGTTAGACTTTGTCTTTAAATGGGATAATTTTGAGTAATTGTCCAAAATTTATTTATAAAAATAGAAAAAAGTAAAACTTTGACTAAGTTTTATAGTGTTTAAACAGGTCGTTAACTTTGTTTTGGATCGTACTGTAGTAGAGATTTTTTTCTCGATATTTAAAACTCTGAAATAATAACTCAATTTTTTCTGAAGTCATTCCGATCGACTCATCAACAATTGGAATAGTTTCTAAAAGGAAATCTTTTAAATAGTTATTTTGAAAAAGATGGTCGAATCTTGCTCCTATAGAATAAAAATGGTTTGATTTCGAAAATTCAGACATGTAATTTTAATTTTAATTTTCAAAATTTGCTTTTTTAAAATTTGCTATTCTAAAAATTCAAACAAAAATAAAATTTTTTTTTTTCTTTATTTCTCATGAGAAAAACGTTACAGAGATTGGTATCGAGTTCTCATATTATCTCTTTTCGATACTGACAATGAGTTATTCGTGAGTTATAAGTCAAATAGCGTAATAAGTAATACATGCAATTTTTAACATTTGCTTGTTACAACTGATCCATTTTTAACAACAATAAACAGAAATTTTAGTAGATGTCGTCACAAAAAAAGGAGAAATTGAAATTATAATTGAATTAAAAAGGCTTTTAATATTTGAAGAAGATATTGTGAAGACTAAATTTTTCGTCTTGATGAACCTCGCTAATTAGTTTTTATGATAAAAAAATTGACCAGGCAAACCTAGAATATTTTCAGTAAAGGATGATAGAAATGAAGAAAAATCGATGCCAAATCTTTTTCGGTCGAAACCAATTCAAGTTGCTGATGTGGTTTTGAATAACCATGGACTGGTGAGTAATCAAAAAGAATTTCGAAAAAGAAGAACCGTATGTTTCAAAGTTAAAAGTTAGATTGAAAATTTTAAACCATTTAGTGGACAAGAATCTTGAATTGGCTCAAGAGAAGCGAAAGAGATTTTATGATCGATTTGTTCGTGACACTGTTGTTTGCAATCATGTAAAGACGGTGAATTTCAAAATGTTCACTTAAACAGACTGGTAAAATATAAACGAAGGAGAAGTTTTCAAGTAGAGACTGAAGCGAAAAAGAAAATCGTTTCAAAACAAAGTAGTGATTTATGAAGTGCTTCAAATTGTGTTAATGAATCTTATGAGATCGAATTTGATTCAGCTGGTCTTTTTACTTATTATGAGTATTTGAAAAACACACAGTGATTCTGAGTGGTTAAATTTGTCTGTTGGATACAATATTGGTCAGGAAGATTTCGAAGTTGAGTCTCCAAATGTCAAGTCTGTTCACGTACTTTTGGAAAGAAGAGTGACTTAAGGAGACATCAGACTCTGGGACATAATGTGGTCGAAAATGTGATGGAGGACAATGTTGTCATTGCTGCTGTTATCCAAAGTGACAGTACTCTAGTACAAATTGAAGAAGTAAACTTTTCAACGAGCCAAGAGGACCCTTTTGAAATAACAGTCATAAACAATAATGTAGCGAATGAGAATGTGCAACTCATGACTTCTAGTACAACACTCCAGAATCAAATTTCTAGACCACAACTTGAAACTTCAGAGAATAGCGAAGACGAATTATTTAATCAAGCTAGATGAAGATATTGTAACAAAGAATTAAAGGTTTTGAGAGGAGTGAATCTACATTTTAGAAGGACAAGCTGTGGCGAAGATTATTCAAGATGTTAATTAAATTTCTTCTTGTTGTTTCGTATATTTAGTTTCGTATTATACATAGACCTCTATGTATACAGCACTTGCTTCAAAAAAAAGGCCAGAGCGTTACCATGAGCAAAATTTAATATTTTTAAAGGAAAATTTACCATATTTGTGATATATATTTTGCACATTATTTCGGCAAAAAAAAAACTCTTTTTCTTCATAAAAAGGTAACCTATTTAAAATAATTATAATAAATATAGTCATATTTTTTTTTATTACCAGTTAAGTACAATAATAGTAAAGATAGCTTTTATTTGGGCTTTTAAATGTATCCATATTATTTCTTTTTATACGGTATGTCTAAAAAATTTAGAAAATCTCAAAAAAATTATTCTAAAAATTTTAAGAAATGAAAATTTGAAATAAAAAGCGATTTTTTTGGAATACTTACTAAATAATCTTAAAGATTATCTTTTTAATTATCTTTTAATATCAAAATTGTCCAAAAAAAATTTCTTAACACTCCAGAACTCTTTTAAAAAATACACAGATAAATATTTCGCGCAGCTTTCTAAAAACAAACCCTTATTTAAAAAAATTTTAATGTTCTAAATTTTCTATATTAAAGATAATTAGAGTTATTTAAAAACTTTATTTAAAAATAAAATAAAAACAATATCAAATAACTATTGAGAAAATCTTCCTAAATCCTAAATTGTTATGATCTATCTTTACTATAAAACTCTCTCGTATTTAAGTTTTTAAATATTAAAAACCCACTGCAAAAAAATAAAGCAAAATATAAAATATAATTCAAAATAAAATGAGTAAAAATATCATGTAACAAATTCTTTATTCTATTTTAATGAAAAATGGTAATTTTTGATTAAAATTTACCGATTTTAATCACTTGCATTCATTTTGCATAATTTGTAATTTTATCTACATTTTTTTTTTAATAATTTGTTTGGCTATTTTTTAGACAAATAAAAATTAAGTAATAAAATTATTATTTTAAATCAAATCATATGTGACATTTTTTTTTGACACATTAGCTTAGTTTTCTATTTCAAGTATTAAATAAAATTTAAGTAATATTTTAGTTATCCTACTCCTGCACTACGAATTAGATGGTATTTTAAACTTTAAAATATCACAAGAAGGTTATTAAAATTCTCTAAAAATACCTCAAGGTACCCTAAACGTATTATTTTACAATAATGTCTTAATTTTTGTACGTTTAAAGTAATAAAAACCCAACTTTTGAAATAAAAAGTTTTATACCCAATATGCATAAAAATCCATGTTTATTACCAGTAGCGTAGCCAGGGGTGGGGCATGTGGGGCGGCCGCCCCATACATTTGGAAAGATGTGTAAAAAATTCTAAATTTTAAAAAATTCAACCCTTTTTTGAACTTTTTTTGGAATATAATATTACAATATAAAAAATTTTACAAAAAAGGAACGGTCAATTGAAATACCGACTAAAAAAAATGAAAAGATGAGAGTAAATAAAAAAAACCTTTCCCTTTTTAATTTTGAGAGAATAATTTTTTTCTTGAGCGAATAAAGTGGTTTATTTATTTTTTTAAAATTCCAATCTGATTATCTAAATCAGATTTTAGTAAAGGAAAGTCAGAGATTTTAAAATGTTACATGTATGAATTTTAATTGACTTTGAAAAGCTGAAATATTATTTAGTTTTTTAAAAAAGAATAAATATTTATTTGAGAAACTAATGACTCAAGAACGTCAAAATGCTGTATCGTTTTTAATGTATGTTTTTTACACATTTATGCGTAGTTTATTACGCGTTAAACATGTACAGTGTACTTTAATGTATCCGTTGTTTTCAATTAAATTTCAACAACAATTTTACTTTGTTAAATTCAATTTTGTTTTCAATAAATTTTTTTTATTTTTCTTACTCTTGATGACCCCCTCCCACCCCACCCCATTCGGCTACCTAGAGCTTCTCGCCCCACATGTTCCAAAAACCTGGCTACGCCACTGTTTATTACATAGTAAAGTTTAAAATATTTGATCCTAAAGAATTTGAAACTTGCAAATCTTACAGTTAAGAAAATATCCGCTTATAAGTTTTTGATAAGCTAATTTCGAAATTTTGGAAAAATAAATTTTCAGAATCTCCTGACAATGTCGTCGTGTCTTTCAATGGAAGACTGAAATCGTAAACAGGTTGTCAAAATATTTAGGAGGTGCTCTATTGTTGTAATATTTGAATTATATTTTATAATTTGTAATTTCCACTTAAAATTACTAGAAATTATGATAATTTATTATAATGAACTGTTTTTCAACAATTTTCTATCACTTAATTGTAAAAATAAAAAGTAAGCCTCAGCCTTTTTTTTTCTAATAAAAATTGTTGAAAAACAGTAAAGGTGTGAAAAAATTGTTGAAAAACCGTGAGCCCGTGGATTAATCGAATTGTTGAAAAACAGCAGAATCGTTAATTTTTCAAAAGTTCACTTTTTTTTTTAAAGGTAAATTGTCACTTTTTGTCACATTTAATTAAGAATATATTAATCGGTCTTAAATTTTTTATTTTTTTTGTATAAAAAAAAATTTTCTTAATCAACTTCCTACCCCTACAATATATGAAAATTTTATTTTTTTGAAGAACATACTATATTTTTAACACTCAAGAGTCGTAAGTATTTTTAATATGAAGGACTTTCTAGATTTTTATTTTAAATTATTAGCTAACTGCTTCCTTCCAATCCCGATTGCAGTTTGGTACAGATTTGTAAAGATAATAATTTAACATAGAAACTTATTCTGACTCATATTTGTGAGAAAGATGTTTTCATATGACATCAACTTTATTTGATTCCTGTACCAACACCAAGATTTTAAGATCATATAAACAATTAACTAGATATTTCAACAAATTCTAATATTACTAAAGTTTAAGAGTTATAACTATTAAAATATAACTATCTAAATATTTCACCCTTGATTGTTTTTTCATAGGTAGATTCTCTTTTGTAAATCCTATTTTTGAATATTTTTGAGTATATTTCCGATTATCTCCTGAAAACTCCATTCAATGATTTTTAAAACGATTTTAAGTAAAACTTATTTATTATTAATGGTTGACGCGGAAAAGCTGCCCCTGCAGATCCAAAATAAGACGTCTTGAGAAATTAGATTTTCAACAGATGATAAAAACAAAAATTTATTAGATTAAGCAGTTTTCTATAATAATATATATTAATATGAAAAAATTTTCCCATGCGGCCATCTCAACGACAACAGCCTATTTTTTGCTCCCAAGTCTTTTATTTATTTAATCAGGAATCTTTTTCATTAAAAATTTTATTTTTTCTGGAATAATAAGAATTAAGGGGATCTTTTTGAAGACCAATTAATTTTAAATTAAATTAGCTTAATTAATCCTTTTTTTAACAAAAATTTTTTCGCTTAGTGATTTAGATTCTTAAGATAAAATGACCATATAACATTAAATATCAAAGAAAACAAACAATTTAATGATTTTACCAAAATTTTGGTAAAATGGGGGGGGGGTATCTTAATAAAATACAGGTTATAAAGCTCAACTAAACTGAAAAAATTGAGGGACAATCTTTTCTATTATGAGAAAATAATTACCCGAATTGCAAAAATTATTTAAAAAAAAGCGGGTAAAATAATTAATCGAGAGGGAGAAGGATGTAAACGCAGAGCAAGGTTGGGGTAAAAAAATTACTTGATGAAAACTAATTATTCATTTGAATTTATTTTATGTTTATCTGGGTTTTCTAGTATGGATTTAAACAAATATTTTTGTATTTATTTAAATATTTGATTTTATTCTCAAAGACTTTCTTCTTTGAAAATATATGCTTTATACCTTCTATTTAGGAGATCGATATTTTTTGATCTGATAAGGGCATCTAAAATGTCGACTTATTACATATCAATAGATTCGACTTAACGTGCTTAAAGCGAATATAATACATATTTGTATTGATGACGTTTACTTGCACTTGAAAAACTTTAAATGGAATTTTGTTTTAAAATTAAAAAAAAACATAATTAGACTTGGAACGTTCAGATGAATTTATTTAAATGTAATAAGTCGACATTTTCTCTATTTTTGAAAAATTTTATCTATCATTCATAATGAAATTTTTGTTATTTATCGATGTGATAAATTTGGACTACAAGGGATGAAAAAAATAGATTTTTCGACTAAAATCATCTTAGAAAATATCATTTCTTTCAATTTTTGTTTAAAATTTTGAGTGTGTGCTTTTTTTTTCGAGGCTCTTTATTTCGATTTTTTCTCCTCTTTAAATAGATCTGGTAAGGGCAACATGAAGTTTTGTATGGTTGTACTTTACGTTTCCACTACGATTATGTAAGAGTAACGCTGGAAAAAAAACTATTTATATTCTCAAAATCCTCATAATTTTGTACACCAAAAAGTGTATTAAAATTTTATCCATTTTAAGCCATCACATTGAGGTAAAAAATCTGGATAAAATTTAACCTTCAGTTGAAAACGATCAAAATTTACTTCATTAATACTATAAGCGAATACGATTAATTTATGTGTGCCATTTGATATTTTTCAAATGCGTGATAAAAGTCCTCCTGGTGGTGTACAATCAACCCTAAAAAATGAAGATAATGGCAAAGGATCCCATATTTCCTTAGTTAAAGCTAAAACTATGCCAATTTGATCAACTGCTTTTAAAATTTGAACTTCAATGCCCACTAATGCTGGACTTTAAATTATGAATACATAAACAACGTCTGAAACAGGGGTTGGATTACGTTATCAATATATTGTGGAAGACTTAAGTTACCGTAAACTGTAAATTGTGAAAGACCATTAAGTGGTATAATTACACTTTGATTGTATAATTGATGAGGTTTGAAACAGGAGTCATCTCCAAAACTTGAAACTGGAAGACATTTTCCTTTCGAACAGACAAAATTTTTATCGGAACATGATACAGTTCTTTCTGCATCCCAGACACATTTATAACCGATTTTGAAACAATTTGGTTTTGGAGGTAGCTCAGTTGAATTACAAATTGAACAAACACTGCTCACGATTGGAAATGATTTGCACTAACGTTGAGATTCAATGCATTCATAAGGAGTAAATATTATATGTACACTAAAAAATACAGTATTAAGTATTTTATTATACACTTTTTAGTTGAATAATTAAATATAAACCAAAATTATTTAAATATATTAGATTTATCTAGCAACGTTGCCAAGTCCAATAAAATAAAAATTGAGGAATTTTTTAGTTTAGTTTATTGAAAAGATGAATTAAACCTATTTTTAAGGTTTGAATACTTAGTGTACAAATCTTGTGGGTAGTGTGTTAAAAAATCCTATTATTAATAAATCAAATGTGTGAATTTGTTTTTTTATTTTATTTGTAAAATCTTATCTAGCAAGATAGCTCCTTCAGAAAAAAAAAAAATTATAGAATTAAAATTAAAATTTAATTTTCAAATAAAAATGAATAATTTTTCTTTTTTTTGTCTTCTTACTTTAAGAACTAGTTATAAATCTAAGATACTTGAAGCAAAGCTTTTAATATGCGAGTAACGAAACGTTAAAAAGCCTAAACATGTTGAAAAAAACTTTAGGGATTTTCCTTTAAGCTTTAATATGGTGTATGATTTGAAAATCATGGCCCTAAAAGCTAAAAAAAATTGCCATTTAATGTAAAAAAATTGCCTTCAATATTGAAGGCATGGCCCTTTCATGTAAAAAATTGCCTTCAATATTGAAGGCATGGCCCTTTCATGTAAAAAATTACGTTCAATATTGAAGGCATGGCCCTTTCATGTAAAAAATTGCCTTCAATATTGAAGGCATGGCCCTTTCTTGGAAAAAAATTCCCTTCAATATTGAAGGCATGGCCCTTTCACGTAAAAAAAATTACCTTCAAAGTCATGGCCCTGTATTTATTTTCTTGTAAGTTGATTTTTTTCAATCCAACTTTAAATTAAATTAAATGGATTATTTACTAACAATCAATTAGTAAATTTCTTCTCTAAGAAAAAAAATAACCGTTTTTTAAAAAAAAGGAAAGTTTTTTTCTATTATTTTTTTTAATTGTCAATTATCTTTTTTTTCAATTTTTTTTAAAACACAGTAATTATCTTTTATTTTTTTTTTATTTTTTTTTTGTAACCAATCAATTTTCGATTTTTTGAAAATTTTTTACTGCTATCGAATCATATTGTTGGGTTTCCGAGCCAATCAGAATTTTTCAGTCAAAAACCGAACGGTCTTGTCTGGTTAATGAGCTCGTCGCTTCGTTCCTCGCAAAAAATGCAATAAAAAATAAAATTTAAAATGATAAAAAATAATGGTAGGTTTTTGTAAACAAAAAAAGAATAAAGAACTTGAAAGAGAAAGTTTTAAGCTTGTTATCTTGAAAAATATTCTGAGATTATTAAATAACAGTTACATAAAGGAGTAGAATAATTAAAGTGTCGTCTTTCAAAACTGTTTTTAAATTCATTTACAAGTCGCACTACTATCTGAACACTCTTATCCAAACCATTCCTTATATATCTTTCTCTTAATTCCTGAAGTATGTGGTCTACTTTTTGGAGTTTTAGGTGTTGCTCTCCTTGATAAAAGAGGTTTTGAAAGTTGGTGAAATAATGTAGCTATAGAATACTACCTATTGCAGTGTTTTGTATGGCCTGAAGCTTTTTTAATAAATCCTTTGAGAGAATATTTACAAGCGGAAAATAATAATCGATTATTGATCCTATTAATGACTTGTAAAGACTACTTAAAGTAACTTTGCTTAGCCCCCATCTTTTGTTTGATGATATTTTTATTAAGTTGAGACGTGGGTTACATTTTGTTTTAATTTCATCAATTTGATTTTTGAAACTTAATCTTTCGTCAAGTGTAACCCCTAAAAATTTTAATTTATCTGATTTTAGAATTGTTTTGCTAAACAGATTCAAATTTAGATAAGGAACTTAACTAGATTTTTTATTGAACACTAAAAAGCTACATTTTTCAGCTGACATTTTCATTTTCCACCTGATCATCCATTTCTCCACTTCCTTAAAATACTTATTTATTTGAGCATTCATAAAAATAAAAATGTTTTCTTAAAAATAAAAAAGGTCGTAAGGTAGTCAGCAAATAAGTGAGAGTAGCTTTGATTTATTTGGTCTTGTTTAGGTATTTCATTTATGAACAAGCTGAAAAGGAGTGGGCTAAGCACAGACTCCTGTGGAACACCTGCTTTTATAGGAAATTTTGGAGATAGACTCTTGTTTGCCTTGACTTTAAATGACCTATTAATTAAAAAATTATTTATCCAAAGTGTTATGTATGGCGGAATTTTGTTCAAAATGAGCTTATAAATTAGTCCTTTATGCCAAACACGATCGAAGGCCTGAAATTTTTGCTAACTAACTTTATAACTTTCTTAACGTATAATGAAGATAAATCAATAAAAATTACATAATCTATTGATGTTGCTGCCAATACATAAGGTGGTAATCTATTCCAATTGTCAACTACTCTATTTTAAATGAAATGCTCTCTATGACTTATCCTAGTGAATTGTTTGACCAGTCTATACTTTTGGCCACGAATGTTACCAGCAGGGCCGTCTGAACACAATGAACTCGTTAGTTTACTCGAATTATGCAAGTCAACTTTGCTATACTCTTTACTAATCTTGAAATATTCGATAAGATCACCTCTCTCTCTCCTCATTTTAAGTGTCGTTAATCCAAGTTTTTTTAACCTTTCTTCATAGGTGAGGTGACAAATTGACTTGACAAGCTTGGTTGCCCTCGCCTGTACTTTTTCAAGAACGTTGATGTCCTTCTTTGTGTAGGGGCACCAGGCTGCTATCGCATATTCGAGGAACGCAACATAAAGTCTCTTAAATATGTTTACCGTCCAATTATTAAAAGTTCATTACATAAAAATTTGATTGACTTTTTCAATATTTATGTATTTAAAGACTCTTAAAAAAATCTTTGTCTCTCGTATAAATAATGTTTTAAAATGTTTTAAGTCGATTTCAAGATCTAATCATTTTTCAAATTATCTTAAAAGATATCTTTACGAGAATGGGTGGAGTTTATCGATTAATTAATTGGAAATTAAACGCAACTGACTTGACTACTGTCTTTGATTAATTTTGATTTTATTTAAAAATAATAAAAGGTGCCTTATAAGTTTAATTAAAATAAATTTTATTTTTGTTGTTTAGTTGCAATTATTGTTTAAAATATATTTGGCTTATTAATTTTATCTAATATTACTTAGACACATAAGTTTAAATAAATTAAGACGCCTACTTAAATAAGCTTAAATTTGTAGTAAAGATTTTGAATAAAGTTCGGAATATTTAAATATTTTTAAAAATCTTTAACTGCAATCTAAAATTAAACGACCATTTTATAAAATTTTAGGAAGGATAAAAATTTTAAAATTTAATCATTAGGTAATTTTTTAAATTTGAATACCAGGCCGGTGCGGGTTGGGTCATTTTCCTTACTAGAAAACCTCTTTGTCTAGCTTTTCTTTCACGCTAAATAAAGGTTTGTAATGTCAGAAAAGTTTTGAGTTGAGTGGAGAATTTTCTTGTTATATCATAAAAAAATATATTTTTGTCGACAAGTTAAAATTTTTTCAAAATCAAAAATAAAAAAAAACAAAAAATTTGTTTTGTCATTTTTTATTCTGAAAATATAATAATAAAAGGTTTGGATAAGGGTGTTCAGATAGTAGTGCGACTTGTAAATGAATTTAAAAACAGTTTTGAAAGACGACACTTTAATTATTCTACTCCTTTATGTAACTGTTATTTAATAATCTCAGAATATTTTTCAAGATAACAAGCTTAAAACTTTCTCTTTCAAGTTCTTTATTCTTTTTTTGATTACAAAAACCTACCATTATTTTTTATCATTTTAATTTTTATTTTCTATTGCATTTTTAGATTTATAACTAGTTCTTAAAGTAAGAAGACAAAAAAAAGAAAAATTATTCATTTTTATTTGAAAATTAAATTTTAATTTTAATTCTATAATTTTTTTTTTTCTGAAGGAGCTATCTTGCTCGATAAGATTTTACAGGTTGCAAATGTAAAAAAGTCCAACTTATGGTTTTGATTATTGAACTACATTCTTTTTTCATATTTATAAGTTTATTTTCGTTATATTATTTTAAATAATATCATTATCATTTAATCACATGAGACTAAAGTAAAATTCTTTAAAAATGAAACTGGAGTTGTATCCGAGTCTTGAAAGTGAGCAAGTTTTCAGTAATTACCTCAGTTTAGTTTTTAAGGATTTGCGGGAATTAAATATCTTTTTCTCAATAAAACCCATACCTTAACAGATTAAGAAGATTGTTTTTTGAATAGGGAGAGGGATGGCCAGGGATCCGATCTTGGTAAATTTTAGCACCAAAATTTTTTTTAAGATAGATTGTGGTTCTCCATTATAAAATATATATTTGATTTTCCTTTTGGTGATTTTTTTGGCTTTTTCTTTCATTTATATTCTATTTAAAAAAAACCATTAAAACTTTAATCTATCAATCTTTCAAAAAGTACATTTTCCGACTCGTCTTCTTCTATGAGCTGTTCATTTATTTCTTTGACATCTAGATCTCAGTTTGCGATTTGCATTTTTTGATACGCTTCTCGAAATACTTTGCCGACATTTTTCGGAATATGCATCGCGGATCCGCATTTGTCGAAGAAATCGAGCCACTGTTCTTTGATTGGAAACTTTCGATTGATAAGTTTTATTTTATCCGCTTTAAGCTTCTTGGCAAACTTGGGTATTTCATAAAATTTCCACACCAACATTTCCAGGCACTTCAACGTTTAGTTCTCTGATGATAAGCATTACGGTTTTTTCATAAACAAATCATTTTTGAGTCCATATCGCGTTAATAGCTCTGTCTTCGACAAAAACAACATATAAGTTTTTCGCCGACTCTCCGGTTTTTAATCTGTATGAAATGTCTCTAGCCATATAAAACTGGGTCTTTGGCAGAATATAATCTCTATTTTGCATTTGCATTTCGATTATTACTTCTTGTTCTGGATCGCTTCTATAAGATCAAAAAGGATCGCTCCGTACCTTTCTGCGTAGATTACAGGAATGTTAACGACTTGACCAAGAGAGACGTCTACCCACTTCCGAGAATAGACGATAGTCCTAACAGCCTAGGAAAAGCGAGATTTTTCACTGCATCGATTTGACTTCGGGTTATTGTCAAATATGGCTGAAGGAAGAAGAAAGAGAGAAGACTGCCTCTATTTAAAATTGCAGGTTGTTCGAATTTCTCGTAATGATATTGGGCTAAATAACGCAACGGCAACTTTTCAGCGTTTTATGGAAATTGTCCTGTCAGGGCTGCTTGGTTTATCTTGACGAGATTTTTATTTTTTCGTAAGACGTGGTTTATCTCGACCAGAACTTGAGGGATATTAGATTAGTTTTCGATAGGCTACGGCAGAATAATATGAGAATTAAGGCCGCGAAATGCTCATTTTGCTGAAAAGATTTAATTTACCTCGGACACCGGGTTTTTGTGTTGAATTTTTGTCAATAGATTTTATCTCTTTAATTTTTAAAGTTTAAAAAGTTTTCTATAAAAATTTTTTTTTTTGAAACCCACTGTTAGAGCCTCTAAAACGATTCTAAAATTTTCATTCAATGCTTTTAAAGCGCTAAATCGAGAACACCATCTTGTCTCGCAGAAATTTGCCAATTTTAGCTTTGAATCTTTTAATTCAAGTTGAATTTGTTCAAATATTTGTTTTCTCTTAGATGATCCTTCAATACATCTATAAACAGCATTTACGTTTTCCATTGTTTCAGAGACTTCTGTTACAGCTCTACATGCATCTTGAAAGGCTAAATTTAAACGATGTGCATAGCATTGCACATAAACAGCTTGTGGAGCATCTGTTTTTACTCGAGCAGCTAGCCCTTTATATTGACCACTCATATTATATTGGCCTTTATATTGAAGCACCATCATAACATTAAGCTACACTATTATTTAAGCTTAATTATTTTCTTTTAAAGCATTTTTTACTAAGTCATATAAGACCTCGACTGATAAGAAAAAAGTATAAAATAAAAACAATTAATTAACTATTAATTTAAGTTAATTCTTTTTTATAAAGCGCCAAATATTCTAAATGCATACAACATTTGCTTTGAAAAAAAGACGTGGGTAATTTCCTCTTTCAAAAAATAATTCATTAGATGTTGAATTTTTAAAGGAAAATAAGTTTTTTTTGCTGATAAAAAGTGATAAATCAATAAAAAATATATATCAAAAAATTTTGTAAAAATTAACCTCAATAAATTAAATTTTGACCACGGTAACGCTCACCCCTTTTTTCGAAGCAAGTGCTGTATTAGTTTCCTCTTTTTTTTGGGCAAAACTTTTTTTTGTGGCAGGAGTGGGGATCTGAACCCGGAATTTAATGAACTTGGTTCGCTTAAAAACTTCGTTCGATAATGAAAATTCCAGACCCAAAATCAATTTAATTTCAAATTCCCCATCCAACGACTCGAACCATTGGGGCATCACTGGCATTGTTTTCATTTAATTAATTTCTATTATTATTTAGTTTTCATTAATTAAATCTTAATTTTTAATTTTGGTATTAAATTACCCTTAGTACTTGTTTCTTATTTAAAATTTAGTACTAATTTAACCTTAGTACTAATTTTTAATTTAATAATTTAGTATTATTTTCTTATTTAAGCGTTTGGTACTAATTTACCTCGTATTAAAATCATGGTATTAGTTTCATTTGGTATTAATTTACACTCAATCGACTTTTTGTCTTTAAAATCTATTCCGAATAGGGTTTAATTTTCCGAAACTTTTTTTTTTTATTATGCACCTAGACCTATTTAAGGTAAAAGATAGCTTTTTTTTATCGATTTGTTTCTTAATTCAGAAATATAAGACCACAAACAAAAGCTTATTTATGATATTCAATTAATTTATTAGAAATTAATGAGATTTTTTCTTAAAAAGAATTTAGCTATGTTATAATATTTAATTTGGTATTAAAATTTTTATTTTTTTTATGAAATTGAGTGTTACTACTTGATTTGGCCCCGAATAATTAAGTTAAAACTTTTTGGTAACTTGAACAACTGGAATAAATATCTCAAGCCGACCAAAATCTATTCCAAAGTTTAGCGTTTAGTTTTTTTCTTTCAAAAAGCCTTAATCCATCATTAATAAAGTTTAAAAGCTTGCTAAAATCCTGATCATTGTTTTTTCTAACATGTGATTTTAAAAAGCACCAAAAGCCTTCAATTGGGTTCAATTCGCAGTGATATTTAGGACAAAAAAGCGCCTTAAAGCCGTTATCTTTAGCAAGTTTTTAAAGATGCGTTTTTTCATTGTTAAAGGCCTGAAGATCTAGCAGTTTTTCTCTTAGTTGGTACAAAGTTATATCATTTGATTTTATTTTATCATCTATTAGCCTTAATTCTTTACATATATTTATTGATCCTTTGTAGGTTTCATTTTTATCTCTACAACTTAAACTTTGAAAGATATATTTGAAGAAAAATAATTTATCTTAATTTAAAATTACATTTTTTCTTCATCATCTTCTAACAATTTTATCTCATCATAAATGCAATTAGTTCCAGGAAATTTTTCGAACATTTTTACATCGTAAATTTTTGCTGAATTAATTCTTGCGTTATCAACAATCACCTCAACCTGATGTTTAAAAAACGAGCGTTTAAAACGCAATAAAATAAAAAGTCTTTACATATCCTTTTTACATAAATATCAAAATACATATCCTTTTTAGGCTCAATACAGGCATTGGCAGATCTAGGTAGATGGTTCATAAACCCAAAATCATCCTCTAATTCTTGAAATTTATTTACGGCTTCGTCATACTCTTCCTGATTTTGATCAAAAATATCTGTAATTCTCATTGGTTGTATTCATGAAAAATCACCATTTTCTTTTAAAGGACCCTCGTTTGTCTCTTAAAATAACTCAAAAATCATCCTCATCAATAATGGTCAAAGCCCATTCATGGCTCTTTGGATGCCTATTAAACGGAAATTAGACAATATTTCTCTTGTAGATTCGAAATTAACGTTTAATATTCGTAAAATTAAATAAATAATTAAACTTAATTTTCTATTAATTGAATTCCAAGAGCCTAAACTGCTATATTGTTCCAGTCAAATTTTTTCAAAACAATTGTCAAGCGATTTGAAGTCCCTATATCTGAAGTTTGAGTAGAAGCATCTCTTAATTCAACATTGGTTGTACATCCAAAATTTGATTGATTTATTCTATAATTTACCATACCGAAATCAAATAAATTGTCTTCAATTTCTTGTTGCGGAACGTTTATGTGTTCATGCGGCTCTTCACTAAATAATTCTCCATGATTTTTTTGAGATTTTTTTGCATTTTTTCTACTTGAAATTTTCTTTTTACTAACTCTTCCCATTTTATTTTATAACAAAATTAGGTTTTTGCTTTAATCTCCAGGAAAAATATAAGATCCAGTCAAAAAACGGAAAGCTATGTTTTAAAGAGGAGAGCGCAAAGTATATAAAACTGTTTTTTTTTGGCTAGAAAAAGTTTCAAGCGAGAAATAGGAATTATAAAAACGTGTTTCAACTGATTTTAATCAAAATTTAACTAAATATTGCGAGTGAAAAATATAACTCAGTCCAGTAGACAAATAAATTTTGTATAATTTATTCAAAGATGATTTCAAAAAAAATTTTTGCAGGTTATGTAAATATTTTTTGTACTTAAAATTCTTTTAAAAAGTATCATATAAAATTAGTTTCTGTAGTCGTTTTAGAGAAAACAAAAAGTCCTATACAAAAACTAATTCAAAATTTGAATTCAGCATAAAAAATTATCTTAGTAAACAAATTTTAAAAATTTTCAAAAATTTATTTAGCTAAACTACGGTTTATCGTTTGGGGCACCTTAGCAGAAATCGAATTTTCCTGAATCACTGTTTTTTGTTAAGGTGCCCCAAATCATAAACACTAGTTAAGATTTGGCTATTTTTGAGCCTTAATAACTCATGTCTATTCCGATAAAAATATTCCGAAAATATTTTGAATTATAGAGTTAACCACGCTTTATAAAAATTGGTTTCGATTTTGAACAATTTGTTTCATGAAAACCAAAATGAACGCTATTAAAGTTTCAATAAAACTAAATTTTTAATCAAAAATGACTAAAAATAAGGTTTTTTTACAGAAGTACTTCAAAATAAAATATTTTTCTGAAAAATCGAAACCATCTTCGCTAGATATTATAATTATATACAGTCTACGCTCACTTTTATCACGTCACGAATTTATCACTATTTAATTTTATCACTCTTTTATAAAAGAACGGATTTCTTCCCATTCAAATTAATGTTAAGTTAAATTCGAATTTATCACGCTTTTTATCACGTTATTCATATTTACCACGCCTTTTGACCGAACATGTATAATGTTTTTAATGTAAAAATTATGCATTTTTATCACGCCTGACTTGAACATCTAATTTTTTCCGATAATGTTAGATAATTTTGATATATTAAAAGAAATAAAAGTCAAACGAAAAAAAATAATTAAAGTAAATATATTAAATTAAGCTAAAACCAAAACAATCAGTTCAAGAAAATTCTAATAAAAATAAAATCAGTTGTCAGAGAAATAGGCTTAATTTAATTACAGAGTCAAAAAAAAGAAAAAAGTTTTTATTCATATTTATCACTATTCAATTTTATCACGTTTTTTTATCGGAACCGATGGGGTGATAAAAGTGAGCGTAGACTGTAATTACATTTTTATTCAGAAAATTTTCGTAATCGGTTATCAATTGAGGAATAAAATTTAAAGATACTAGTGTTTATGATTTTGGGCGCCTTACTAAAAAAAGGACTTTTTTTAAAGATTAAAAATAATACTTTTTTTTCTTTGAGAAATAAAAACATTTTTTTAAGATTTTTTTTTAAATTCAAGTTTTATTATTTAGTATTAACTAAAATTATTAATAAAAATTAATTTTTATTAATTAATTTACTTTTTTTTTGAATAAAAACAAGTTTAGTATAATTTATTTATTGATTTAAAAAAATAACTAAATAATGTTTTATCTATCTTGATTCCAGCTATTTAAAAATCTTTTTTGTTTACCTTTAGCTTAAATGTAATAGTCTTTTTAAATGAAGCTATTTTAACTGATGCCAAATTTTCGTTAAATGTCGAAAAAATTAACTTTTTTTTTAGAGACGATTAAAATTTAATTAAATTCACTCGATAACAGTGTATGAGTTGGTGATTTATATAATTTCAAAGGCTAAATTACACAGGAAATTTATAATGCAGACTTAATATGCTTATACTTAAGTTTCGCATTCCTTTTTTAAAAAAAACTTACTATACTTTCAAATATTTGCTTTTTAATTTATATTTTAAATGTTTGTTTTAAAATTCTAAATCAACAGAAAACTCCGATCGGAAACATGGGAGCGAATCAAAATGTCAACGATCAAAATAAATTAATCAATATTGCAATGTATCGAAAAAAAATAATCGAATAAGCATAGCATAAAAATAGCAGCTTCAGAATAAATTGTTCAAAATAACACAATCACGAATAAATCAATTAAAATAAAATAATTAAAATATCTGTGAAGCAATAAAAAAGATTGAAGTGAAATTATTTTAAAAAGTTAATAAAAACTATTAATATCTTTAAACAATTTTTGTTAAATTTGAAATAACATAATAGGCTAAATTTTAAAAATAAAATAAAAAGTTGTTAAATAGAGTTAAAATAGATTTACTGATTAGTCAGAGATAAACGGAAACCAAACCGAATAAAAAAAATATACAAGAAAGATAATTTTTTCGCTACTTATTTAAATTTAAAAAAAAATGTAATTAACTAATTAAGGAGTATTTATTTTTTATTTGTTGAAAAATATATAATAAGTTTATCAACTTAAAAAAAATAAATGTGTAATAATTTTTTAATTTAATGCTATTTTAAATTTGACATTTTGATTGAACTAATTTAATTACGTTTTTTTGGCTTATTTATTTGTGAAAAAAAAATTATTTTGATACAGTTATTCTGATTATGCTATTTTGATCATTGACATTTTGATATAGAGTCCGGAACAAAAGGATTATTCAAATTGCAAAATAAAGTTTTACTACTATTACTAAAATTAAAATTACTTTGCAAAAATTTTTTAAATTTTAAATTTTTTTTTTCAAATTAAATCAAATCATGTAATTTTTTTTGTGCATTTGCAAAAAATAAAATTGAAAATAGTAAATTGTAATGGTAATAAAAATTTATTTTGCCATTCAAATAGCGTTTAATTCTGTTTTTTTCTTTTCCGACTTTAGAAGTCTAGAAAAAAACATTCCAAAAATGTTTTATTAATTTTTCTTAATTTAATGAGAAAAATCTTTTAGAATTTGAGATTTAATGCTTTTACTTTAATAATAATTTTAAATAACTTAAATTTTTTTTATTCTTTTTAAAAAAATTTAATCGAATAATTAATCGATTTATTTGACACTTTTTTATTGATCCAATTAAAATTAAATTAAAACTAAATTAAAAAATTAATCGATTTAGATTAATAATCGATTAAAATTCGATTAAATTAACCATCTCTGCTTTAAAGAGATTTTAAATGATTTTTTTTTTTCTACTCACGACCGAGCGCTTAGTAGCAAAACTCCTTTTTTAGAGCCGGTCGCTACACTTGCTACACTTGCTACAATGACCCTTTCGGAACCCTTATTTTAAGTCACCACGACTCGCAAGCCTGAT
>NTPY01000817.1:38333-63334 GCA_002922825.1 Brachionus calyciflorus | reverse complement strand
AGTTACAATGCGCTGTAGGTAACGCATCCACTTAGCTTTTGTTTATATGCAAGTCGATTACGATTAATCTTTTTTATAATTTTACATGTAACATCTTACGATGTTAGAAAATTTCATCACTTAGTGAGAATTGTACCCTAGACCTTTCGCTCCAAAGGACTTTCGCAATATTTTTGAAATTTTAGAAATATTTTTAATTGGATAAAATAAATGAACAAGGATTGAATTTGTAAATATAATCTGTTTTTAGATATTTTATTTTAACCGGTAAATGCTTTCGAAATTCTTCTGCTTTAATCGTTCAAGGACTTAATTTCACCTTGTTTGAATAAATGTTGTCCTAATTGTATATCATTAAAAATCTCTTTAAAGTACGAACAAATGCTTTATAATTTAAATTTTTTTTAATTTGTTTAAAAATAGGAACCAGTCATTTAGCTCATTTTGGTGCTTCTAGGTAGTAGTGTTTAGTTTTCATAGAAGGCGCTTCTTTTAACTTATATATCCTTTTTATATTTGAGTATTGGAAGAGCAAATATCAAATTTAGCTTTAATTTATATATAAATAAATATTTTTTGATTTTTATTATCTTTAAATGTCAAAAACGAGCCAAATCCTATATATATTAAAAAGAATCCCCTTAATAAAGTTACGCAGTTATAACTATAATTAATGAAGTTATAACTAAGTTATTTGAGTTATAAAAATATTAGTAACTTTTATGGCTAAATGGCAACATTTAAGGTGATTAAAATTTTTTTTTTCGATTGATGGAAGACACTGATCACATACTTTGGGACCAAGATTTAGGACGTGAATAAAAAAAATATATATATAGGACCAAAGAAATATTTATTTGATCATTTTTAAGCTATAGAGGTCAGATATAAGAAATTGTTCAAAAAATTTTTTTTTATCTGACCAAAAAAATGATCAATAACAAAAAATAAAAAATTAATCAAATACATTCTAATAACACGTAATTTTAAAAACTTATTTTTTTTGAAAAGAAGATAATGAAATTAAAAATATCGAAAGTCAAAAGAATACAGTACAATATTAAGTTAAAAATCAAAAATATATTATTTAAGCCGTGGTTTTATGTTCTATTAATGCAAAAAAGCTTTATCTAAATTTCATCAAATCTTGCTAAATTAATTCGTGACGTTGAGGGATCTACCATCGATATAAAAAATTTTTATTTATTTTTATTTGTTCAGATAAAAATAAATAAATTCAGATAACACTTTACTATTCTCGCTAGTATCTTAGTTTTATCTAATAAATCAACTTATTTGCGCCTCATAGTTAAAGTTTTCGACTTAATCTCGATAATGCTAAATGATACAGCAAAACTAAGTTTATATTTGAAATCAGCGTGTGAAATTTATTAAAGACTTGAAAATTTAAGTTCCTAGCTTGTTTTAAACGTGAACAAAAACTAAAAAAATTGAAAAGAGCCGTTTTCAAGTGATTTTTGAGTTATTAACTATAAATAAAGTTAAAGTAAGCAAATATTTAATAAAATTATCAAGATCTGCATATGAAATCTTAGTAGTCAATAATTGTCAAATATTTTTGTCATTTAGATTTTCACTGAATTACATTGAAAACAATGGGAAAAGCTGTTTTTGTCTTTATTCTAAGGTTTTCGGTTTTAAATCTGTTTTTTTTTTCCGAAATCTGACTAAAAGGTTTTATCAAACGGAGAAAATGAAAATTTTATCAGTTTTTAGCTAAATTCTATTATTTTTTTAGCTTTAGTAATGCCCCATAATGGCTTGTAGTTATTTTAAGGTATATGCTTAATTTGATAATTGCTAAATTCAATTAACAAAAAAAAGCACGCTATTTTTTTGTAGCTTTTTTAGATTAGTTTTTTAATTGTAGCTATAGTGAGATAGGGATCTACCACTTTTTTCACTGAGTGAAAAAATTCTACTCTTTTGAAAGACATAAAAATAATACTTTTTTAATCAGTGAAAAAAGTGGTATGAGCCGTGAGATAGATTCTATTATGTGATTGATGAAGTTTTTTCTGATTTTGAAAGAGTAAATTTATATTTTTTAAATTTTATAAATTAATGTAGAAATTTATTTCAAAATCTAACATGAAAATTAATTAATAAAAAATTTTCGCAAATAAAATTTTTTAAATTTAATAAAGAAGTTACTACATTCAAAATCAGCGCGATTTTTTTAACATAAACCTTTTATTTGACATATAAACACCAAAGAACTCATCATAATACATCGTTTTTTTTGGCAAAATTATTTCTTTTATAAAATTAATTTAAAAAAAGGAAAATGAAAAAAAATATTCAAGTAGTTTAAAAGAGCCTTTTAACTATTATTTAATAAAAAAATAAAATTTACAAAATTAAAAAAAGAGAAGTAAAAACTTGAAACAACTTAAAAAAATTATGAATTTTGAAAAATATTTGGCTCGCTAAAATTAATTGAATTCGGATCATCAATCTTGGAAAAAAAAAATTTTTTTTAGATAAATCTTTTTAATATTAAAAAACTCAATTACTTGAATATCTAAATCAAATTGACCATCGAAATTTATTTCTGTCGATATATCGCGCGGATTTAAATTTATTAGAATATCATTTTTATCATCTATTGAATCTTAATAAAATATATAAACCTATATCTTGATTAATTAAATTAAATTAAATAAAAAGAAAATACCCGTAGGACATGTTAATATTATATTAGGAATAGAATTTTTGTGATTTTTATTGGAAATATTTGCCGAATGTGAATTTTGTTGATAATTTGAATTTAAATTTTGAATATCGTCAAAAATATTTGAATTATTAATCATATTATTGCCACTTCCACTACTACTCAGACTTCCGTTTCTGCTGCTTAAAACTGATTGATTATTAGCACCAATTTCCCCTTCTAATTTATTTCCATCATCATTGTCGTTTCTGCATTTATTCTGAGGGATCTTTGAGAGCTGATTGTTAAGAACTCCATTTGAATTATTTAAAATGTACTGATTAAAAATCAATGGATTAGATCCCTATAAAATTTTTTTTTAAAGGATTCATCAATAAATTTTAAATTTTTTAAAAAATTTACAAGATCAATAGAATCAAATTTTTTTTGCATTATATCATAACTATTATTACTAGTAGCATTATTAGTTGTATTGGTGGTACTAGTAGAGAATGGATTTAAATCCTGGGGGCTGATTGATATAGGACCTGGAGAACCTTGAGGCGAATTAAAACAACTTTGTTGAGATTGAGGAGATGGCGGTAATGATTCACAATTTGCTCCAGTATTTACAGGCACATTTCTATATAGTCCATTGTTTTGATTACTATTTTTGTTACTATTTAAGATTATATTACTATTCACCAAATTTATTCCAGTCATATAATTATTAACTTGTTGAGTATTTACAGTAAACTCTAGAACTGGCAGACCCTGGCTTGGTGGTTGCAATGGTGATGTTGGTGTTGATTGTGATGATAAATTTGTTTTTGATTGAGAGTTGATACCTTAAAAATTATTTTTCTTTTAATCTAAGAAAATTCTATTCTATCTAATTTGTTTTTGTCAAACCTTGAGGTAAATTTCGTTGAGGAGAAGGACGTCTGTTATTTATATTATTTGCATTTGAACTAGAAAATGTTGGATTATATCTTGACATTCCTCGAGTCGGACTAACTGAGCCATTATGAGTTGGTTTAACAGGGCCAATATGATTATGTTGATGGATATTCGGCTTTTTTTTTGAATTTTAATTCATTGATTGATTAAATATTTAAATAACATTTTTAAATTTTACCTGAAGCAATTGGAGATCATAAATATTTTTTTGTCGTTGGTTGTATTCATTAATTTGTAAATTTTGGTGCAATTGATTAGTTTGAAATTGGAATGCCGTCAAATCGGGTAAGGAACCACCAGTTGAATTTCCAATATTTGGATTTAAAAAACTGCTATTTGGACTTAGCAAAGCATCATATTTTAAATTATTCGAATTTTGTAAGTACGGAACTGAGTTTGAACTCATAAAGCTAAAATCGTTATAATTTGTTGGTGATTGTAAAGGCGATGCTGCATTTGGTGCAGTAGACGAAGACAAATGAGGGTTGTATCCTGTTGGAAAAGTTCGAGATTGATTTGAATCATTTGAAGGAATTGTAGGTTCCTTTTTTGAAAAATAATTACTAATATTTAATCATGTTTAATCTTTCCCCTGTAAAAATCTCAATGAGGTCTCATGAGAAATTATAAGTGACCATAATCTCATGAGATCTCAAATAGGGTTACATGTAAATATATTGTAATGAGAACTGAGATCTCATGAGAATATGGTAACGAGAATCTCATATGAGATTTTGACATGGGTTCAATTTTCAAATTGGTAACCAAGATTCAAAGCGCTAAATTTCATCTAATGAAAATGAGATTCATTTTTCTTTATTTTTTTATTTTTTTAAATTTTATTAAATCTTAAAAATGAATTCAAATCAAATCATTCAAGATGACGAAAACGATTTAAATATCCAAGGATGCCCAGAAAATAAACATCTTAACATAGGTGAAATAAATTTATTTAACAAAAAATGTCACAAGATGCTAGTTTCAAATGAATATTTATTTAAGAATTTTTTAATGATTAAAATTTTAGAATCCGATCATAGGAAAATCGATTCCGAAATTGAGATTTTGCGTAAGTTTCATGAAAACCTACTGCTAAAAATTATCGAATCAATTTTAAATAGGTCAAATTTTAACTATGAAAGTGATTCAACAATGATAGAAATATTTAATTATTTATTTGTTATTTGCTCTAGGTCGTTTTATGAATTTACCTTGCCGAATTCAACGAAAATCAACTCAACAAATCTATTTGAGAAATTAGATGCATTAATAGCTAAAATAAAAAGTCACTCGTGTTTATCTAAAATCAAATTCAGTCAATTCAAATTACCGAGCTTTCTTGAAGCAATAAAAATAGTTAAAAATTTTAATTTATTTTTTAATAATCGTTCAAAAATTTTGTTTAATTTTCGAAAATTATTCGAATGGTGTAAATCGAAAAAAGAACAAACAATCTTTGCCCAATTCCAAAATAAAACAAATCTACTTCGATTCGATAGTATTATAATAGAAATTATCGATAGGCTACTCATTTTATCTAATGATAAAAGTCAAAAAGAAATTGACAAAGTAAATGATCTCCAAATTTTAATAAAAGACTTAACATATTTGATTAATTTCTATAGAAATACACAAATTATTAATTTAAACAAAAAAGATAATCAAACAAATAATTGTATGAATGACATGCTAGAAACTGAACTTACTAGGTTAATAAAAATAAATAAATCAAAATCCTGTTCAATTTTATTAACTAAAAACTTTAATCTAAAGCGTAATTCTAGTAACTTGAGATCCGATTTTGATAATGATAGTGACAACACTACTGTATTACAAAATTTTTCAAATCATATTTTAACAAGCAAAAAAGTTCGCAGGTTGTCTTCAATATCACTTAAAAATGTATCTTCATCTGAATCATCAACAAAGTCTATTTCAAAAGAAATAATTTTTGAAAAACGAGATAGATCTTTGTTTAAATTTTTAAATGAAAAGAAGACTCGAAATTCTAGTAGAAAATATGATATAATATCTGGATCTTTTCCATTATCTATATGCGTGAATAAATTACCAGGTATCGGAAAAGTCTATGCGACTCGTTTGAAAGGTCATAAAATTCATAATCTAGGTGATTTAATTAATTTATATGAAAAAAAGTGTAGAGGAAATAAAAACAAATTTGAAAATACTCTTAAATATATGGCATTTATAAAAAATGATACTATTATGAAATTAATTAAAATTATTGAGAATTTAAGTAGAAACTAAAATAGATTTATTTTTTTGTATTTTTATACTTATAAACAGTGATTTCATACTTAAATAAAAACTAGCTTATCTTGCTTGCTTCGCTGCGTTAATTTACATTAACAAATGGCAACTTTTTTTTTAATAAAGCTTTTTTCTTTTTAAGTTTAAATCAAGATAGCCGAAAAAAATATTATATTAGAATTTTAAAAAAATATATAGCCTGATATAATGATTTTTACTGAATCTAATTCTTCGAACTAAGATCGAATTTTATAAAAACAAATGGTCGTGCTAATGTCCAAATTTTATATTGTAAATTTAGGAAATTTTTTTTCAAAAAAAGAGTTAATTTTGATTTCAATTTAAGATGCTTAAGTTATGCTTTTCAAAAAATTTCAATTTTCTTTTTATAAGAATTTTAGACAAAAATATTTGGAAAAATATCGAATTAAACTAAATAGAGATTTTCCCAATTTCAAGGAACTAAACTGGTCACTGTATTTACCAAATTAAAATTTAGTTCTTAACTATAGATTACACTTTTCTTAATGTATTTGGTTTTAATTTTTTAAATTTTATTTAATAAGGGTTCTTTGACTAATCTAATTCAAACTTTGAAAAAAAAATGTTTCATTAAAAAAAAGTTGCCAAATCTAAAAACTAAATTTTCCCCTAAACTAATACTTTTTTTTGCGAATAATCCATTTAAATCGAAAACCGTAGAATCAAAATTTCAAATAAGGGAAAATTTTAATTTTATCATATAAAAATCAAAAAAATCTTTTTTTTATATAGTAATATCCAAAAGATGGAATGAAATGTGATATAAAAGTGATGCAAATAGACCTTAGCTCATATAAAGAATCATCAAGTAATAATCACGTTGAGAAACATAAATTGTTAAGTTTAATACTTAACCTTCTTCCAAGTCAAATTCTAAGTATGAAAGCTGAATAAAATACGAACTCTTTATAGCAATCAAACCAAATTAAAAAAAAACGCCATCCAAAAAGACTAGGAATTAGGCTTAAAGTTGCAACTTTAAATTTTGGTGGAATCTAAAATAATTCCGTTTATCTAAACACTCTTATTTTAATACACAATGTTGTCTGTGTACAAGAAACATGGGCTTTAAAAAAAGATAAAATAAAAGAATCAGTTATCATGTTATATGTAATAAAAGTCTCCAAAAAAAAATTATTTTTTTATCCAGCAAAGAAAATTCACAATAAAGGCCGTCCATCAGTTTGGCTTGCCTTTATTTTAGAAAAAATCTTAAATGTTCTGTTAACTTTTGTAGTAAGAGAATTGGATTAAGAGCTAATAAGAGTTAATGAAAATAAAAAAGATATAATACTGATGGACGATTTTAATACTGACATCATAAAAAACAACTTTTACACAATTGAAATGGTTAAATTTTTAAGGAAAAATAAAATTACCCTTGTCGATATTATACAAGAACAGGTGCAAAAATATAAAAGGGTAATTTTTACACAATTTGTTTTTAGTTGTTTTCTGATATATTTGAAAAAAAAATCTATCAAAAAACAACTAAAAGAACATTATCAAAATATGTTCAGCAATAAAAATAGAAAAGAGGTTTTCGAAGATATAACCAATAGCAAATTTTTAAAGGCTTTTTTAGAAACACACAAAAACACAATCTTTGACTATAAAATAGACTCAGAAATATTCCTTAAACTCTTAAAAGAACTACCAAAAAATAAAAGCGTTGGCATCAGCGACGTAAGTTACGAAATGCTCAAATTTGCTAACAATCTAGTTCTATATGAGCACCTAAAAAACCTATTTGAAGCAAAATAAACTAATAGACAATTCCATACCTGTTTAATATTTCAATTATCAAACAGTTAATCAAGGACAGTTAAATCTTATTGAAAAATGAGATACATCTTCTTCATCCCTAAAAGATTTCGAACATCAGTACCAAGGCTAGTTATAAATATAAAAAAAACTTCCGACAAGCTAAAATATCACTTAATCGAGTTCTTTGAGAGACTCCTTAAGAACCTATTTACAAAAATTCAACAACAGAGATGTTGCTAGAAGAGGAAATATTGACTATATTAACAGAACTATGTCTTTACTAAACCAGATAATATATCGAGACAAATAATTGACAAGTGCAAGTATTTTAAATACAGTGTTGACTTAGAATTTGAGACAACAAAAATTAACAACATGCTCTTGACGCAAGTCCTGGAAATATTCAAAAGAAATAAAGATCATCCTGAACAGCTCTTAAGGGCCCTAAGATAATAAAATTGCATTTATTCAAATCAAATCAGATAGACTTTTTCCTTTTTTATTTTTATTTTAAAATTTTTAGTATGTCAAATATGAAATTAATTCTTTTTTTCTGGACTATTACTTATTTATTTTTGGGCATTAATAAATAATAGCCAAATGAAATAAACGGTATATTATCATTTTATGCCATTTTATTTTTATTCCATTTTTCTAAATATGACTTTATTAAAATGAGATTTTGTCAAATTAGGACTTTTTAGAATAGGACTTTTTCAGTTTATGACTTATTGTTTTATGACTTAATCAAATTTTGAAAATTTTTTTTTTCACAAAAACTTAATTAAAAAATACAATTGGAAAACAAAAGAAAAACAGGTTAAGTCTATTCGATAAATTTTTCTACCGCTCAAAGTATTCAAAGATTTATCTTTTTAATTCGGTTTATTAGAGTTATTAAAATTTAACAATTTGGTAAACTTAAATAAAATATTTCAATAAGTTTAGTGTTTGATTTTTTAATTTAAATATTTTTGAAACAAATCTTTTATAACTTGTCTTAAAATTTTTTTCTTGTTTGCAGTATAAAAAGAATTTTCTGATATTTTTACTTGCTTTCTAAACAAAAATAGCGATTTGAAGATGGAAGAAATAATAAAGGAAGAAGGAGGTATGTTGCTTGAAATATTTATTGAAAAAAATAGACAAATGAAACTCATCTCTTTGGTAAATCTGGAACGAAAAGCAAAGCTATATGCAATGCAAAAGATAATCGAAATCAAAATGTAATTTATTTTCAGCAATATTTACGTTCATGTTCTTTTTAGTTAATTTTGAAAACATTATGAAAATGGTATAGATTAAATTATCCTCTATAATATTTTTTTCATAAGTTTATTTTAAAGTCTTATATTAAAAAGTCATAAATTGAAAAAGTCACGATTTGATATATTTATTAAAAGTCATTTAATGATAAAGGCTTATTTTGATAATTTTTTGAAAAGTCTTATTTAAAAAAATGGAATAAAAAAATAAAGGCATAAAATGATAACAAATCGAAATAAACGCCTAAATTTAAATCTTAAGGATTTTATCGCCAAAATACATAAACTTTACTTTTATATTTTTTAAATTAATTTTTTATTTTATTCTTTTATAATTTGAATTTTCTTTTTTATTTATGTCAATGTGACTTTAATCAATAAATAAATAAATAAACGCAAGTTTCTTATTTTAAATAAAAGCCAAAATAATTAAATGCCAAATTCTAATTTCTAAATTATCGCCAAAAATTAATTTTGGCTAGTATTTCTTATTTAAGCAAACGGCGATTATTTCTTATTTAAGAATTTGGCGATATTTTCACTGGCAATAATTTTTTGGCGATAAATTAATTTTGCATTAGTTATAATAAATCTTATTTTTTTCCTTATTTTTATTTTTTCAATTTTATTCTTTTTAATTATTTTTTACACTAGATCTTATTTTCTCAAAATGATTTTATTCCAAAATTAGGCTTATTAAATTTAAAGATAGTTTTATCTTTATCTACTTTAATTTTATATTTACTTCTCCAAATTTGGAGGTTAATTATATTAAATAAATAAATTACTGAAGAATCAAGATTTAATATAAATGATATCTTATTTTAAGGCTGTTTTATAGAGTAGCATTTATTGACACAAATTCAAACTTAAAATTGCACATACATTAATGAATTATATAATATTTTAATGAAATAGCATAAATGAATTGTACAGTTTAATTACACAAGCATTTTTCTTTTTCAAACAATTTTTCTACTTAAAAAATACAATTTTTTGAGAATGGAATCTGATGAACTAATTCATGAAAAAACGACTCAATCAAAATTCAAAATGCAAATCCGAATAAAAGTCATTTTGTTGTGAACAATTTAGTAAGGCGCGCATTTTTAAAAAATACGATCACAATGATAATCAAAAAGACGTTTTCCATGGTATTATTCCTTAGTTAATAAAAATAATTGATGATCAAGTAAGAACAAAAGACTCATCGGCATCACGAATTAAAACTTTTTTAATAAAAAATCGATTAGCAATTGAAAATGAAAATTCACTTTTAGTGAATTTTCAATTACCTAAAGTATCGCAAATTTAAAATCATATAACTTATCTGAGGAAACATCAGTTAGGTAATGATAATAGAAGAAGTTAAAAAAATTGTAGAGTCTAATTTGTTTCGTTCAGATTTACCTGACGATAAGCTGTTTTTTTTGGGGTGAAATTTGATAAAGATTATCGTCCAATTATTAATTCTGGATCTGAATCTGACCATTTTCGATTATTTATTACAACAAAAAAATTGATTAAAATTTTAGATTCGAAAATTTCTGATTATGATTCGATCTTTCACATTGACTCCACTTATAAAATTAATAAAAACGACTTTCCATTAGTCATTTTTTCTAGATCGGACACTAATCCCATTATTTTTATGTTGACTAGTCATGAGCAAACTAATGATTATCTTTATTTTTATTACAGTGAAGTTTCATTTTATTTCAATTAACTGAGTACAGACCAATGGGTTAAAGGTAGATTTAGCAATTAGATATACTGTATTTAAGACATTAGAAATACTTGAAGACCAATGTTTGTTTTACACAAACTCGGAAAAGACTTTCAATAATAATCCTCGAGTAACTAAGGAAATGATCAAAGCTGCTGGAAGTAATGACGAAAAACTATTCAAAAAATTAGATCGAGATACTTTTGAGTTTAAATATAAAAAAGAAAAGTATAGAATCAATTTGTTTGATTTGAATTGTTCATGTGTCGATTTTATGGATCGGGCTCATTTAGTTTATTTGAGTCATTAAATGGAACTAGATTTAGGCTTTTATAATGGTGTAACTAAATTTGTATATTTAAAAAACGCCAGCGTTATCGAAAGATTAGAAATAAAATTTATTGTGATTTTCATTAATTTTATTGTAAGGTGCCCCAAATCATAAACACTAGTTAAGATTTGGCTATTTTTGAGCCTTAATAACTCATGTCTATTCCGATAAAAATATTCCGAAAATATTTTGAATTATAGAGTTAACCACGCTTTATAAAAATTGGTTTCGATTTTGAACAATTTGTTTCATGAAAACCAAAATGAACGCTATTAAAGTTTCAATAAAACTAAATTTTTAATCAAAAATGACTAAAAATAAGGTTTTTTTACAGAAGTACTTCAAAATAAAATATTTTTCTGAAAAATCGAAACCATCTTCGCTAGATATTATAATTATATAATTACATTTTTATTCAGAAAATTTTCGTAATCGGTTATCAATTGAGGAATAAAATTTAAAGATACTAGTGTTTATGATTTGGGGCGCCTTAGAATTTTATAAATTTTTTGTGTAAATAATGCTTAAAAATTGAATTGTGAAAATAATTTTATTTTATATGCGTAATTAATAAAGCGTTTTTATGAATAATATTTTTTGATTGTGCAATTAATATTTACTCCTATTTTATAGATAAGTGTGCAGCGAGCATTTCACAATTTTAAATATAAAGATTTAAAACGATTGTTTGATTTTAAGTTTTTATAAATTTAATCATATGCGCGCAAAATTGGTACAATTATCTTTACATAAACGGAGCCTTTTAATTGATAACGGTTTTTACCATGTGGCAACTTTTTTTTTCTATTTTAATTTTGTAAATGAATTGCGTAATTAAATTTTAAAATTTAACAGAATTGTAAAAATATATAATTACGATAGCTATTGATTCTTCAGTAAGCAAAAACTAACCCAGTTTTTCTACGTTAAATTGCTAATTTAAATTTTATATTTGATTCTCATAATTTGGAACTTAAGTTTATTCCTAAAGATCTAATTTGTGAAAAAGTAAAATTTTTGCTTATTTTTCCAAAATTTCGAATATTTACCGAGAAATTAAAGCGGTATTTTAAAATCTTATTTAATTCTTATTTGAAAAAGTAAACCTCAAAATGAAAAACGGATTTCAAATTCGTGTTCTCCACCCTCTAAATAGTCAAAAATTTTCTTGACAAAAATTAAAAAAAAATTTATTTGAGCTATTTTTCAAAAAATAAAAATTATCAAATTTAGGGTTCAATTCTTTTTCGATTTGAAAGATTTTTTTTTAATCGATTCCTCATTCAAAACTGAACAAAGATAGGGAAGCCGATTTGTGATTTTGGTTTTTAAATTTTCAAAAAATTTAAATAAAAACAAACAGTATTTAAAAACTTTGCTTTAAACTGAATTTAATCATTGGAAAAAAAAAAAAATTGCAATGAAAGTATCAAAAAATATAAAATTAAGGAAAAAAATTACAGAAAAATTTTTTTTTAACACTTATCCTATTCATTTTATTGCGAAATTATTAAAAAATACCATTTTTTCTAATTTTTTCGGTCTTTAGCTAAGTATCTGTTAGGAAGAAACAAGACCAACTTTTTTTACAATTTTTTAAAAATTAACAACTAAAAACTCGGAAAATAAAAGATATTTTTGAAAAAAATTGGTAAATGATTCAAATTAAAGCCATAAATCAGAAAAAATGGTATTTTTTAATAATTTTGAGGTTAACTTTTTCAAATAAGAATTAAATAAGATTTTAAAATATCGTTATTATATCTCGGTAAAAATTCGGAATTTTGGAAAAATAAGTATTTTTTCGGATTCCTTATCATTTTTTGACTCTTAAAAGTCATATTAGAGATATCTGAAAATAATTCTCAATTTTAGTAGTAATGCCTTTAACTTATGAAACAATTACAAATTTTAAGGTTTATTTTAAATGTCTTACTTTTTTACAAGCATGACAGCTATCTCCGGTTTTTACTCATGGAATTATTAAAAATAGACTAATAACAATAAAAAAAAGTTTTGGGAGCTTATCAAAACAATAATCCTACTAATTTTTGCCTAAATCTTCGACTTATTGCAAAAAAACGATAGTCTCTTAAACTTTTGAGAAGCACTGTATTATATTTGGATGACCGAGTAACGAAAACATTAAAGTTTTACAAGAGGATCAGGTACATCATAATTTTTAATGAAAGAGTTAATTACCTTTTTAAAAACTTTTGATTGTAATTGAGCTAAGTTATTTTGTGGTAATGTTGATTGAACAGTATTGTTAGATTGGTTATTGAGACTTAAATTGGTCGATATTGGTAACGGGCTTACTGGTGAAGAAAGATTCTTTTTTTATTTAAAAAAATTAATAATTTTAATATTAAGCATTTTTTATTAAAACCTAATTACATTATAATCACCAATGTTCCCATAACTAGATTGAAATCCATTATTATTTTGATAATTTGTATTCGCTTGATATAACTGTGAATTATTTGAGTTAAATTGAAGATGATTAAGATTAAAAGAATGCAAGTTTTGGTTATTTTGTGAAAAATTTTGATTGTAATTCATTTGAATATTATTTAATCCTATTAGATTACTATTAGGATTGCTACTTGCAGTATTTGCAACAGTTTGATGTAAACTGGAATCCGAAAGAGCTCTAAAATCATGATATTAAAATATTTATTTAAATATTTTTGAAAATTAAAATATTTTTTTATTTTGAGTTAATTCAAAAATTTCTACCTTCTAAATGGATCAGTTTGATTTGGAAGTTGTAAAAATGAATTGTTGGTCAATAAAGTACTACCATTATCCTATTTAGTAACCTATTAGCTATAAAACTTTGAAAAAATACGTAAATAACAATCTTACTGTTTTTTTGCTTCCTTCATGTTTTTTTGGCTTTTGATGATTCTGAAACTGGCTCGAAAAGCTATTAATCTGATTATCATAAGTAACACTTATTTGCTCACTAAAATTCATAGATTCCTATTAAAAAAAATTATGTTTTGTCTAAATTTAAAAAACGAATAGATTCTTTAAAAAATTACTTCTATTTTGGAATTTATTGTATTGGTATTGTTTTCGTTTAAATGAATCATATCCGATTGACTACCAGTATTATTTGTTTTCTAATTTAATTAAATCAAATCAAAAGACATTATATATTTTTTTGGAATAGGTTAAACTAGTCAACGCTTACAATAGCCCGAGCAACTTCTCCCATTATAGAATGAAATGCAGCATTAGCTTCAGCTTCTTTTTGGTTTAAAAGTGCTATTTTCTCACTAAATTTTCTAGGTCCTCCAGCCATTTTATATATTTTATTAATCAAAAAGGACGTTTTCTTAAATATTGTCTGTATTACCAGTAACAAAAAAAATAAATAAATTTTTTCCTTTTTAAATCAATTTTATTCGCAGACCTTTTAAAATTCAAATCATTCCTTAAAATGAATTCATAAATTAAGTTAGCCAAAATTAATTTTAAATTATTTTTTAATAATAGAGAATTTAAAAACGTATTCCGTTCGTAGTGCTTTAATGTAGCCCTAGAGATCAAACGGATTTTAATAATGTGCTACTTTATGGAATATTTTTTGTTGTTCTTTATTTAAAATATCAATATTTTATCACTTTATTTCGTAAACAATCGACAAAATGTTTGCACTGCGGAAATAGATATGAAGCAAAAATTGGAATAAAAACAAACCAGAGAAGCTTTCTAGGACCTAAAAACTTATAATTCTTTTATTTATTTATTTTTTGTTGCTATTTCTTCCCTTTTTTTATTAATTTTCTATTACTATTAATATAAAATAATTCACTGATACAAGGCCTGGTAATTCCCGTTTGTATATATTATGTGCTACTTTATATATAAAAATAAACTATAAAATTTAAATTTAAATTTATGACTGCGACGAAAATTGTTTTTTTTATCTAAAATATATCTGAAAAAAAGGAAAATGGTCAATTCATTGTTAATTCTAGATGCTGATGTAACTCCTTAACTACGTTAAATCTTATTAAAATTTTAATCATTCATTTATTCGGTTTAATTTGTTTTGAACTGTTTTATTCTTTTAAATAATTAATCTTTCATGAATCTATTTTAAAACTTTTTAAACAATAAGAACTTTTAGTGGTCGTGAATTTATTTATTTAATTTTTTGAAATTTTCTATCATTCGTTAAATGAGTTTTATAAACAATAATAACGATTAATGATTTATAAATAACGATTAATGGATGGAAAATGTAAACAAGTTTAATTCATTTTTAAAACTTTAAAAAAAAAGACACTACATTTAATAGAAAAATTTCTTCAATTACATCCTGAAATATCGAAAACTAGAAGTTCTTAGAAACTGCCGTAATGTCAGATTTTTTTGATTCTCATATTAAAAAAAAATTATAAATTTCAGAAAAACCGTTCTTAGTTTTGGATAATTTTAGGCATAATTTCATACTAATATGGTAATAAATCTTATCCATATTATAATAATAATCAAATTTTTAAATAGGAACTAATCTGACCTCGGTTAGTTTCAAAAATATTATTTAGATAAATCTTCTTTTCTTAACAGTAAACATTGATTCCTACTAAAGAATATTTATAAACTCATTTTCATAAATAAAAAAATTAAATATCGATTGAATAAAAACATAAAAGAGTATATATTTTTTATATTATAATTTTTTATATTAATTTATATATTATTTTTGTATTTTATTTTTGTAGATTCCGGCTGTTTATACCTGGACGGTGAGTCGCATTACGATAATTAAAAATAAAATTTTTTATTCACTATCCCTATAAGTTAGATGAAAATTAATAAAAATATTTAAAAAATAATATCGTTACATGGAACATTATATCTATGTTTTAATTTTAAATATGTAAATTACATTTTTAAATATTAATTTAGAAATAAAATATTGTCTAAAAAATTTTTAGGCATATTAATGTATTTATTTTATTTTAGCATACATAATAATAAATTATCATTAGAGTGTGCGATTCTAAATCTAAAATTCAAGAGAACTGTATGTTTTCGTTTTTTTTTTTTACAAATTTCGAACTTATTATTATAATTATATTAATTTTTGAGCCTTTACTTCTAAAAACACTGCTGCAAATTCCTTTTATTTTAAAAATATAAAAACTATCTCAAGCTAGGAGATCATTTTTGTTGGAGGATAAAAATTAGTTAGGTATTTCATCATCACAATCAATAAGCCTGGAAAAAAAATATATTCAAATAAAAAATAAAAATAAATTTTTTATGTCATTAAATAAAAAAATTACAAAAAAAAACTTGTTATTTAAAATATAAATTCACCTCTCTATTGTCAAATTAGTTGATTTATCAAATATGTTTAAGGGAAAAATCATTTGACGAATAAAAATTTTTTTTTACCATACAGTGCTGCTACGATACAGTGTTATTACGAAAATTCACGTGAAATTACGTGAATTTATCAAAAATTACGTGAAATCCGGTAAAATTACGTAAATTTACCAAAGTAAAAAATTGTAAATTTATAAATAAAAAAATCACTCTTTTAGAAGAATTTATTTGATGTACCGGTATATTCTTTATTTCCAGTAAATACGGTAAGAATAAAAAAAAATTAATAGAATAAAAATGTTTTTGAATAGAAAAAGAAAATCATTTTCCTATATAAGTTAATTCTGCAAAAATGTAAAAAAATAAATTTTTGTAGATGACGTTTTCTTTAAAATAGCATGTTCTTTACTGTTCTAAAGATTATATCTTTTATTTGACTTTTCTTTATAAGGCAGTAGGGATGACTTACATAAATTACTTATTTTAACCTTAAGTTCCTCGAAATTTGATTCGGAATCAAAAATCGAAAAATTTTTAACTTGGAAAGGATGATCTTTAGTACAAGTACTTTATTAAAAAATCAATTTTAAAAGCGTGTACTAATTTCGAAGATTTAAGGTAACAATTATTTAAACGGTTTATGATTTGAATAAATTTTCGATTGATTATTTTAAAAACATCATCATATTTTTCTTTATATTGCTTTATCCTTTAATCAACTTCCCAGTTAATTTTAAAATACTGCGAACACACTAAAATAGAGACTCAAACAGATATATTACATTTTTTCAAAATGGGAACGGTACTAAAATAAAATAAAATTTTTTAATTAATTAAGTGTGAGAAAATAAAAAAATCAACAAGCCCAATTTTTTGATTTTTAAAATAATTATTTTATGAACAGAATAGAGCGGTTTTATTTTTTTTGAAATTTGCGTTTTGATTGGCCTCAGAAAAGTTTCAGTGTGTTCGCAGTAATTTTAAATTTACTGGGTTCATAAATTACAAAAAACTTTAATAAATCGTCATTTAATGTCATCTAACGCCATTTAACGTTTTCTAACGCCCTTTAACGGCTTTTGTTAAATGACGTTACATGCAGTTAGATAACTAAATATTTAAAGATTCGTCAAAAAAATAAAAGAATCTGTTAACTTTTCGAAACCAATTTTTCTTCTTTAGCTTTGAGCGATTCCTATCTAGCTATGTTTTGAGTTAGCTGTGGCCCCCTCATGTCAAAATCTGATTTGAGATTCTCACGACCATATTCTCATGAGATCTCAGTCCTCATTACAATACATTTACATGTAACTCTATTTGAGATCTCATGAGATTATGGTCACCAATAATTTCTAATGAGATCTCATTGAGATTCTTACAGGGGCCGTGACACCTAGTTAAAGAATCAATATGTTCAATCATGTTTTTTATAGAAAAAAATTTATTTCATCTAACGACCAAAAAATGAAATTTTCTAACGTCATTAACGTTAGAAGACGTTAGATAGTGTTTGATAGCGTTTCTACTGAAATATAAAAAATAACTGAACAACTTAAAACTATATTTAACTTTATATAAAATAATTGTTCCTTAAAAACTTATAAAGCTAGAGTTGGCGCAGGTCTAAAATCGTCTAATTGATTTTCAAATCTTTTTGCTGTACAGACTCCTTATAACTAGAGAATATTTTTGAGCAATAAATTGTTTAAAAGTCTTTTCCTATATCCTTATTTTTCAGTTTTTTTGTAATAGCAAGAGAACGATTGCAAATAATTTTATGAAAATCATGCATAATATAGATATTAATATTGTCAAACTATTTTTTTTTAAATTTTGAAGAAAAAAAATTTTTGACCAAAATATTTGCGTTTTTCGACATTTTGATATAAGTCTGGTAAATTAATTCCGATCGAACTGAAATAAAAAAAATCAAATTCTCCATAATTTTTTCTCTAAAATGTTTTTTACCGTTTTTTGATTTACTTATAATAACATATAAAACAAGTAAGCGTCGCCTTTCTCCTTTTCAAAGCGAGCTAATTCGTCTATGTGTTATTTTTAATTTTTAAAAATTTTTAAAATCAAAGTAAATTTGGTGTAAAATGTAAAGTTGCTTTGCTCCATGATTCTGTGTCGATCAAAGCATTCTGATATTTAATTGATATTAATAATTTGGAGTTTTATTTTTAATTTAAAAAATTAGTACTGGAACGTAGTGTCCAAAATTAGCTCTTCTGTTTTATTCCGATTTCTTAAGAATTTTATTCATCAAATTTAAGCTCAAGTTTTGGCTTTTTTTTTTCAAAGTTTCTGTTTGTTATGAAGTGTATCTATTTTCTTAATAGTTTCCATGCAAAATATTATGTTTTTAGTTAAAGTTGAAACAGCATATACAAAGCTTCGCTTTGAATAATGCATAAAAATGATTAAAAAATATGTTTAGAATAAAAAAATTTAATTTTTTTAAAGTTTTGTATTATATATTTGCCTATTTTAAACTTTTATCCCTTCTACTATCATATTTTCGATCTGTCCTTTTTTGAACATAATTTTTAATATAACACCAGTTCCTTTCAATTGGATTTAATTTAAAAGATCATTTGCATATAGAATTTATAAATTTGATCTTTCATCAAAAGTAGGGTGTTTTGGAAGATTTTAGGAAGTTTTGCCAATCCATAATCTCAGGGCCGGCGCCAGCTTTCCATAATCGCAGTGGCGAAATTGTAATTTAAAGACCCCCTCCCCTCCATATTTTAAAGATTCAACCCCATTCATTTTTATGATCAAGGATCATTTTCTGTTAAGATTTTCCTTCCAAATTTTTTTCTAAGGAATTCGAATCTAAGCGAACATTAAAGTAATTCTCAAAAATTTAAAGTAAATACAGTGTGACCTCTATTTTGTGAAGAGGCTGTGTATAGGAAAAAAATTTCAGAAAATCGATATTTCACAAGATAGAAACAGGAGGTGACCGGGTTAAAAAAAATATTATAGTCTTTTTTGTGAAATAAAAACAATAAACAGCAATGGATTGCACATCTTTCTTTTCAAACTGACATTAAAAATATCTTATTTTTAATTATGTAATAAGTCAACAAAAAAATTTAACTTTATGAGTGTTAAATATTTTGTCTGAATATTTTTGAACAAATAAATTTCCCAAAATACCAGGTTTGTCTTATTTCAAGGTCAACTTAAACAGATGCCTCTGTTTTTAACCACATTATGAAAAGTAAAAAGCAACTGATGAGGAATGAACCGAGTAAAGTTTTCAACGAGTCGAGAATACTGAACGACTCTTCTACTCAGACTGAGATGAGTTGGTTTGTCGAAAGCTTGTTTGATACTAATGTTAAAAAAGTATATAATTTAAGAGGAAAAAAAAAGTGAATTGTAAATAGTTTATTTCAAAATATTAAATTGACTTAAATTGATAAATTTTTTTTTAAATTTTAATCATGTGATCATGAAATTGACAATTTGAGATTAATGTAAATTTTGAGACTCAAATTTTTTTCAAAATTTTTTTACTTTTTTTCGAAAAATAGACTCAAATTTTACAAGCTTATTTTTCAAGATAAATTTGGAGACCACCAGTTTCATTTTTAACAAGCGAATTTTTTTGTGTAAAATTTGAGACTCAGTAGTCCTATTATTGACCTGCCCCTCAAATTTTAATGTAAAAGAGTACTGGAAGGAACCTAATTTTGCTTTTTTTTCATTTCACAGAATAGATATTTCACAAAATGGATGTTAACAAAATAGAGGTCAAACTGTAATTGATTGTTTTTAATGAATTAAACTGATTTTTTTAAAATAAATTCACAATTACAAAACTATCTCATATGTGGAATATATATTATTTTCCTTAACAGCGCATCACCTAATGAATTTTTACACTGTTAGTTTTTTTAACTTAAAATTTTGTAAGTTTAAACATATAAAAAAATTGGCAGGTGTGAGTTTAAAGTAAACTATGTAGTTTAAACTTACAAGTTAATTATGAATATTTTTCCATTTACAAATTGATAAAAATTTCACGGTCATTTTATTTTTTTTATGCTTTTCTTCAAGAATATATTTTATTTCGGCAAATTTCAAAAAGCCTATTTAATTTAAATCATGAGAAAATTCTATATTTTTTTTTATAAAAGCAAACAGGGCCGGCGCTACATGGAGGCTAAAAGTGCTTTAGCACCACCTAGGTTTTTAAACTCAGCTTTTTATTTTAAATTTAAAATTTTTTTTTTCAAACATAGGTTGGTAAAAATAAAATAAAACAAATACAGAACAATCGATTGTTTAACTTTCTAGTTCTAGTTCAATTTTTTTAAAAAAAGTTTCTCATCGGTTAAATGAAAAATAAAACTACTCCTAATTAATTAGATGAAACAATATAATTACCGTATTTCCTCAAATACAAGCTCACTCAAATAAAAGCGCGAGGCTTGTATTTGAGGCAAAAAAAACCTTTTATTTGAGTTTTTTTCGATTCAAAAATTGTCTCGATTAGAAGATTGCTTTATTTAAAATTTTAAATTCCCATAACTTTATAACAAATAAATAATCAGCAACATTATTTTTTTATTACTGTAAAAGATTCAAATAAAAGATCTTTGTTCTTTTATTTGAGTCATTTTCTAAGACCAAAAAAAATTCAAATAGAAGGTCTTCAAAAGATAGCGACTCGATCTTGTATTTGAGGAAATACGGTAATTTCTATTTTTTCCCAATATTATTTTTATATTCTTTTAATTGAAGAAAAAGAACATCCGAAAATCGAGCCGCTATCTTTTGTAGACCTTCTATTGAGCTTTTTTGTTGGTTATAAAATGACTCAAAAAAAAAATAAAGAGCTTTTATGAATTTGAATGTTTTAATGAAAAAAAAAATCCATGTTGTTGCTAATTTTATTTATAATTAAAATTTTAAATAAAAACAATTTTTTATCCAGACATTTTGGATCGTAAAAAAACTCGAATAAAAATTTTTTTGGTCCGTATTTGAAAAAATATGTTAGAAATTTTACTTTTTTTGAATCCTTTTTTGACAAAAACATTACTCAATTAGAAGAATTTCTTGATGTGCCGGTATATTTTTGGGGAGTAAAAATCCAATTGTTGTAATTTAATAGAGGAAATTTTATGAATTTTATTGTGTGTGGATGGGGGGGGGTGTATGACCCCAGTCATCGATACCCTTAGCACCACCTAGAATTTTTGCCTAGCGCCGGCCCTGAAAGCAAAGATATTATTTAAATTTATTTAAACGAAGGGTTATAGAAATTGTGAATTTTCTCGGTTAGATGAAAATAAATAAAATTTCAAAATCAAAAAAATTAAATATCTAAATTAGATATAAATTAATTAAAAAAAGATATATTTTTTTATTAAAAGAATTGAAAATTTTTTCATCGGAGTGGCGGCCGCCACGCCGCCACACACGTGGCGCCGGCCCTGCATAATCTTCAGATCGAGAATAAGCATCTTCTGAAATTAAATTAAGATCTTTACCCATAATAAACAATCTTATGCTCCTCACTTTTCTGATATCAAAAAAGACTAATTTATGATGCCTGAGCCCATTAAATTAAACAAAAAAGGCAAAGATTTACTTTTAAAGGGTACTCTTTTAAAATAATACCCCTGTCTAAATCTAAGTTAGATCTCGTATTAGATCTATCGAGATTCTAAATGAGATTATCATGCGAAACTAAATTTGAACTAGTGAGATCTAATGGAGATTCTCTGTAATGTTTTTCGCATTTGACTCTCGTTTGATCTCATTCGAAAAAATGTAATTTCAAATAAAAAATAAATGAGATTAAGAGAGGGTCTCGCAAACTCAATGATAAGCTGTTTCGAAGAAAGGTTGAATGTATTTAATTATTCATATTTTTAGAAGGCTACAATTTCGTAATGCTTAAACTAATATTATATTAATTTTTTTTGGTGGGTTAATCAATAAAAATTTTTTTTAGATTTGAAAATTTTTATTTAAAAAAACGTTTTTCAGTGAAAAATAAAAATTAAATCAGTTATATTGGAATCTTTTGGACCTATTGAAAGAATAAAAAAAAAGCAAAATTTTTTAAAATTTGATCATCAGTTTTGGTATCGAAACATTTTCTCTTTGCCTTTGTTTTAATCCAATCATAAGTTTCACTTTGTTTGCTTTCACATATATTGAATTTGATAAAAAATGCATCTTTAAAAAAAATTTAATATTTTTAAAAGAAAAAAATTAATAAAATTACCTCTCAATAATTCGATTTTTGACAAATCTAAAGCTTCACGTTTTGATCTTGAACTGCCTTCTATTATATAGCCATTTGATAATTCATCTTTGGTGAACAAAATATCCATAACTTGAGTAACATATTTAGCTGTTGACGATGCACTTACAAGTTTTTGTTGTTGTACATCTAAGATAAAAATGAATTAATAATTAACTAGTTGTTGAATAAATGACATAATGTTTAAAACTTACGACTTGTTTTTTTCTTTCTTCACAAGGTCTTTTACTATTGTTTTTCACCAAGTCAGACAAAATACTCTTGATCTCAATAATCTCATCGAATAACTAAAATATAATAAAGTTAAATTAAATTCTAAAATTAAAATATAAATATTACCTTTTTATAATTTTAAATTAAATTAAATATATATAAAAAAATTAATTTTATTCATATTTTAGAAAAATCAGGTCTTTGATTGAGTAAAAACAAGCCAGTCTACGAGGTTTTCATTTCAAAATCTATTCAACAATTGTGTAATAAAAAAGATAATATATTCGAATTCAAAGGTATACAAAAATTGATTATTGTTATTGTATTTTAAATTATTTTCATTTAGATAAAAGTTTTGCCATAAGAGTTCAATCGATTATATTGGACCTCCCAGCAAAAGCCGCTGTTTTACAAACAAAGCAATTTAATGGAGAGTTTGGTTGTTTGAATTGCTATCATCCTGGAGAATGGTCTAATATTTTGCATAAGTGACTTTACATGCCTAAAAAGGTTTTTTTACATTTTTAATAATTCATACTCTTGTTTAACTAAATTTCTAAATCTAGATAAAAAATCGAACAAATGACGTGTTTAGGTCAATGGCGCGATAGGCAAAACAAAATAATGAGACGATATTTGGCATTAAAGGTGAAACTTCACTATTGAGCATCATTAATTTACCAGTACAAGCACCACTTGATTATATGCATTTAGTTTTACAAGGGCATACTAAATGGTTAATTAAGCAATATTTTTTCTCCGAAAAGTCAAACGACTTTTATATTGGTAATTTAATTAACTAAAATAAAAAAAATTAAATATTATGTTTATTTATGTTTATTTTCAAGGAATTTTTTTAGATAAAGTGAATCATCTGTTGAAATTACAAAAAGTGCCTCACAACACGAGTCGTCGAATTAAACACATTGATTCAAAACTTCAATTTAAATCGAATGAATTAAAAATTTTTTTGTTCTACCAAATTATTCCCTTTTTAATTGACTTACTACCGAGTTCTTATTTTTATATGCTTTCGTCTTATGTGTTTTCAATTCGAACGCTTTACGAACCAATCAAACATACTCATAATCTAAACAAGGTGGATCATATGTTAAACAAATATGTGTCTCAGCTTGATGATAACTTTGGAAAGTATGCTTACGATTATACTGTTCATGCTCATTTACATCTTGTAGAGCAAGTAAAAAATCATGGACGGCTTCAATGTCATTCTCAATTTGAATTTGAAGTAAATATTCAGATATTTGTCTTATATTTGGTTTTTTAAATTTTCGAATTTTTTTTCAGGGCGCACTTTACAATTTGAAAAATTTGATTCACGGAACTCGAGGATACCTTGGACAAATAGCTAATCAATTGTTATTAAATAAAAATTTTTGTCAAAATTTGGATAAAGAAGTTTTTCAAAACAAAGATCTTTTCGAATTTACTCATGGAAATTTTTATAGCTACAATCATATAAATTCCGGCAAAAATCAACTCTTGCCTCCTTTCGAAATGAAAAATTTGGATCAAATTTTAGCATATAAATTTAGAACCATATTTAATGAATGCATAGACGAAAATATTATAACTTCAAATCGAGTTTTATATGATCAAAAAGTTTTACATTCGAAAAATTAAAAAAGAAAAGGCGACACAAATAGTTATACGATCAATTTCAGTGATGAAACAGGCAATAGTAATGGAGAAATTATTTATTTTTTCGAATACAAAGGAAAATGCTACTGTCTAGTTGAAAAATTTCTAAATTTCATACAATTTGATCGAATACTTCCGAAATCATCCGGTGTTTTTTTCGAATTTGTCAAAAAACAATTTCAAAATTTTTATAATGATTTCAAAAATATAAATTTTTTTGAATCACTACAAGCGAAGCTAAATACACCTGTTGTTAACGATTTAAAAAATAAAAGTACAATACCAATAAATGATAATATATTTTTATCAAATCAGAAAACTAATCAAAAAGAAGAAAACCAATTAAAATTCAAATCCAAAATAGGACGCCCACCAGGAAGGAAAAATAAGAAAAATCTAAAAGAAGAAATAATTCAGAGTATAAAAAGACGACCTAATTCAAA
>NTPY01000817.1:0-10405 GCA_002922825.1 Brachionus calyciflorus | reverse complement strand
CATCCTAACTTTACTTATCCCAAACCATTCATTTCAGACATGGGCAATTTGAAAAAAAAAAAGTTTATTCATTTATAAAAAAATTGTTTCTAACTATTTTAAAACGAGTTAAAGAATATTAACACTAGAAGCACCAACATTTTTTATACCTAGAAGCACCAACAGCCGTCAAAATGACCGCTATTCTTTAATTCATTTTTTTCAACAAAAAAAAAATATAAAAACAGTAATTTTGTATTTTTTACTAAAATTTAAGTTAATAGAATAGACTTAAAGCATAATGAAAATTTGTAAATTATTTTTTCCGAAAGAAATGAAAAAAACAGACGATAACTCATTTTTGAAGAAAAAAATTGAATTATTTTCTCATAAAAATTCGAAAAATTACGGTTTTATATCATCAAAAATTAAAGACTTAAATGCTTTTTTTTTCTTAAATATTCAAATATATACTTATTAAAATAATAAAAAACAAGAATTATGATCTTTTATTTTTAGCCTCCATCAAAAACGAGAAAAAGCGGTCATTTTGACCGCCTGGTGCTTCTAGGTATATAAACTAGATTTTACGGGAAAATATCAACTTTATAATAAACTAACACAAAATTGTTAAAATATACTTCAAAATATGGCGCTAGACAAAAAATTGGCATGATATCTTAATTTTTTGGAAAGTTACAGCTCTTTAAAAAGTAAAAAGCGGTCATTTTGACCGCCTGGTGCTTCTAGTGTTAATTTAAAATAATTCAGCCAATTTTAAGAAAGTTGCTCGCTATAAAAACAAAAATGTATGAAAAAAAGCAGTTTTTCTCGAGTTTTTGACGTAATACTAAAAATTTTCGAAGAAATTTTAACCGGTAAAATAACTTTTAAAAAGCGATCGATTGATTTATAAAAAGGCTGGGTTCCGTTTGGACCCCATTTGCGACTCTTGAGTGTTAACATTCCTGTAACAGATTTTTTAAAAATGGTTAAGCAGGAAAGGATGTAAAGATAGAAGTTTTTTCTTAAACATGAATTTTTAAGAAGATTTTATTCCAGTTAGCCAAATACATGACGCATTGACAGCTTTAAAAATTTTAATTTTTTATGTAATGGTTTTAAAAAAAAAAATAAAATAATAACCCTATTGTAAAGCTTCATTTTATTATTGGGAAAATTTCATTCTATATAACTGAACTTATTAATATAAATAAAATGTCTTTAGAATCAACGAAATACGAAGAACGAATTAAACAAAAAAAATCTGATTTTTACGAATTTATTTAAATTAAAATAATAAAATAAAAATATTTGAATGTTTTATTTAAGTATTAAATCATATAAACGAAAATATATTCTCTAAAATTTTTTTTTCAGAATGAATCTTTCAAATCACCAACTAAGCCCAATTTTTCACAAATTTCATCATCTGAATCGTTACGATGGTCTTGAATATATGTAAGAGTCGATTCAAGTTTTTCTCTTACTTTTTCGTGAGTTAAAAATTTTAATCGTGGAACTATTATTTCTTTTGATAAACCAAAGTTTAAAAAATCTTTAATTTTTGATATTTCACCTTTTATCTCGCCTTTCAACTCACCTTCTTTCTCGCCTTTTAACTCACTTTCTTTCTTATCTTTTTCACGTTTGATTTTATCCTCGATTTCACTTTGAATCATTAGATCATATTCGATTAAAGCGTCCGCATTCCAGTTAGCCAAATGCATTTTTTTGTACGCGTCTTGTATAACTTTGTCAGTATCTTCAGGTATTGCCGAAGCCGTTCCGCATTTGTTAAAAAAATCAAGCCATTGTTCTTTTAACGAGAGCTTCCCGTCTACACGTTTTATCTGGCCCGCTTTAAGTTCTTTATCAAATCTCTTAATCTCATAAAATTTCCATGTCATTAAATTACTTGGAAATTCGGCCTTTAGCTCTTGAATCATTGGCACAACGGTCTTTTCGTAAAATATATCGTTCAAATAACCGTCAAACAAATTTTGTTTTGACAATGCTAGCAAATAGACTTTTGGTAACTGACTATAAGTTTCTCCAGATTCCAATTTTGACCCAATCACTCTGGCCATATAATATTGGGTTCTTCTTAAAAAATTTTCTTCTTTTTCTCTTTGCATTTCAACAATCAATTCTTCACCTTTTTCAGTTCTGCATCGTACGTCTACAATTGATTGTTTGGCTTTACTTTTGAAACTAGGAATCTGTTGTTGAAGTATTTCAATTTCTTGAACTTGGTCATTACCTTGAAAATTGAGAAGACTATTTATTGCACTGATCAAAATTTCTTTGTGATTTTCATTGCCAAATAACATTTTGAATGTCCCATCATACGTTGGATCCGCAAAGATATTTTTGTTTTGCGTTTTATTTGTTTTCGACATTTTGACCGTTTTTTAATCTGTTTCAGTTAAATATCTAAATTTAATTTAAAAACTAAATAAAAATAATTATTTGAAAAAATTCAAAAATAATACCAAAACAATAAAAATTACCATAGAATAAATAAATATTAAAAAGAATAAAAAATGCTAAATATCTTAAAAATATTAAAGCAGTTCTAATTAAAAACAAATCGGGCGCCATCATACATAGTAACCCAGAAAATTTAAATGAAATAAAAGAAAAAATGAAAAAAATTTTTTACTATTTTATTCATACACCAAAAAAATCCTTAAAGAAATACTCCTTTCAGCTCTTCGCACTTTCAAAATCAAATTCTATTTTGGATGTTTACATGTCTTTCGTGATTTAAACCGGGTGTAATTATTCGAAAAAATTCGGGGTGTTTGCTTTGAAGGATACAATAAAATAATATTCATAATATACTTCACAAAAAAAGTTGAAGTATATTAATGATCAGTCAAATATTTATTAAATTTAAAAAATTAGACTCGTGTATACTACGCTAGTGACTAAAAGCTCTACTTCCTTAACTTAAGCCGAATCGAGAGAGAAAAAACAAGCTAAAAACTAGCTAGTTATCAAAAAAGCATCGAGTAGTACCTAAAAAAAGTATCAAAATAGATGGTTTTTTTAATTAAGCATTGAAATTGTGTGGATTGAACGGGCACACAATTTCATGTAAGCTATTTTTCTATTAATAAAAGATTACTAGTTCACTAGTTTTGTCACAAGGAAATTATTTTCAAAACAATAGCTTATAAACATTGATTTTTTGTCGCATTTTTATGTTAGACTTTTTCCATATACGCTCTTATTTATTCAAATTCATTGGTAAAAAAAATTGGGAAAGGTTATTCAAACCAGTTTCAACCAGTTAAAATTCAAACCAGCTATCGATTATCATTTATCAATCTCGATAAAGTGTAAGGAATCTCACAAAACTACACTAGATTGAAGTCTTAGAGGGTTTTTTTAAATTTATAGAAAAAATATACATCTTAAAAAAGGTATCAAATTGAATCTATTTTGAAAAAAAAGTCTCAAATTGTTTTTAAAATAGAAAATATTTTGTTTTTTTCTTCGATTTGAGGAATATGTACTTTTTTCAGGTAACTAAAAAAATTGTACAATCAAATTTCAAATATTGATATGCTTAAATATTTTTGTTTGAGAATATAGGATTGTTTGAGAATAAAGGAAATAGGAGTGAAAAGTTCAAGTTTTTCTCTAATTTTTTCACAAAAAATTTTCTTAAAAAAAAGGAGCCGTTTTTCTTTATTATTTAAATTTTTTTAAAAATTAATCAATTGGCGAGTATTGGTTTATTCAAAAGCTGGTAAGAGAAGTTTTTAAATAAAAAAAAAATCCGAAAAATTCATTCATTCCAAAATGATATCTTGGATATTATTATCCCACCATTTTTTATACTTTGATTTAGCTAGTTTTTCATAAATATTTTAATACGTTTAGAAATTTTTACTTAAAATCTGACTTTCTTTTTTAATCGTTTTCAAAAAAAAAAATTTTTTTTGAAAATAAACAAATTGAGATTTTCAAAATTATTTCACTAAAAATTTTTATAATGTTCTGAATTTTTTAATTATTTTTTTTTAAAAGTGAATTCACAAAATTTTTATCTCATGTAGCTGTATTCTCTAATTTCAGTTTAATACGGTGGTACGCTATGCTACGCAACGGTGTGGCTACGCTACGACATAAAATTGATAGAATTGCAGTATTATCTATTGATAGAAGTGTAGTAGCCTTTAGTCTTAATTTATCATGAATTGTTTCATTTTTAAAATCAAGTGATATTGATTCCAAACAATTCATGTATTTTTGTACCCTATTTTGAAATACTTAAGTTGATCTATATTTTCCGAGTTAATGGTTTTTTTTATCTTTTCATTACCTCCCTTTTCAAATTCATTGTTTAGTTCACTTTAATCATACTTATATTGAAGGCCTACTGAGTAATGGTAATTTTTTTGTTTTCAGTTATGCTCAAGCTTTGGATTTTTAAATTGCCGTCATGTGTAATAACATGATCAATCCAACTTCTAATTTTTTTACCTTCTTTGGTATGTCTACTAAAAGTATAGCTATTTTGTTCACAATTTAGAACATCGTCTAGTTTTAATCTTTTTGTATGAATTTTACCAAGAGTTGCATATATTTATTTGCCTCTGTTCTGTCTTAATATGTAAGGTATACATTTATTACTGTTAAGTTTTGCTTTTTTATTACGTCTTTTAAGTTCGAAAATTAGAATTCGAGAGTAATTTAGAGAGTAAAAAATTAAATTGTAAAATGTGTGATTAATTGGTTCTCTTAGAAAAAATGAGCTAATATTTTAATAAAAAAGCTTGATTTATTTTTTTATTGAATTCTAAAAAAATCAATTTATCTAAGAGCTGATTTTTTTTTTAACCCAAAACGTCGAGCTCTTGATGTACAAAAAATTTTAGTGTCGTATTAGCTATCATATACCAGTTATCCGAAAAAAACTACATTATTAGTTCGATAATATTTTGTCTAAGGTATGAGTTACCTTAATAATAATATATATACTCCTAAATATTCTTAAAAGTCTATTTATGAACTTAATTAAATTAACTAAATTAATTGATCTTTTTTGTAAGATTTAATTATTTAATAAACCACTTCTCTAATTATCTAATATTTTTTAATTATTTCTTAGAGACTTTTTATAAATTTCTCTAACTTAGTTGACCAATAAAATTTTTAATTTATAAAAATGATTGGTTTGACATTTTTTTTTTGAAAAATTTGTATGACAATTTTGTATATGACAATTTTAACTTTTACCAAAATTTATTTTGATTCTTTGATTTAAAATTGAAAATTTCACTAAAATAATTCTGATTAAATCTCGTTATTTTCTCGTTAAAATCTCATTTGATTAAAATAAATAAAATATAAATAAAAAAATCCGTGATCATAGGTCAATTGAAATCACTATGAGAATCTCAAATTTATCTTTTTAGAATCTCAAAAAAATATTAAAAAAATTTAGTCGTTTTTTTTTTAAGAAACAGTAGAGATAACTAAGAGAAAAAGTAAAAATAAATAAAGAGAAAGAGTAAAGTTAAATTAAGAGAAAAAGTAGAGATAAGCTAGCGAAAAAGGTTACAGAGATCTCTCAAGAAAAAACTACTTATTCTCAATTTGATCTCTTATATTTCTTATCGTATTTCTCTATTAGATCTCAAATTAGACTCAAAAATCATTTGAATAATTATATTTCAAAAATTGACTAGTTTTATTTTATTTTTTTAAATTTTATTTTATTGTTTGCAAAGTGTCCCATACCATTGCATTTATAGCATTTGATTGTTCTTGGACTCTCTCTCCTTTCAGGTGTCGAATTTCTTTTAGACCGACTATAACTCTGAGAACTAAACGTTACTCTGCGATTTGAATTTGTTTGATTTTGTCTTGGTGGATAATTTCGGATAAATTTACCTTCGTCTTTCTTGTTCTCTTGAAATTTCTTCCAATGGTAACAATCAATCGTATAGTGTGACTTTCCACAAAATTGACAAAGTGGCTTTTTAGAAACATTTTCAACCACTTGTTGATGTTTTCCATCACTAACTGCGTTTATAGTCTCGTTTATTGCTAGTACTGATTCTTCTTTCTCATCTGTACATTTCTCAATCTTTTTCGCTTTTTCCCATATCTCCTTAAAATTTAGACTTGAATCATTAATAATTAACCTTCGTGTAGATTTACTAACTCCATCTATAAAAATCTCGGTTAAGTGTTTTTCGAGCTCAGTTTTATCGTTTTTGCCTAAATCCTTCAAGTAATTTAATAATCTATGTCCAAATTGTTCGACATTCTCATCTATCCTCTGTTTAGCACTGTAGAACTCAATTTTCTTATTCTTAACATTTACATGAGTTAAATGCTTTATCATGTGTTGCTTAATCTTTACGTAGTCACTCTTTTCATCTGCCATGATTTTAAATTTTTCGAAAGCCATGTCTTCGAAAAACGAAACGACTTGACTCGCTCTATCATCATTATCCCACTTAACTGTTTGTGATTCAAATTTTTCAAACCATTCTGTCACATCCTGTGATGATGATCTTAATGTTTCAATTCTAATTGGTTTGTTTACACTCATTTGTTTAGTTAAGCTGCATAAAGTAGTTAATAAAGCATTGTTTGTCTCTCCTTTGCTCGAATTTTCACTTGACGCACTTTGGTCTATCTGCACTAGCGTTTCTTAATACCATTTTTCCCAAACACTTTCCGGTATCTCAATTTCTCTTTGTTGAAACCAATAAAAAACTTTTTTCGCTGCTATGTTTAAATATTCATCGTCTAATTCCTCGATTAGCTTGAATGTGCTCTCTAAATAGTAATCTTTTTGAATCGAAACCAATCCTAAATTTTTCAGATAACTCGCGGTGGTTCGATTTGTTTATAAAATTTTCTAAACAGTGTTGTGTAAATTTCTTTCGGTTTAATACATTCTATTCCAGATTCTTGATTACTTTACATAAAAAATCTTTTAATTCATTACAGGATTCTTGCTTATTGTTATTTAATTTCGCTTGCTCTTTATCAAATTCTATCCAAATGGACTTAACTGTATCTGAAACTTCAAATTTTTCAGATTTAATTTTTTCTTTTGTTTTCTCTGCCTCTAGCCTTATCTCAACATCATTTGATTCTGTGGCACTTTTAAATAACCACTCTATATACGAATCTACTGTGTTAATTTTTAATTCCAAAATTTTTGTTCCTAAACTTTCTTTTTTTATAAAATTATCCAAAGAGTCATCTGTAAATGTTTTGTTTTTCTTTAGGCAATTAGAAATGTTTTGTAGAGCCTTAATAATGATACTTTTATCAATTTGACTGGTCATTTTATTCCTATTACTGCTGTCACCAAATATATGTCGTGCCGATAACTTAACACGACTTAGGAATAATTAGATTTTTCGAATTTATATTAGGAATAAAATTTGGGTTCTTGATCGAATAGGATTTTGACTTATAAATAAATCTTCGATTAATTCTAAGAGAGCAATTTTCTTTCTTAATTTAATTAAAAACTTAATAAAAAGATCCGGTGGTCTCTTTCAGACCCTCCCGCTACGGATTTACGGCTAACCCAAATATCAGTTGAGGTTTTTCAAATTATTAAACAAAACTAAAAGTTAAGTTTATTTTGAAGTCTTTTATTATAAAATAAAATCTTGTTTAAAAGTTAAAAAATACAAATTATAAATAGTTAAAGTTTTCAAAGTTTTAATATTTAACTTTTTTTTAAATTGCTAAATTATAAATTCATAAAATTAAATATTGAATTTATAATTTGCAATATTATGCGAGCGAGGTGTAATTTAAATTTAATATTTCAAATTGAAATTTTTCAAATTTCAATTTTATTTTTATTTTCAATTTTTCTTAAATTAAATTTTATATTTTATCTATCTTTTAGATAGCACTACACCTGTAAAAAGCACTTGTTACCGTGGTGGAAATGCGTTTGTCACATGACGTCAATTTACGTCATGTGTATATGATAGCTAATACGACACTAAAATATTTTGTACATCAAGAGCTCGACGTTTTAGGTCAAAATAAACAATCATTCGACTTTTATAGTCAACTGATACACCAGTTTCAATAAATTAAATAGACTTACAAGCTCATAAATATCTGGATGAGCTTTTTTCAAAAGTCTATAAGAAAAAAAAGTCTCCACTTTGATAAAGTCTCCAAATGATAGTAACCCTCAGAGGGCCCTTGATTTATAAATATAGACTTTGTACCTGTTTTAAAACAGGTATGTTCAAAACACTGTTAAATGTGTGAATCAGGAAGTGAAAGAAAATTGCATATTTATGACTAATAGAAAAATCTACAGTTGTAACATGGGGTAGTTGTTAGAAAAATTCCAGACACTAGGCCCCTTTAGGTTTTTTTCTAGAAAAATGACCCACCCCCCTGTCAGAAAANTTTTAACAAACTATACCTACTATACAAAGGTAAAGGTACAAATTTAGAACCTAAGCTTAATATATTAGCTAACTCTTTTACTAAATTGTCATCAAAATTTATTTTACCTATTGTATAAACATTTTCGTTTATTTTAAAAATCTCTAACTCAGAATTTATAACTATTTTTTCTGGTTTAAATTCTGAACTTTCCGAAAATTTTGTTGTTTATTTCGGGTATTCATGTTCGTATTATTATTTTTATAATTAATTTTATTATTATTTTCAACTTTATCTAGACTTTTAAAACTATTATCATCATTAGAAAATTTATTACTTTCCCTTGAATAAGTTTCACGTTCATGCCTCGAAGAAGTACTCACATTTCTACTCCTTGATTTATGTCTATTCGATCTAGAACTATCAAAGTTAACATTTTTTCCATGCATATTATCACCAACAACATGACTTTTATTTGAAAATCGATTAGATTTATTATAATTAGCCCCAGAATTTCGTAACATATTATCATCATCGACCTTTTCATTACGACTTTTTTGCCAATGATTATATGACTTTTTCTTACTTGAATTATTATTAGAAAAATTACGAGAAAAACCATCCTTTTTCTCAGCAACAAAAAATTTAACAGCAACAGTTTCACATTTATTATCAGCTCTTAAAAATTCATTTTTTAAAAAATCCGTTTCGCTTTTTTCTATATCAGCAACAAATTCTTCTACAGAATCTACACAGCCATTCAAATTACGTTTAAAAAATTTTAAGTCTTTTTCTAAAATACTAATCTCATCATTTAAATGTCTGATTGACATTCTCATAATAGAAATTTGGCTATCGCAAATAAACTTATTATACTCTGAAACAAACTTTACATTGTGCTTTAAAAACGGTTCAGGAAAATTAAAATGACACAACTGACTAGGTGCGTCACCTTTTTCCAAATGTTTAGTTAGAATACATATGTTTTTTTCAAATCGTAATTTTTTATTAAAAAGATGTTTAATCTTAAACTCATATTCCTTAATTCTTTCAGAAGTTAGGAATAAATCAGGATCACTATTCTGTATTTTTAATTGATTTAATTTTAGTTCAAACTCAGATCTAAGTTTATTTATTGATTCTTCAAAAAAGCTTTTATCTAATACAATATTAGAGTTTTGAGCTAAATTACTATCACTATTGTTAAATTCATTTTGAAGAACAGGATCACTATTATTCACCGGATTAGTTTGTTCTAACTCTTGAGTATCTCTGACTGTAAAAGCCTCTTCTACTGAAGAAAAATTTTCAATACATTTATTTTTAATCAAAATTAACTGATCAATTTGATCAGTACTAAATGGATTACACTCAGAAATACAAGGATTATTATCAATAATATCATTCAACAAACGCATCGATTCGAAACTAAAAATTTCAAAATCACAAATTAAAAATAAACGATAAATAACAGTAGATATATCCTTCGAAGAATAATTAAAATTCGAATCAGTTGACAATGATGAAATAATAATTCTATGGTGAAGACCTTCTTGAATTCTTTTAAATGCACCGATACATACACCATTAAAACCTTTATAATTTAAGACGCGATTGTCAACAACTCGGTATTTAATAACAGACGAACATAATTTATTGAAACTTTTAGTTAGATTGACTCTCTGTAAATTATCCATATCAAAAACATCAATAAAATATAAATAAAAAATTATTAATTTCTTGTTTAAATTTTATTGACAAAAATAATAATTTATTCTCGACTAGTTTCGCCTCCTTTGGGCTTTTTCAAGAGTCTAAAAATCAGATAAAATAAAAATTAAAAAATTTTTTTCAAAAGTTCCAAAAAAAAAAATTTTTTAAAATTACAAAAAATGCTTAGTAATTTTAACTCAATACTAAAACTAAAAAATACAACATCATAAAAAACATAACTTTTTCAAATTATGGAAATTTCCAATTTTAGAATTTAAAATTTCAAATTTAAAAACACTTTTGAAGAGAA
>NTPY01000009.1:428435-448295 GCA_002922825.1 Brachionus calyciflorus | reverse complement strand
TCATAATGCTCTTCTAATTGATAATCTATGTGTATTGGTTTTTCGTTGATTGATTGGTTCTTACTGATGTTTTCGGCCATTTTGGTCAAAGGATTTAGACCCTCGATCGACTTTAGTGTATTTTGATTGGTTATTCTTTCGTTTTTTGATATTTTCGGATAATTTTGTCGATTAACAATTTTTCTGAATGCTTAGAAATCCGATATAAAACACTTTTTGTCCATTTTTGAAGTTTCTTGAAGGTTGAGATATCATTTTTAAGATTTATTTCCATTTATTAAAATAATTTGATACTGTTAAACTTTGTTTTCTTGCTTTTTTTTGTTTGATTGTTCGATTAGTTTTGTTAAATTTGGTATCGTTAAATAGGTAAAAATAAGACGAATAATAATTAAAAATTATTAAGAACGAATTTTTTTTTACGAAAACCGATCAAAATGGTCGATTTTATTAACTATTTGATTTTTATTAAAAATTCAAAATTTCAAAATTTTAAAATTTTAATACATGCGTGTGCATGAAAAATTTTGAGTAGAGTAATTTAAACCATAATGTTTAGAAAAAATGAAATAGAATATGTATTTTATGTAAAAAAAACTTGAGGTTTAGTCAACGAGGGACCTAATTTCCAGCACGACTAGAAGTAGACTCTAGTTGACTTCTTTTTCTCCCCCCCCCCCTGTTTTTGCACTTTTAAGTGCTTGGCAGAGGGATTTTTGTTGATCAATAAAATAAGAAAAAGAAATCAACAAAAATCCCTCTGTAAAAAATTTTAACTTGCCAAAAATTAAATGTTTAATACCTTTTGTTTTTGGATTTGATCTAATTCTTCTTTTGTATTATTATAAAATAATACAAAAGAAGAATTAGATGTATTCGAACTATTCATTCCCAATGAGTCCATATTTAAATAATCCTGATCCATATACAATGGCTTACTAAAACTCTATTAAAAATAGAATTTTAAATTAAATTTTAAAATGAGCATAAATATGAATGAGTTACTATTAACGAATTAGCAACAGCATCAAAAAGTCCACCAGATATTTGATAAATATCCTCGTATTTTCCTGAATTAGTTAATTTTTCATCTAAATTATCAATAAGCTCATTTGCAGTCAAAATAGCAGTTTCGGATATATTTCTAGAATTTTCTTCATGATTTTTAGTCAATAATGAGATCATTGATGAAAAAATTTTAATGCTACTTAAATCAGCTCGACTTATGTTGTTGAGAGTATTTATAAGTTTAAGTCGACTTTCTGCTTTTAAATTTATTTGCCTTTCATATTCTGTTTGAGTCGTATTTGTTGTATTATCAAAAATTATTGTTTTATTTTTGTTTGGAATTGAGTTTAAATTCGATGTAAAACTTATTACATTTTCAGCACATTTTTGTAAATTTCCACTTTTTAACTCAGTGAAAAATGTTAATTTTGGACTTTCGTCTAAAATTAAGTCGACCATTTGATCAATTTTTTGATCTTCCCCAGGAAAAACACGTACCGGATTTTTTAACTTATAAATTACATATCCTCCAGTATCGTCAATTATTCGTACAGAAATTGTAATTTTATAATCATCTGAAGCTGGACCGACTGGTAGTTTAATATAAATTTTACCACTGACATTATAATTTAAAGCTATTGGTACTGGATTGTTTTTAAAATCAGCTTTTATTATAAATTTAATTTTTATTTTGTTACAAAAAATTTTAAATATCTATTATATAGAAAACTTACCATAAAATTCATAATTGACAATGTAACCATCGTTATCGTGCCAATTAGAACAACTAATAAGAAATTGTTGTTGAGAAGAAATACCATTGGCGGGCTCTACTAAACATTCACCTATTGATGGCAATTCATTTATTTTAAACTGTAAAAAAGTTTCACTTTTGTGACTGATTTGATCGTCTATCCATAGAGCAAAATTTATTCGCCAGTGTTTAACATGAGAATAGTCTGCGAATAACTCATTCGATATAATCAATTCTTTTGAATTTTGACCTTTTTATAAATTAGGTCAAAGTTAAGTAAGCACTTTACTTAGATTCATTTTTAATAAATTTTGACTTTACTTTGGAAAAAAAAATTTAAGTTAAGTCGTGACTTGACTTTGGCTAAGATATTTTTCAAAGTCAAGTCCGAACTTTACTCTGAATAAAAAGCAAAACTAATACGCAAAACTTTAAAAAACAACCGATGAAAGTTAAGTCTAAACTTGACTTCAAAAATATTTTTAAAATCAACATTGTTTTTTAGCGAATTTGTTTAAAAAATAAAGTTTTAAACATTGAATAATGCTAGATTAGGCTTTATTTAAGTGAAAAAATCAAATTAAAAAAAAATTTTTTTGAAATAAGCTCGAAAATTTGTCTAAAAAGTCGAAAAACATAAGTAAAAGTCTAACTTTGACTTAATAAAAATATTTTTAAAAGACAAAGTAAGATAAAAGTTACCAAAAAATGCTATTTTAAAGAATCAAGTTTGTTAAAACTTAATAGCGATCTTCTTCTATAGATTTCTTAAATGGGGGGAGATAGCTCAGTTGGTACCGTCATGGGCGTCCAAGCAGAAGGTCGTGAGAACAAATCCTGTCAAACAAGTCAAAAAAATTCGAATGAGTTCACAAACTATCTCCTGGTGCTATATTGAGAAAAACACATACTAAATCCAGGTTGTGGCCATCGAAACACTAATTTACTTTAATTTTATATTTGCTTCTCCAAAATTGGAGGTGTATTTTTTTCAATAAATAAATTAAAACTGCACAAAGTTACAGTAAAAATTAAAACTAACATGTCACAATTTTCCTTTTTCATTTAATTTTAAAAAGTTGAATTTTTTGGCAAAGTGTTAATTTTTCTCAAATTTCAATAAATAAAAAACTTAGATACGCAATTTCTTGCACAGTGAAATTTTTAAAGACCAATCCTTTAATTATTACATTTTAAAACTTTAGTTGAAATTAAAAGAAAAGAGGGTTTGCTTTTAAAAAATTCACTGTGCAAGTAATTGCGTATTCAAATTTTTTATTTTTTCGAGCAAAAAATAGCAAAATAAAAATTTGAGCTAAATTAACACTTTACCAATTTTTTTGTCAAAAGGTCCTACACTGTATATATTTTGAGTGTATTCAATTTAACTTAAATTTGTATTTTAGCCAAAGAAACTAATTTTTTAATTACTTTTAAAATATGAATCTGAATTTTGTAAAAGAGTCCATTTGTTTGAATCAACAAAATAAATTTTGTATTCGTATTCTATTTTTGAAGCTGAATCACATCCTACCATGCAACTGGAGTCCAGAATCAAATTATTATTTGGATTAATTAAAATAAAAGATTGGTATTTTGGTGATGGCGTGCGACACCTTAAGAATAAAAAATAAGGATTGTTTATCAAAAACAAAATAATATTAAATAAAAAATATATACATTAGTTGAACTAAAGGTATTAAATCAGATGGTCCTCTAATTACACTAATTTCTTGATTAAATATTTTACCCATGTGTTCTGTTTCAATTAGAAATAAATATTTCATATCTTTTTCATATTTAAGTAGAGCTTGTGGTATTATTAATTTATTTGAAAAAATCTTAACAACATTGGTTCCTAAATTGAAAAATTTTTAATTTTATACAAACGATCAAAAACATACAAACTTAAATTTCGATTTTACAAACTGACATAAATAAACTTGATTATTTCCTAAAAACTTTAGTTAAGTATAGTCATGGGAGTTTTCGATTAGCTTTAGTTAACTAAAAATAAGCCAAACATAAATTAAATATTGTTTATTGGAACATGGATTGACAACCAAAAAAACTTTCCTAGCCTTTCTCATGACTGTCCGATGACAAAAAATAAAAAACAAGTAAATATACTACAGTATTGTGAAAAAGTTTATAAACGCTTACTATTTTTAATTTAGTTTTACTTTGAATTGAAATATAATTATTCAGAATTGTCGTTTCGAACTAATTTTTTTCTGTGAAACTTTTTCGTACCTAGCAGTTTAAGAAAAAAAAAGTTTACAAAATATTTCAATCGATTCGCCTGTTAATTTAAATTTCAATTTAACAATACAAATTTTTTGAATTTTTTTTGTGAAAAAGTTAAGAAACGGATAAGATTTTTCCTTTTTTTATATCAACCGATATGTCAAATCTCAATTTATGGGTTCTCCTTTAAACAACTTCTAAAAAAACTTATTTAAAGAAATTTTAAAAATAACTAACATTAACTATCGGTGAATAAGATGGTAAATCTGTTAAAAGTAATAAAGGTTGTTAAACTGGTATGACAAATTTCCCTTGTAGGAAATTAAAATTTTTTTTAATTAAAATTAAGGTTGTATGTTAAATAAAAGTTTATTAAAAGAAAAAAAATTACTATTCGGATCAAAGCAGTAACTGTTCTTTTCATTTTCAACTAAAATAAAGTTATCATTGTTGATAAAGTTACCTTTGATATATTTATCAGTAGTGAACTGTTCTGTTGGAATTTTTTTACAAGTAAAATTAAAATAAAGTGACTTTGGGCTAATGAAATTATCTGGATCGATTGAAAACGAACCCGGATCAAGGATTAAATCAGAGCTACCTGTTAGAACAATTTGGATTTGATCACGATTTAAAGCTTTAACAATTAGATCAGAAGGAATTATTTTAATAAAGGTTTCAATACTAGTAAATCTGTCAATAGAAATATTCCTAAATCTATAGTTGATTTTAACTGTATAAGTTAGTTTATAGACACCATAATTCAAACTCCTTGGTGCTAAAACCAATTCAGCTTTTCCCATAGTTGGATTGTTTTCGAGAGTAATATTTTCTTTCGGCTCTTCGTTTTCATACAATTCAATAATCCAATATCTTGAATCGGTAAACTTTAGGCCACATTCAAAATAAGTATTACCTACTATAGTTATAAGACTTGTTCTTGAAAACTTTGTTGGATTTTTTAGAGTACCACTATTAGGAATGAACAAAATTGGATCGGAACAGTCAGGATTGCCAGTTATTTCTAATGTAAATTTAGAATTTGTTCCATTTTGACCTATTATCTTTGATATTATCGAATAAGTTGCAGGTAAAGAATATTTTTTTTTTAGTATAAGTGTTGTTTCGTTTAATTTTAATATGTTGGATTGACCGTCGTCATAGTCTATTAAAATATCAACATCTATGTAATATGTATAAGCTGTTAAATTGCATATAAGAACTTCACCAGTTTTTGCTTTGGTAAGCATAGAATCTGTTTGTGTTTCATTATCATTTGTTATATTAGACTTGCATTCAAAAATTACTCGAAGTTCTATTTCATTAAAAATTAAACTTATTAAAAATTTGCTCCAATCATGATGCAAATAGGTGTAAGATGATCGAGAAAGAATTTTCTTTCTCAAAAGTGTTATGGTTCAGACGTTAGGAACAATTAAACTTATAGTAACGGCAACTCTAAAGTCACTGAGTATTTTTACTTTATTATTTATAATAGTCGTTTTTGTTTTGCTCAGATGCCTGAAAGAGCCGAGGTTAGAGAATGCTTTTTACAATATCTTCAACAGGGTGTCAATTGACTTTTTAAATAAATGTACTGTAAGATTTTTTACTAATTATCTTTAGGAAACCCTAATAATTTTTTGATTTAAAATAATCGATTTCGAATTATCGAGAATTTACGAAATTCGGCGTGATATTAACCAAATATATATCCGAATTAATAGGAATCTACTGATAATCTGGTAAGATCTTAGCAAAATTTTTAAAATAGATATCCCTTTTTGATTTTTAAAAAATTTTTTTTTCGAACTTACTTATGAAATAAAAAAATGCTAATAAAACTTATGAAATTCTTATGAAATAAGAAAACATAATCTTAATTCGATGAGAAGAACATCTAAATTGGATTTTTGAAATTAACCGTTATGCATGGACAAGAAAGAAGGTATTGTTTGATTCAGAATAAAAATTTATCAACAAAAATAGAAATTCTTACCTGGTTTAATCTCAAATACTTTTAAAATATCATTTTTCAGAGATGACATTGATGCTCTCATTGTATACTTATCTGGTAAAGGATATCTCCAATAAAAATCAATTATATCACCATGTTTTGCGTTTTTGGTAATGTTTGTTTTTTCATCAAGGAAAATTGTTACCAATTCATTTTCATTTTTAGTTGTTACTTTAACATTACATTTGAACCATTGAGCTGTAGTTAAACTACCACCACATTCAAATGAAAGCCAAAAAGCTTTAAAAAAAAACATTTTAGTTAAAATTTTTTTTGATTAATATTTAAATATTTTTTACGTTCGATTGTAAAAACACTGTATTGAGACAAGATACAGATAGGAATAAACTGAACAAGAAAAAAATTTTGAATTTCTAGTTTTCCACAAAAACAGTCTTTCGACCAACTAAATATATTATAGTTTATTAAAATATTTTTTTTTCTGTTTAATTTTAATTTACTCATTGTTATTTAGAGCAAAATTTGTTGAGACTAAAAATTCGCAAAATTTGGCACATTCTTTTTCGTCTTTTACATTTTCTAAAATTGCAAAATAAGTGTAATCGTTAAGACAACCGAACCAATTGAAACTAGCTTTATATAAATCTGATGGATTATTTGCATCATCTAGTTTTAAAAATTATAACATTTTATTAAAATCAAACTAAAAAATTATCTTATACATTTGATTTGAGTAAGAGAAACTGTTTTAAAAGAATCTCCGCCGCACATTTCACCTGAACCTTCCTTGCACTCTAAATTACACTTATTGCTTTTTTCTTCTTTAATATTTGTAGCATCAACACAAAAGCAATTCGATTTTGTATTTCTTGTTTAAAAATATAAAAATTAATTTTGTTATAAAATGAACTCATTTACATAAAAGAAAAATTAACAGGAAAAAAAATCTTTAAATTTTAAGAGCTTTGCAGAGTGATTTTTTCGGTCAAAAAAAATTTACAAAATACTTTTCCATGCCGCGAAAAAATCTTTTCAAATTAAAATTTTTCATTACAAAAAAATGTGTTAATAAAAATTTCTTAGACTTACCCTATATTTGTCTCGGAATAATTAAAATTTTCTGATTTACAAAAATCCGAACACTTTGCATTTGTTAAATCTTTAAAATATTTTTCTTTTTGAAATTTTTCGTCTTGCATTCGATCTACACAACCAACTATTTTTGGGTATTTATCTACACTTGCTGCTAGATGTTCAAATATTTCTCTTTTAGGTGTACTAAAACTGAATTCTGAACTTGTTCCATATTCATTGTTTTTATTACTAAAACCGTTGGAATCTGTACTATATTGAAAAATAGATAAAAGTGTTTTTCCAAATATATTAGCATTATTAGTCGAAGTAGATTCTTTTTCTAGTTTTATAATTGTAGAAGAACTTTGTACTGTTGATTTTGAATTTTCAATTATATTTGAGTTATCCGATTCACTTGGAATATGTTCTAAATCACTTAATCGTAACGATTCATTATTTGTTTGAATAATGGCATCTTGAACTAAAATTTTTGGTTTAGTCAAGTAGGGTAAAAAGTTCACTTGTTTTTAATATCCGAAAATAATTAGTTATGATCTCTAATATTTATTTATGATGCTAAGCTCCAAAGCAAATTTAAAACATTCAAAATTTTAAAACTTACCAATTCCAAGTTGGTTGTCATCTTCTAAAGATCTTTTTTTTAGAACTGTCGATTTAAATTGGTTAAAATTAACAGTAAATGTATTTGGATAAAACGTAGATCCACCACAATTTTCGTTCTTGTTTTCACATGGCATATTACATTTGTTCGAATTTAAACTAGTATCAATTTTCAGGTCATTGTTGAGACAAAAGCAAAAATATCTTAAAAAAAGATATGTGATATGAAAAAAATTCAAATTCAAATTGTATTTTCTAAATGTTCTTTTTAAAATTTTACTCCTTATAAGTTGCTGAATATTCATGACCATATAAAGAGCATATTTTGGCACATAAAGAATTATCCATAAGATTGTTTTCAATTCTGTTTGTAACTTTTTTATCTATGCTTTCACGTATCGTAATGAATGAATGACATCCAAAATCGTTAAATTGTTGACCTTGATCATAATTAGTTTATTTTTTAATATTAATTTAAGTTTTTTTTCTATTCTCCTATTTTACTAACTACAATGAATCACGCTTAATTCAAACTTGTCGAGACCGAACAGAAAACGCGAGTTATCCGTCGATTCGAGTCCAGAAAAAAGACTTTTAAAAAAGGATAAAACCTAAATAGAAGAAATATTTTCCTAACTCAATTAAAAGAACGTTTTCTAGGAACATAGAAAACTTTACAAAAAATAGAAGAAAAATATAAGTGCATCAAAGAAAGGAGATTTGAAACTTATTTCTTAACTTTTAAAATAAAACAACTTATCAAAAATTTTATAAATCCCAAAGCTTTTAAAATTTTTGAAATTATGATTATTGATTTTATTAAAGGTTTTTTAAGAAATTAACTCACTGAGATAGCAATTAGGGTTTATTCTAATCGATAAATTTTTAATTTAAAATAAAATACCATTGCTCATGAAGATGAAACAAATCCAATTTAATAGAAATAATAAAGAGCCAACGTAATTGTTCATCAGATTTTTTTCAAATGTTTTTAAAAAGCTTAAATTTATTTTTAGCCAAAATCAATTTTTTGATAAATTTTTATACTTTTCTGATAACGAAAGGAACTATGTTTTTAAAAGTACAAGCAAATATTGTTTTAAAAAATTTGATCATCTAAAGTTACAGTTAGTAAATATTCCATTTTTTCAACTTTTATGTTTTATCAATCTCCTGTTAACAAATGAATTATTAACCATTATTTTGTTATTTGTCTTTCTAAGCTTTTTAATTTTTTTTTAAATCAATTTTACTTAAAAAAAAATTAAAATCGTCATTTTTAAAATTGATTATATTTAATGTCTTTTTATTTTTCGTTTCAAAAATAAAAGCAACTATTTAAAAATCTATTTTATAATAATTAAATATTTTATAATAATTAATAAGTTATAATCCATGGTATAAATTCAAAAGATTAAAAAAATTTTGAATTTTTTCCGATTATTTCCACAAAAGCCAAAATAAAGGTGTGCTAGAACATGGAAGTACTATAGAACCTCCCCCCAAGCCAAATCGACTAAAAATATATATCAGCTTGTAGATCTCAACGAGCTGATCACGAATATAATATTTTTTAGTTGCAGGGATGTTCTATTCAGAAGCTAAGGGGCTTTAAAATTGCAAAAACAGCCTTTTTAAAAGCTTATAACTCACGAAAAAAGAAAAAAAAAATTTTTTTTTTTCTGAAAAACAATTTATTATAATTAGGGTCATAGAAAGTTCAAAAAAATTCACTCTTTAGCTATCCTGTAAAAAATTTTGTATATTTTTTTAAAAATGCATTAATTAATAGAAAAGATAATTGTTCTATTAATAATTAAAAATTTAAATATTTTTTAACCGCTAAATTTTTTTCTCAAAAAAAATTATTTTTTAAACTAAAAAATGAAATAAATATAAGCCTAACCCTAAACTATCCCAACCCCTAACCCTAAATTTCTCAGATATTAAGCATTTTATTAAAATAATTCTAACCCTAAAATTAGCCCTAATTTGCCATTTGACTCGGCTTTGCCTCGTCAAAAGCCAAAATATGGCTAATTTTATGGTTAGAATTCTTTAATTTGGTTGTTTTTTTTAGTTTATTTCGAAATTTGAGAAAATTTAAGTGATATTCAAGCTTTTTAGTGCTATACAAAAGGCTGTTTTTGCAATTTTAAAGCCCCGTAGCTTCTGAATAGAAAATCCCTGCAACTAAAAAATATTATATTCGTGATCAGCTTGTTGAGATCTACAAGCTGATATATATTTTTAGTCGATTTGGCTTGGGGGGAGGTTCTATAGTCTACCCTAGAACATTTTTCAACACGTGTTTGAACTTTAAAAAGCGTTTTTTGAGATCATGTTCTAAAACTTTTTGTTTTTGCATCACATGCTCCATTTCGTTCCTTTTCCAAATTATATCGAGACTAAGATTTTGTTCAGAATTTTGTCTAGTTTTCGAATAAAATATTATCAAAGTTTTTATATTCAATACTTTCAGATTAATAATAATTGCAATATACTCCCTCCTCAAAGTGTCGTTGTCAATAATAATAACTGGATTTTTTTTTTGGAAAATTTTGTCTTTGTTAAAATGAGCTATAGATTGTTATAATCAGCAGATAAGCTTCAAAAAAAATTTGATATCCTATTTTTTGATAATTTTTTCAAAAAATAGACCAAAATCTGTCCCAAAAACTAGTTTTCATTTCAAAGAGACATTTTTGATCACATACTCATTTTTACTGATTTTAATTACGAATTCATTATCATTAGTTGATTTTTCGTATGAGTAAGGGTGAATTTGAGATAATTCAAGCTGTCTCTAGCCAAGATACATTGGAAGCGATAAATATTGATAAAATAGTTGAATTGTTTGAAAGGGAGAATTTGATAGACCTTGCTAGAGTGTTTTGTACTGTAAGCTTTTATCTGTTTATTGATTACTTCGACAGGGTTATTTGTTTCTTGAAGATTTAATGTAAGTCCATATCGTTTAAATTTTGCCCATTTATTAACGCAATTCAGCAAATTATTTTTGAATTAGTCAACTAATCCAGAGTTGTTATGTTCACTCGATAAAAATTGGGAAACGAATTTTGATTATGCAAATTACAATATAAAATTTGAACATTTGGAAATGTCTCTTTTATAACTGACTCTTCTTTCAAATCTTTGTCTATCATTACAGTTTTTAAATGATGCGAATCGTTTAAAACTTTGAAATAGTCAAGGATTATTTTCATTACACTAATTGGTTCGTAAGCTATTAAAGTAAAGCCAACAATACAAGATTCGCGATTGTTTTTTGTTACAATAAACACAATACGAGGGTAGTTTTTAAGGTTACTTTTATAAGTTCAATCTACAAATAACACTGTCCCGTAGGTTTTAAAGAGTGACCTCATTCGGCTGTTTAAACACACCGTACAATCCATGTTCATCTTTGTTTTGAATAACGTGAAAAAATTTATGCCACCATCGTGCGAAATTTTGACATTTATTACATCTTGCAACTTTGAAGACTCGTCTTCATTTGATGATGATTTAGAAACAGCAATATTATGTAGATCTTTAGGTAATAAACTCTTATTACACAATTTGCTAACATGGAGAGCAACTTTACTAGGTTTTGAACCAGTCTGTAGCATTGCTTTAGATAATTCTGCATATTCTTCACGAATTTTACGATTAGTATGATAAAGCTGGTAAAATTGTTTTGAAATTTCTTGATTTTTAACTATATCCATCTTTGTAACCACATAACTATTAGTCAGTTTTCCTTTTTCTTTAAAAGACACACCAATATATACTAGACAACCATTTGCATTATATTTTTGAGTATGTCTGAAATTGTCGCCTTTTGATTTAGTATAAACCACAAATTTAAAAGGTTTTAGGCTCGAATCATATTCAACATTATTCAATTTTTGAGTGATTGTAAATAATTGGTAAGTTTGTTGAGATTATTCATCGAATTTCCTTTTAAAATGAACAAAATCAGGGAATACATCACCTTCTTTTAAAGTTGTATTACTTATTTGTTCTTTTGTATATATATGATCAGCAAAATCTTTATTTATTATTCGATCTATAATATCTTCATTCGAATTCGGTTCATATTCAACTTGATTGCTATTATTTTGAGTAACATTACTTTTTCATTCTCTATTTTATTCGGAAAATCGTTTTTATTATTCAAAATATATAAGTATGAAGACTGATGATGTTGTTGGATCGGCTGTTGTTGATCCAAATTAAGGTAAGTTTATTGTACCCGGCTACTTTTCCATTTGGCAATTTGTTTAAGATCTCTCTCAAATTTTCTCATCTACAACATAGTAAAAACATTCATCCTTATTTTTCTCAAGAAACTCGTCAATTTTTTTTTATTTTCTTCTTCAAGAGCAATATTTGGTATTTCAATTTCGTTAAAATGTTTAGGAATCTCTATTTTAGCATCTTCAATGTCTATAGTCGTTTGAATGACTTCAGTTTTCATATTTTTAATAGTGTTGTGAATCGATTGACTTATCTTAAAATCGATTCGATTCGATTTCTTGATTTGTAAAATCGGCTAAAATCGATTATAAAAAATACTAAATCGATTAAAATCGATTATAATCGATTTCAATCGAAATTTTAAAACTAACAAAATGCATAAGTTTTTTAATTTATACAAAATTAATCAATTTTTAAAGTGTTAAAATTTGGTCATGTTGGTTAATTTTTGCAATTGATTAATGAAAAGAATGAATAAATAAAATAAAAAAAACTTAATAATTTTAGGAATAAATCCATTCCGTAAAGAAATTTATAAATCAATTAATTGTTTTAAATTGCGATAAGTCATCAAATGTTTTCCTAACCAAAAATCAAATTCAGTTTTTATTTAGACCAAATAAAAAACTTTATTTGACTGCTTGTTAACAGTTTAGAACAATTATGAAATCGTTCAAAAGATTTTTTATAAAAGTTTATCTTAGAAAGAGGAAGTCTTATTTTAAACAATATCACATTTTTATATGATTCGAACTTTTAACCTTTAAAACAAAAATTTTTTTTTAAATTTTATATTCTGAATTCATTTTATTATTTAATTTTGGTCTAAATTTATTTTTCGATTTAAATCGATTATAATCGATTATTTAAAATTTAGAATCGATTAAAATCGATTTTTTAAAATTTAAAATCGAGTTGCTCAATTAATCGAAAAATCGATTAATCGTCGATTTTTCACCAATCGATTCACAACACTAATTTTTAACCATTCCATGAAAAATCTTCATATTTGATTTAAATTTTTTGTTTAACTTTACAAATTGCTTGATTTTAATCAAATCAATATTATTCTGTTGTTGTTTTCTAAATGCATTTTTTGCTTTTTTATAGACTTTTTTATTTATTGTACTTGGTTCTCTGGAAAAATTTATTTTGGCTTTACGATAATGAGTATAGCCAAAATAAGTAGAGTTCCTCGACTCCATGATCCCACCACACATTTAATTTAATTTTATATTTCATTTTTAGATTACTTTTACTTATTTCCACTAATACTTTGTTCAATTTATTCATCAAATTTTCAACAGCTGATTCTAGGAGTTTTCTATCATTGTAAAAATGTCCAGGAAAGCTATTTTTTATTCCATTCAAAATTTCTTCGACTTTCTGATTGTATATTTTTTTTGTTATGTCATTCCTTATTATTTTAGTTTTTGATTTTTTATCGTCATTGATTTCTTTTTCTTCCATACTAGTACCGTAAAACCTTGCTTATAAGCGACTAAAAATCGCCTCTTTGAAAGGAAAAATCGTACTCTAAACAAATTAATTTAATTAATTATTATGACATTCCTGGTAGAGTTTAGTGTGGTCTATAATAATATCACAAAATTAAAATTTTTCTGATGACAGTTCTTCTGAAAAAAGGGGGGTCTGGGTGTGCGCTTATAAACAAGGTTTTACGGTATTTGTCTCTTCTATTGAACCAATTAGAGCCTGGTGCTCTCCGCAATTCCAAAGAGATTTATCTATCTTTATATTTTTGACTTTATCTTGATCGATTGGTATGACTACATGGTCTATCCAACTTTTATTATTAGCTTTAAAAAAAGTATAATCATCATTTGTGACTTACTCCATGTCATCACTTTTTAATCTATTTGTAATTAGCCATTTTTTCATTAATTTATCATTCTCATATCTTCTTCTTAAGTGACAATTGAAGTCACCCATAAAAATGACTTTGTATTTACTTTTAAAGTAAAAATAAAGATTACTTAATGCCTGAAGTTCTTCGGCTTTTTCTACGCGGTTCCTACCGAATTAGTATTGCAAGTAAGATAAACACCGACCATTGCGTATTGTGATATTAATGCTACAGAGATCCTCTCATTAATAAAAATAATTTTGTGTAGAACTACATTTTTCTTGTTTAGTAATTTTGCTCTATTGAGTTATTCATTCTAAATATATAAATAATTTTATAAGTATTATCTATTCCTATTAAATTAATTACATCGGCTCTGTCTACACACCACATTTCTTGCAAAAATATTATATGATTTTCAGGTTGTAGTATTTTTTTAATATACAAAATATTATTTCTTAGTCCATTACAATTGATGCTTGCAAAACTTATAAGATTTTTAACCAATTTTTTATTTCAATCATTGTTTGAATAGTGGTTTAAATTGTCGTTTCGAGATAGAGAGTTATGTAATTGTTATAATCTATTTTCATTACAGTCACGTCGCGTTAATCCGGACCACATTTATCCGAACTTTTTAGGTTTCGAACCCTTTTTGTATATTCCCTACTCCATTTGCAATATTAAATAATGTTAAATATATTTTTTTAATCGAACTAAAAAGTTCTAAAAATTCGGATTATTTTGGTATTCGAACAAAATTTTATTTCCCCAGCATCAACTAATTAATATCTTTTCCATGTAATTTTTTATTTTTTAATTCGAACCAAGATTTTTTTCATTTTCTTATATAAAACATGCAGCTATTAGATAAAATAAATAGTAAAAGGTCAAAAATAAATCAAATCTCAAAAAATAATTTCTTTATATGTATTATTTTACTTACAATAAAATTCATTTTTGTAGTTTTTATTAGAAATAAAAAAAATTTAAGCAAATTATTATGAATACCAGCCTCAATGCTCGTGGCGTCTTGAAAGCCGCCACCATGTTTCTCAGATAGTTTGAAAAACTCCTAAATAAGCGATTACAGCTAAAAGGTAAAATAATTAAAAAAAAGCACAAATTCATTTTTAATTTGGTTAATGGTAAACGCAGTCACATTTTTTCCACTCGAAAATATTAAAAGTTTATTTAACTAAGCTAAGAAACTCAAAAATTTAGAATTTATTATTCCTAAAAATTCATAATAATCTCATTAATTGCCATTTTAAGACGGTGCCCCTCAGGCTTCGCCTTCGGTGCACCTCTTTTCCGGTTCAAAATCACACTAATAGGCTGACTGCAGCTTCGCTGCTTAACGGTGCTCGCTACGCTCGCAAAATATTGACCGCTCTATAATAGTTCGGCCTACGGCCTCACGGATCTCGCTTCGCTCGATTATTGATAGTTTTTATTAGAAATAAAAAAAATTTAAGCAAATTATTATGAATATAATTAATTTTTTAATTCGAAATATTTAATCCGAACTGAAATTTTTGACTCCCCAAATGTTCGGATTAACGCGACGTGACTGTATTTTGCTTTATGATTTCCTTTAGTCTGCTTAATTGAGGAATGCGTGTATTTGTATTTTTTTCAATACTATTTTGCTCTTGATCTCATTATGCTCTTCAAGTGATCTAGTTTTGTTGAAGACTTGGCTCTTATCAAGCTCTTGTAAAAAGCTTTTAAATGAGTTCAAATTTTCAGCTATATAGTTACTATTTGCTATCATTCTAAATTCAAACTTATCTGTTTTTTTATTTAAGTAATTGATCTTGTCATTATGTTCAAGTACTGGTTCAGTTATAGTCTTGATGTCATCTCTTTGTATCACAATCAATTTCTCTATTACATTTTTTGTAATCACTTTTAATAACATCATACATTCGGATATAGCTAGAGTGTTTTTTAAGCAGTTTATACAACAGTAACCCTTGGATGAGGCCTCACATTTTTCAGTTTCATGACCACTTTTGGAACATTTCAGGCATCTAAATTCAACTCGATCACAGTCAATTATTTTATGTCCAAGTTGTCCACACTTGAGACATTGAAGCGGTTTAAATACCCAAGGTTCTGATGCGTTTAATTTATCTTTAAGTTGAAGTCCATTCTTTAGTATATCTATGAAACTTTTCTCATTGTTTGCAACTGCAATTAGTGTATTTGTTGGCATCCTATCTGACCGAACTTTTCGATTTATTTCTTTTAGATTATACGTATCTAGACACTTCTTTACTTGTTCTATATACTTGTTTAATTGAATGCTGAAACTTACATTTTTAATAGCTACGAAAATTATTTGTTCATTATTTACTACGGTAAGTTTTAGTATTTCCTCTCCTTTTCTGTTTATTATAATAACATTTTGGTTGCGGTTTAGTATTTCATAATCCTCTTGTAAATAGGCTGTAACTGTTAGGTATAAAATATTGTTTTTCTGGAATAGGTCTTCTTCTTTCACTAGTCCTATTAGGTCGATTAGTTCATCATAGTCATTTTTACCGTCATTAGATTTATAATATTTTTCCAGTCTTTCTCCTGTGAACTTAATAATAAATGGTCAATTCTTTTCTTTTTCTTCGACTTCCTCATTCTCAGTTTTTTTCATTCTTTTTCTTGGAATGCTTTCTTCATTAAAATTTTTAATGCTAGACAACTTTCTTGTGGTCATTTTGGTCCTTTTGTTAATTTATGATATTTTTCTTTTTTTTTTTTAAAAGATGTATTTATGGAATCAAGTCTATTTTTCATACTAATTATTGGACGTAATTAATCTTTTAGATGGTGGATTTTCTTTATTTTATTTTAAAGATCTTTTTTTAGGTTTCTAAATTTGTATAAAAGTCCCCCTTCTAAAAGCTTAAAGTCTGGAGCCAAATTCCCTAAGATATGCACCGATACTCGACTAACTTTGACGATAAGATAAACTCTAATTCGAACTTCTAATTAGACTAACAAGCATTCCTTTTTGAATTTTCAGTTCGGTTTTTAACAATTTTTTTTTTCAATTGCTCTTTCGCTTTCCTCTCATATTAAAATTTAAGTTTTTAGGTGAACAGTTTTAAATTTAGGCGAAAATTTTTTATTTTAGGTGAACAACTTTTGTTCTATCAGGGTAAAAATAATTAGGTGAAAAAATTGTAAACATAAACCGTGAACATGATTTGGTCATCTATTTGGTGAACAATTGTTCACCTAATCAACTAGACCAGTTGAGTTTTTTAAAAATCTTAAATCGTATTTTAAATGTCAGTTCATATTTTGACCATCAATATGACAATAAAATTGTGTGAATTTCTTTTTTGAAAAATTTATCTTACATACACGAAAAGGTAAAAAAAAAAAGCTTATAAAATGAAGAGATTGTTGTAAATACATATTAAAATCGTTTGAGCTAAATTCTTTTTTGTTTTTTATGATCTCGTTCAAACACAAAAAACTAATAAACACAATTTTTTCAAATGTAAATTCGGGTTTTAATGCACGCCGGATTGAGCAAGGGAATACGGTAGTATTAATATCAACGACCAAAATTAAAATACATTAGGTGACTAAAGGTTAAATTTTTTAGATGCACCAAAATTTCAATTTATTAAAGAATAAAATTAAAGCATTAATCAATTTATTTGAAAATTTCAAGTCTTAAAATTTTATTGAAAATCAATCAAGTTAATTTGAATAACGAATTAACCAATCAAATAAATTATTTAAATGTTAGGTACTGAATTAAGAATGCTAAATGATTTGTTTTCTTTGTCTATCATCTTTTTTAAAAAATTATAGATAAATTGAATGAAAAAATTGTATGAGATTGTCCGCGTTCAAAACTCTTTTTCAAAGTGCTTTGATTAGAAAAATGAATTATCTTAAACTGGTATTGTAAATAGGGCTGTACACTTTACTTTCATTTACTTTACCAAGTAAAGTAAACAATCTGCTTTACTATTTTACTTTTAAAGTAAATTAAGTAAAATAAAAATTTACTTTTTTGAAGTAAAATTGAATAATAATCAAAATTGCCTAGTAGGACAAGTACAAGTAGTTTTAACTCAACATAAATTACTTTGGAATACCAAAGGTACTTGAAAAACTAAATATTTTCAGTTATTCGCTCTATTTACTTCAAAAAAGTAAATTTTTACTATACTTAATTTACTTAATAAAGAAAATTTGATAAAGTTTAATTTACTATTTACAAGTAAAATAAAGTAAATTTGCACCCCTAATTTTAAACTTCTTGTTCTAATGGAGACCGATTGGCTTTCTCAATCATATTCTGATAGAGTTATAGGCAAAAGTTAACTTGCCGCAAATCAGTAGCGTAAGTTAAGTATTATTTTGAACGCAGCAATTCTAAATAAAATCTTACCCTCTCAATTTTATTTATATTCTTTGCCAAATTTAAGTCAACAGAATTAATGCTTTCTACATAAGAATCAGCATGAATATTACTTATGTTACTTCGGTAGACTTTTTCTCTTCGTCTCAGAATGCCATTAAAGATTTCTTTGAAATATTTTCCCACTTCAAATTCATTTTTTCTATTTTTAGCATCATTTCGAACAATATTAAACGAATCGTTTAATAAAGTAAAAAAAATATTCAACAGAATAAAAACAATTATCAAGTTATAACTAACATAAATCAATGTTGTAAATATTGGACTAGCTATTAGCATAGTTTTAAGTTCATACTTTCCTAAAATGATCAAAAAACCAGTTTCCATAGCTCCTATAAATGACGAATAATTCGAAAGCAATGTATGATAGTTTAAGTACATAACTTGAATAAATGCCAACCATATTATTCCAAAAATAAGGCCAAAATTTAAAAACTCATAAATTCCATTTTTTAAAGTCTCACTCAACAATCTTATCCTATTGTTGTAATTGAGAATTTTGAAAAATTTTAATGATCCTAATGCGGCACAAAATGCCAAACAAAAAGATAAGACCTCATTGAAATAAGCTAGAATTTGTAAGTTTATGAAATTATTTGTTTTATTTAATGTTTTAATTCGTTCGAATATTTTGTCCGATTCATAAATTCTGTAGAAATAAATAGAAAAAGCAGCCCATGAAAAAGCTATTATGCTCAGATCAATGTAAGTCCAGAATTTTTTGAAATAAGCACATCTTTCTCTTTTCAATTCTACCAATTGTTTTAAGAACAAAAATATAACAAATATCATGTAAATTATCGATGATATTACTTCAAAACTAAATAATCCAGTGGAAAAATCAAATAAATTTAGTGGATTTAGAACATAGGATTTGACCATATTACCAGTGGGTAGTATTTCAAATAGAATAATACAATGAGAAAATAGTTGTATATTTGGATTGTAAAGCGCAAATTCAATAAAGATGGCTCTTGTATTTCGATCAATCCAACTATTTTTATTCAAAAAGTTTAGGTCTTCTGATAAAGTTTTATGATCAGAGTTAAGCTCGTACACATATCCACCACCGAGATATGTTGAAATCAAACCTATAAATGGTTCGCTGTTCAAGGTATCTGATTTTTTATATATAAATGATTCAATTATTTTGAGTGAACTTGATTTGTCGTATGTGTAGTTTTCTAAAGGTATCCATTTTGGTCCAAATTGGTTCTTTTCATGATTTAAGATGTTTAACTCATCAGAACAATAATTAATGGTCTGTTCAAATCTAGAATTTACTTGGCATGATGCTTGATTTAAAAAAATGGATGTTATTTTTTCATAGTTAAAAAATTTAATATAAATTGATAATCCTAATTTTAGCTCAGTGCTGGAAGAATAAAGTTATGTGTGGGTTTTATTTTTTGATCAATAAAAATTGACTCTTGGCAATCAAAAATTGTTGCAAAGGGAAGAAAAGTTTTCTGTGCCTGTTGACCGAGTCTGCAAAAATTGTGCAATTTTAATTGCATATTTAATTTAGGCTTTTTTAATTGTTACAGACAGACTAAAAAACCTTATTAAATTTCTTAATAGAGAGAATTTCTCTATTTTTA
>NTPY01000009.1:398217-422744 GCA_002922825.1 Brachionus calyciflorus | reverse complement strand
GGAAAGGAAGAGTTGAAGAAGAGTCGAAGAACAAAATGCGTACAAGTTAGTTTTAATTTGTACTGTAGTAAATTTCATTAAGATACACAAGAACACGTTAAAAAAATCTTTAAAGAGTCTATGATTAATCGTAAAAAGCAGTAAATCACTTTTATTTTAGTGATATAAAATGTATTTTTAGCGTGAGAAAATTGGAAAAAAAAGTTTAATTTTTATTTCCAACAAAATTATTATAACTGGTGCCCAAAAATGCTTGGCTGTTTTTTCGAATTAAAAAAAAATATGTTCGGATATTTACAAAGTTACGAAAATTTTCTAATTTATACAGAATTTTGTCTAGTTTCCGAAAATAACAGTCTTTAAAAAAAATATATTTTTTTTTCAATATGAACCATCCTCGTTTTTGACTACCACCTTGACCCTAAATTGTCCTCGTAGGTTATGAAAGTCGGAACTTCACTTTTCATATGTCATTTTGTAGAGAATAAAATTCTGATTAAAATGAGCTATTGATCTTATTTTTATGATGATTTTTAAAAAAATTATCTTTAAAAAACCTCAAAATTTTCACATTTTTTTTAATGAGAATTTTTAGGAAAACAGTTCCCAAAATTTTCCAAAGAAAAGACAAGTATTTAAATTTAGCCGATGAAGGAGCTACTAGTAAAAAATATTAGTATAAGAAGAGCTACTAGTAAAAAATATTAGGCTATTTTTCATTAGTATAAGAAGCAAATATACCATAATATATTATGTATTTTATAAATTTTTTGGTTATTTTTTCGGTCTCATAAATTTATTTTATATATTTTTTTAATTTTATCACAATCCACTTTTATCACGACAAATGGGGTGATAAAAGGGCGACGTGACTGTAGTTTCATTCTTAAAAAAAATCATGAATTCGGATGATGGACTCAAAAAAAAATTAAGTTGACAGTTCCTAGATTTTGTAATTTTTCTGAATAAAGAAATATGTTTTTATACTTTACCTTTGAATTGGTAGCTGAATTTTTTCGATTACCAGTAAATACTATTATCTCATACAGATTTTCTGAATTTAAATCATCAGTCAAAAAAACTACTCCTTTTTTTCTTTTGTCTCTATGATCAAAAAACCTACATAAAATAGCTGATATTACATAAACACAACCCATAACAATTAAAGTTATATAAATAGTTGGATTTTTATCAAATGAACTATTAGCAAAAACATTCTCGAAATTTATTTTTGTTGGCAAAACAATAAAACCACCGGCAAACTGAGTCAAATGACTCGTTTGACATAATGTAAATTCCAAATTAGTATCTTCAAGTACTTCTAGACCATCAGTCAACCAATAACCGGAGTCTACATCCAAATAATAACAACCAGAAGTAAATACAAAAAATGAAAAATTATTAAATAACATGTAACCTGTTATATTAGAATTTTCATAATGCGGAGGATAATCATATGGATATTTATTTGTTTCATTAGCACAATAATCTTCAATTTCAATATAATCTAATTCTCGGATGCCGAATACACCGAATGAATTCGTTTGGAGTTTAAAATGACTCAATTGGGACATATTCATAAAAAACATGAAATACCCTAACGAGTCATTGGAAGCATTTTTTAGATCAGAGGGACAGAATAACTTCCATGAATCATACAATTTAGAATTTGATTTAACATGTGGGTTATCATTAAATTTTAAAATTACCAAGTAGCCTACATTGAAACTAGACGGTTTGATTTGAATATGAATAGAAGTATTTGATGTAGAAGTTAGATTGAATTTGTTAAGCATAAAAATACTTTTTGGTAAAGTTTGATTAAATTGATTAGTTTCATTTGATGTTAAATTATTATTTTTATTTAAGTCATCTTGGTTAAATAGGTCAATATTGATAAATGTTTCATTGGGCTTAATTTTATTAGAGTCTCTTGGTATCCAAAATTTAATTGGATTTTTTTGATTTTCAATTTTAATTGGCTCATTTTTGTCATTGTAAAAATTTAGACTTATTGATTTCGAATTTCCAACGTAAATATCGTTATTTCCATTTTGACCAGTAATTGCCAAAGGTAGAACAACAGTTTTTTGAATTAGAGTATGTTGATTACACTCTGAACTTTGTGAAAAATTTAAAGCCTGTGATAGCATATCACATATTGATGGTATTTGAATTTTGGCTGTTTGATCTATATTAAATTCTTCTTTTAAATCACTTGCATTATTTTTTTTTATATCGAGTGATATTGAATCTGTTCGTATTTTTGATTCTTCGCCATTACCTAAATAACTACTCAGCTTTTTGGTTAAAACTTCGAGCTTTTCTGTAGCCTTTTTATTCGTTTCAATAAGCTAAATTAAAAAAAAAATTTTGAGATTTAAAATTTAATTCTCAAATTTTTTGATAAATTAAAAAATCGGGGAGAAACAGTTCAGTTGATATCGTCATGGGAGTACAAATCCTGTGCCATCGAAACCCTTCTTTAATTTTATATTTACTTCTCCAAAATTGGAGTCTAATTCTATTCAGTAAATAATTTACCAATTAAAAAATTCGGCGCTGTTTTAAGAATCAGCAGCTAAAAGAAAGAAATTACTTGTTTTAAATCATAATTTTAAAAAAAATGAAATAGAAATGTAATTTGTTGTTAACCTTGGATTTGAAAATTAAGAAATGAAAAGTTTGTTTGATTTTTTCGTGACGGGAAAAACACTTTTTTATTTTTAAATTTTTCGGAGAAAAAGTACCGCTAACCGATTTTATATGGCGTTATTGTTTTTTTTTTAATTTATTTTGATTCTGGTTGAATTGAAAACTTTTGTGATGAAAAGTGACTTGGTCTGTTTAGTAAAATTATTTTTATTTGTGTTCATTTTTTTTATGAACATTAATTTGTGGTAAATAATTTTTTCTATTTTAAAAAAAATTTTAAATTTAACTGTGATGAGAACATTTTTCGACGTTCAGTTTCAATTTGTGTTAAATGTAGATCCAAAAAAAGGTCTTTTGAATTATGTGACCAGTTTATTACTTAATATGTGACAACGGTTGGTCACTTATAACGTGACCAGTAAATATATGGCCACATAATGTAAAACTTGGTCACTTATAATTAAATTTTTGTAACTAAAATTTTTTAAATAAAAAAAATATTTCTGTTTCTGAATAAAGTTCAACTACAGCCAAGTAAACAAAGAATCTTTTTCTTTGTTATTATCAACTTGTTTTATTTAAAAATAGGATAAAATAATAAATTTTCTTAAAAATTCCCGTTGCCTAAAATATAAAACTGGTGTTCAATAAAACTAGGCCAACACTTTAAAAAAATAAAAAAAATATGATATGATGGTTTATTCTACACCCGTTAAATGATTTTTTGTCTTAATTAAAATATACAAAATATGATTACAAAGCTTACGATAGGGAATAAAATTGGCTGTCTCTAAAATCCGATTTTTAAATTCCGTCATTAAGCATTTAAAAAAATCAGTCCGTGCCCGGATTTTAGACAGGTAAAAGGAGTTAAAAAATACGCATTTAATTTCTTGATTCAGAAGATTATATTATTGTTTAGAAATTTAAAATCCTACAGGACAAGAATTTATTAAAATAGTTATGTTCATTTTTTTCTTTTGGCCACATATTTTTTTTGTAATAGAGTCCCAAAAAAAAATTGTTTTTTTTTGCTTTAATTATTTATTAAAACTTGATGAAATGGTAAAAAACGAGTTTAAAATAATGTGCTGTTTCAAAAATCGTAATAATATAAATCAAATGAAATTTTTTAGCTCTTCAAAAGAATGGATAACAATTAAATTTTTAATACCTTTTGCTTCTGTATTTGATCTAATTCTTCTTTGGTATGATTAGAATTAGAACTATTCAATCCCAATGAGTCCATTTTTAAATAATCCTGATCCATATACAATGGCTTACTAAAACTCTATTAAAAATAGAATTTAAAATTAAATTTTGAATAAAAATGAGCATTAATAATGAATGAGTTACTATTAAGGAATTAGCAACAGTATCAAAAAGACCACCAGATATTTGATAAATATCTTCGTATTTTCCTGAATTAGTTAAGTTATCATCTAAATTATCAATAAGCTCATTTGCAGTCAAAATAGCAGTTTCGGATATATTTCTAGAATTTTCTTCATGATTTTTAGTCAATAATGAGATCATTGATGAAAAAATTTTAATGCTACTTAAATCAGCTCGACTTATGTTGTTGAGAGTATTTAAAAGTTTAAGTCGACTTTCTGATTTTAAATTTATTTGCCTTTCATATTCTGTTTGGGTCGTATTTGTTGTATTATCAAAAATTATTGTTTTATTTTTGTTCGGAATTGAGTTTAAATTCGATGTAAAACTTATTACATTTTCAGCACATTTTTGTAAATTTCCACTTTTTAACTCAGTGAAAAATGTTAATTTTGGACTTTCGTCTAAAATTAAGTCGACCATTTGATCAATTTTTTCACTTTCATCAGGAAAAACACGAACCGGATTATTTAACTTATAAATTACATATCCTCCAGTATCGTCAATTATTCGTACAGAAATTGTAATTTTATAATCATCTGAAGCTGGACCGACTGGTAGTTTAATATAAATTTTACCACTGACATTATAATTTAAAGCTATTGGTAGTGGATTGTTTTTAAAATCCGCTTTTATTATAAATTAAATTTTTTATTTTTTTAAAAAAAAATTTTAAATATCTATTATATAGAAAACTTACCATAAAATTCATAATTGACAATATAACCATCGTTATCGGTCCAGTTAGAACAACTAATAAGAAATTGTTGTAGAGAAGAAATACCATTGGCGGGCTCTACTAAACATTCACCTATTGATGGTAATTCGTTTATTTTAAACTGTAAAAAAGTTTCACCTCTTTGACTGATTTTATCGTCTATCCATAGAGCAAAATTTATTCGCCAGTGTTTAATATGAGAATAGTTTGAGAATAACTCATTGGATATAATCAATTCTTTTGAATTTTGACCTTTTTAAGAATTTAAGTATAAAGATGAAAAAATGTAACCTCAATTTTTCTCAATCTCAAAAAACATGGGGTCTATCTTACAAACACACTAATATTAACAAAATATAGACCTTTTTTTCAGAAGAAAATATTCATAAATATTGGAACACACAATTTATCTGATTTTAACTGTGTTAAATGTGTTTTTTTTTTGTTTTCGTAAGTTTTTGCTAGTATGTTTGTCAGATTTTTTTGTAAGTTTGCCAGAATTGGTCAAAAGTAAAAGTCACTAAGCCAAAATTAAGTAAGCACTTTACTTACATTCATTTTTAATAATAAAGTAAAATTTTGACTTTACTTTGGAAAAAAAATTCAAGTTGTGACCTGACTTTGGCTAAGATATTTTTAAGTCAAGTCCGTACTCTACTCTGAATAAAAAGCAAAAATAAAGTCAAGTAATAATTTGACTACAACTCGAAAATTAGTCTAAAAAGCCGAAAAACCAAAGTATAAGTCCAAATTTAGCTTGATAAAAATATTTTTAAAAGACATAAGTAAGACTTGACTTTTCTCTATCATTAAAGTTACCAAAAAATGTACTTGTTAAAGTAAATTTTAACTTTATTTTGGTAAAAAAAATTGTTTTCTTTACTTGGTAAATTAAATGAAAGTTAAGTAAAGTAAAATATGCAACCTATTTTTTAAGTAAATTAAGTAAAGTAAAATTTTACTTTACTTAATTTACTTAAAAAAGAAAATTTGGTAAAGTTTAATTTACCATTTACTGGTGAAGTAAAGTAAATGAGCACCCCTATTTAAAGAATAGAGCTAACCATATCAAAATAATTATATTGTTCAAAATCGAGATGTAAAAGCCGTTAAAATCCATATTTTGGATTTCTCCGCAAATTTTCACGTATACTCTTGAAAATTAACTTAAACCAAAATCGCACAAAGCTACAGTAAAAATTAAAACTAACATGTCACAATTTTTCTTTACTATTCCTCCTTTTTTATTTAATTTTCTTGTCTAAAGGAAGAAGCAGAAAAAAAGAAAATTCTTACAACTTGGTTTCAGTTGTTTTCTTCCAAATTTCAAGCTAAAGTTCGTTCATAGAGTTAATCAATTTCTAAGATTTATTAAGATTATTTCATTCAAGCAAAAAACGTCAGATTAAACAGACATCTTCATTTTTTGATGAGAAATGCGAAGATTTAAGACAAAGAAAACAAGGAATTTTTCTAATTAAATATGGAATTTTTAGTTTAAAAATTTTTAATACAAAATTGACAGTTTAATATTAAAGAAACTAATTTTTTAATTACTTTTAAAATACGAATGTGAGTTCGGTAAAAGAGTCCATATGTTTGAATCAATGAAATAAATTTTATATTCGTAGTCTATTTTTGAAGCTGAATCACATCCTGTCATGCAACTGGAGTCCAGAATCAAATTAGTATTTGGATTAATTAAAATAAAAGATTGGTATTTTGGTGATGGCGTGCGACACCTTAAGAATAAAAAATAAGGATTGTTTATCAAAAACAAAATAATATTAAATAAAAAATATATACATTAGTTGAACTGAAGGTATTAAATCAGATGGTCCTCTAATTACACTAATTTCTTGATTAAATATTTTACCCATGTGTTCTGTTTCAATTAGAAATAAATATTTCATATCTTTTTCATATTGAAGTACACCTTTTGATATTATTAATTTATTTGAAAAAATATCAACTTTGGCGCCTAATTCACCTAATCAATTGAAAAATTTTTAATTTTATAAAAATGATCATAAACATACAAACTTAAATTTCAATTTGACATACTGATAAAAGTAATGTTGTTAAACAATTGACTGAGCTTAAAATCGCTACATTCATTTTATCGAAAAAAATCGATTTCGGAAAATATAAAACCGATTGAAATCGAAATTTTAGAACAACTTAATTTTATTAAAAATATATTTTTTTCAAAGAAAATATAACAATTTCCAAAAAAATAAAAAAAAAATTAGTTACATAAGTTAAGTTCGAGTTGACTAAACTTCGTCATGAGAGTTTTCGATTAGCTTTAGTTAACTAAAAATAAGTCGACCATAAATTAACTAAATTTTTGTTAACAAAAACTAGTCGACTAATTTTTAGTCAACTTGAACTAACGAAGTTTATTGGAAAATGGATTGAAAACCAAAAAAAAATTTTCTTAACCTTTCTTATGACTCAAATACTTATTTCAGTTATACTAAATAATATATCAGATATAAGCTTTACCACTTTTATTTGCTCTTCAACCTTTACGATTTTTATTCATGTTGCATTTATTGACCGCTCTTAAGATTCTTCAGCATTTGATAAAAAAACTTTTAAATTTTACTGTATCAGGTTTGAAAAATAACCAAATAGACTAAATATTATGTCTGTTCATATTACGTCTCTGCCTTACGACAAAGAATTTTGTTCAAGAACAAGTCGGCGGCCAATCCAAATAAAGATCGGTTAACTGATTCAAAATTTTTGGAAATTATTTATTTTATCTGGCGGACTAGCATAAAAATAAAAAACAAGTAAATATACTAAGTATATTAAAAAATCAAATAAAGCTCCTAAAGGTGGTAAAATAGGTAAAACTTTTGTCAAATACCACGTTAACTATCGGTGAATAAGATGGTAAACATTTTAAAAGTAATAAAGGTTGTAAAGCTGGTAGAGGTAAATGATTAAGAATAAGAAGTTAAAATAAAATATAATATAAGGAAAATATTTTAAATAATCATTGTCAATAGACCTATTGGAAACAATTATGACAAAGGTAAAAAGCTTTTTTTTCCTAACAAAAAAAATAATTTGCAAACTTAAAATAGCCTAAAAAAAACAACTGTAAATAGCCTACTACAATTCTTAATTATTAGAAATATGATTAATTTTCCTTGTAGGAAATTAAAACCTTTCAAATTTTTTTAAATTAAAATTTAAGTATGTTTGTTAAATAAAAATTTAGTAAAAGAAAAAAAATTACTATTCGGATCAAAGCAGTAACTGTTCTTTTCATTTTTAATTAAGTTATCATTGTTGATAAAGTTACCTTTGCTATATTTATCAGTAGTAAACTGTTCTGTTGAAATTTTTTTACAAGTAAAATTAAAATAAAGTGACTTTGGGCTAATGATATTATCTGGATCGATTGAAAACGAACCCGGATCAAGGATTAAATCAGAGCTACCTGTTAGAACAATTTGGATTTGATCACGATTTAAAGCTTTAACAATTAGATCAGAAGGAATTATTTTAATAAAGGTTTCAATACTAGTAAATCTGTCAATAGAAATATTCCTAAATCTATAGTTGATTTTAACTGTATAAGTTAGTTTATAGACACCATAATTCAAACTCTTTGGTGCTAAAACCAATTCAGCTTTTCCCATAGTTGGATTGTTTTCGAGAGTAATATTTTCTTTCGGCTCTTCGTTTTCATACAATTCAATAATCCAATATCTTGAATCGGTAAACTTTAGGCCACATTCAAAATAAGTATTACCTACTATAGTTATTAGACTTGTTCTTGAAAAATTTGTGGGATTTTTTAGAGTACCACTATTAGGAATGAACAAAATTGGATCAGAACAGTCAGGATTGCCACTTATGTCTATTGTAAATTTAGAATTTGTTCCATTTTGACCTATTATCTTTGATGTTATCGAATAAGTTGAAGGTAAAGAATATTTCTTTTTAAGTATAAGTGTTGTTTCGTTTAATTTTAATATGTTGGATTGACCGTCGTCATAGTCTATTAAAATATCAACATCTATGTAATATGTATAAGCTGTTAAATTGCATATAAGAACTTCACCAGTTTTTGCTTTGGTAAGCATAGAATCTGTTTGTGTTTCATTATCATTTGTTATATTAGACTTGCATTCAAAAATTACTCGAAGTTCTATTTCATTAAAAATTAAATTTATTAAAAATGAGCGAGAATATAGTGCATATAGATGTAAGGTGATGTAGAAGACCTAAGAGCGATAGTTAAAAAAATGAGACAAAATTATCTACTGAAAAATAGCAAAACATTTATTGCATCTATTGAATAAAATCTTATTTTAGTGTCAAGTTGGATATTAAGTATTTTTCTTTTAGAAAAAGCCTAGATCTTATCTAGGGCGTAAAACCATTGATAAAGCTCAAAAGTTAAACTAAATGGACGTCTAAGTGATTTAATATTTAGATCAAAACATATTCTAATGAGGAAAACTACAGAATATAAACAAGTCAAGGGACTCCATAATTTGATGGAAATTTAAAATTAAGCGTAAAACAAGCTTTTTTTTTGTTTGAAAAATTAAATTTAATTAAATATTTTTGAATGTAGCAAATAATGTGTGAGCATTAAAATCATATTTTTTTCTTTGTCAAAAGTGTTATTGTTCAGACGTTAGGAACGATTAAACTCACAGTAACAGCAACTCTAAAGTCACTGTGTATTTTTACTAAAGTAGTGCCAAATCCAGTCGTTTTTGTTTTGCTGCGACATTCAGTCGCTTGAAAAAGCGGAGACTAGACTCACTTAGAATGCTTTTTATAATATCTTAAACATGGTGTCAATTTACAAAATATTAAACTCCAATAATTTTTTGATCGAGAATTTACGCAAATTCTTGCATGAAATTATCCTAAAATATATCTGAATTCTTAAGAATCCACTGAAAATCAAGTAGAATTTTTAAAAAAGAAAATTCATTTTTTGATTTCTAAAAAAATTTTTTTCGAACTTTATGAAATAAAAAAGCATCATCTTAATTCGATGAAATGAACGTCTAAATTCGTTTTTTTGAAATTAAGCGCTATTTATGGACAAGAAAGAAGGTATTATTTGATTCAGAATTAAAACTAATCAACAAAAATAGAAAGTCTAACCTGGTTCAATCTCAACTACTTTTGAAATTTCATTTTTCAGAGATGACATTGATGCTCTCATTGTATGCTTATCTGGTAAAGGATATCTCCAATAAAAATCAAATATATCACCATGTTTTGCATTTTTCATAATGTTTGTTTTTTCATCGAGGAAAATTGTTACCAATTCATTTTCATTTCTAGTTGTTACTTTAACATTACATTTAAACCATTGAGCTGTAGTTAAATTACCACCACATTCAAATGAAAGCCAAAAAGCTTTAAAAAAAAATTTATTTAATCATTTCTTTTGATTAATATTTAAGTATTTTTTACGTTCGATTGTAAAAACACTGTATTGAGACAAGCTACAGATTGGAATAATCTGAACAAAAAACAAATTTTGAATTTCTTGTTTTCCACAAAAACAGTTTTTCGACCGACTAAAAATTATTATTGTTTATTAAAATATTATTTTTTTTTGTTTTATTTTAATTTACTTAATGTTTTTTAAAGCAAAATTTGTTGAGTTCAAAAATTCGCAAAATATGGCACATTCGTCTTGGTCTTTTACATTTTCTAAAATTGCAAAATAACTGTAATCTTTAAGACATTCGAACCAACCGATGCTAGTTTTATATAAATCGGATGTATTATTTTCATCATCTAATTAAAAAAAATTATAACTATCTTACATTAAAATTATAGTAAAAAAATAATTTTAAACATTTTATGATTTGAGTAAGAGAAACTGTTTCAAAAGGATCTCCGCCACACATTTCACCTGAACCAACCTTGCACTCTAAATTGCACTCATTGCTTATTTCATTTTTAATATTTTTATTATCAACACAATAGCAATTTGATTTTGTATTTCTTGTTGAAAAATATAAAATTAGTTTTAAACTCATTAAAACATACTCATATAAATATCATATAAAATAAACTCATTTACAGAAAAGGAAAAATTTTTGCTGTAAAATTAAAAAAACTCTAAATTTGCTGAAAATTTGCATAGCATTAAAAAAAGTCTAAATTAAATACGGAATTAAAATTGAAAATTTTTTGCAGACTTAATCGCAAAATTACTTTTAAGAGCTTTGCAGAGTGATTTTGGCGGCAAAAAAATAAGAAAAAAAATGACAACAAACTTTGAAATTCCCCAATTTTTCTTTAAAAAATTTTTTAGACTTACCCTTTATTTGTCTCGGAATAATTAAAATCTTCTGATTTACAAAAAACCGAACACTCTTCATTTGTTAAATCTTTAAAATATTTTTCTTTTTGAAATTTTTCGCCTTGTATTCGATCTATACAACCAACTATTTTTGGGTATTTATCTGCTGCTGGATTTTCAAATATTTCTCCTATATGGGTACTAAAACTGAATTCTGAACTTGTTCCATATTCATAGTTTTTATTGCTAAAATCGTTCGAATCTGAACTATATTGAAAAATTGATAAAAGTTTTCTTCCAAATTTAGCATTAATATTTTTAGCCGATATAGATTCCTCTTCTAATTTTATAATTGAAGAAGACTTTTCTACTGTTGATTCTAAATTACTTAAACGTAACAATTCATTAGTTGTTTGATCAATGGCATCTTAAAAAAAAGTTTTGGTTTAGTTATGTAGGCTATGAATTTCACTTGTTTTTAATATACGAAAATAATTAGTTATTATATCTAATAATTTTTTTATGATGCTGAGCTCCAAAGCAAAATTTAAAAAATTCAAAATTCTAAAACTCACCAATTCCATGTTGGTTGTAATCTTCTAAAGATCTTCTATTTTTAGTTTTCGATTTAAATTGGTTAAAATTAACAGTAAATGTATTAGGAAAAAAAATGGATCCACCACAATTTTCGTTATTGTTTTCACATGGCATATTACATTTACTCGAATTTAAACTAGCATCAATTTTTAGGTCATTTTTGAGACAAAGGCAAAAATATCTTTAAAAAAAATCCAAATTCAACTTGTATTTTCTAAATGTTCTTTTTAAAAAATTTTACTCCTTATAAGTTGCTGAATATTCATGACCATATAAAGAGCATATCTTGGCACATAAAGTATTATCCATAAGATTGTCCTCAATTCTGTTTGTAACTTTTTTATCTATGCTTTCACTTATCCTATTGTATTTATGACATCCAAAATCGTTAAATTGTTGACCTTGATCATAATTAGTTTATATTTTAATTTTATTTTATTTCTCTTATTTTACTAACTCAAACATCGAGACCGAACAGAAAACTAGTGTTATCCGTCAGTTCGAGTTAAAATTGATTTATCTTTTTTTGACTTTTAAAGATGTACTTGAAAATGTGTGATTTTCAGCAATTCAACTACTGCATTTCTCGAAAATTAACGGCGTACCCGTACCAACCCGTACAAAAAAAAATTGCCACGGGTACGGGCACGCCGTTAATTTTCGAGAAATTCAGAAAAAGAGTCAGTTTGCGCACAAGATCTCAAAAAAAAAAAAAACAATTACAACAACTCAGAAACTTCTTTAAACGTATAAAAAAATAATAAAACTTTATCGTGGAGCTTTGAATATGAGATTTGCGACGCTTATTTGTAGTGATGGGAGTTTTTGTTGGTATTAGTTTGACTAAAATTAGCTAACTAATTTTAATAATGTCAAATAATGTTTTATTTCATTTAGATTAGTTTTATTTTTCTAGAATTAGTTGCTAGAAAAATAAAACTATTTTTAAAATTTTTCCAAAAATAAATGATTGATTTTTTGAAAATCTTATTCAAAATTTTTAAAAAAATTTTCTCAGATATACGGTATTATCTTGTTTATAAGCGCCCCTCTAAACTCCTCTTTTCGAGAAGAAATGAAAACAGAAAAAATTTAATTTTGTTAAAACTAAATAGACAACACTAAAGTCTATCGGATAAGTCAAATAAAAAGACTAAATTCATTTCTCTTTAGTATGATTATACGCTTCAAAAGAGCGATTTTTAGTCGCTTATAAGCAAGGTTTTACGATAGTTGTATTTTTCGGCTAACTAAACTTTAAAATTTTTGAAATAATGATTATTGCTCTTATTAAAAGTCTTTTTGGAAATTAATACAGTGAGCCTGTAATTTGTGTTTATGTTAATCAAAAAGTTTTAATTTAAAAAAAATACCATTGCTCATGAAGATGAAACAAATCCAATTTAATAGAAATAAAAAGCCAACGTAATTTTTCATCAGTTTTTTTTTCAAATGATTTTAAAAAAACTTAAATTTATTTTTAGCCAAAATCAATTTTTCGTTAAACTTTTATACTTTTCTGATAACCAATAGAACCACATTTTTGAAAGTACAGGCAAATATTATTTTTAAAAAATTTGATCAGCTAAAGTTAAATTAAGTAAATATTCCATTTTTTTAACATTTATATTTTCTACTGTTAACTAATGGATTTAATTAATCATTATTTTTTTATTTGTCTTTGTAAGCTTTTTAAAATTTTTGTTGATTTAAATCAATTTTGTTTAAATATATTTTTAAATTGATTATATTTCATGCCTTTTTCCTTTTCGTTTCAAAAATAAAAACTACTTAAGCAACTATTTAAAAATCTATTTTTTTAATAATTAAATACATAAGTAATAATCCATGGTATAATTCAAAAAATTTTCAATTTTTTTTCCATTTATTTCCTCTAAAGCCAAAATAAAGGTGTACTCGAACATTTTTCAACATGTGTTTGAGCTTTTAAAAGCATATGTTCTAAAACATTTTGTTTGCATTACATTTAAATTTCTAATATTTTCAGACCAATAATAATTCAAAGTGTCTTCCCACTTCAAAGTGTCCTTGTCAATAATTATAATCGTATTTTTGAATATATAAATTAAAACATATTTGTTTTAATAAATGATATTTGTTTTATGATTTCAAAAATAAATATTATAAATATACGGCAAATTTTCAAGAAAAAGGAAGCATTTCAGAATCTACAACAAAATTATAAGAAAAAAATTATAATGCTATTTTAATCTCTTTAGTAATATTAAAAATTTAAAAGAACTAAAACAATTCAATTCAGATTGTAATAGTACATAAAGTATTAATTAGTTGCTCACTTAGAAAATATAATTTTAAAGGACATATTCAAACTTTAGTTCATGAACTTGTCGAAAACTGCTCGTCGAGGTTTTATTTTTGACAAGCACAATAATGAACCATTGGAATCAGCTCCCAAATGAATTGATGAATGGCTGTCGAAACACATGGAAACGACTGCTCAATAGAGCCGTGCTTGGGAAAATTTTCTCAAATTGCCGTATTTTATACTACTACAACTACTAAATTATCTTTCTATTGGTATATATAACAATATTGTCAAAGGATGGACATAATTTTTTTTACTTATTTAAAATTTCGGACAAGTTTTATTTAACATCCGTTATGTCATAGCCGTATCGTAGCCTTTTGTAAAAAATTTTCGAAAAAAATATATTATTAATAAATATTTTTTATAAGGAAAAATAATTTTAGTAGGTCCAAATTTAAATAATTTTTTATTTGAAAAAAAATTTTTTTTTAAAGTGTATTCACAAAAATTCTTTCTCAAAAATTTTTTTTTCTGATTTCAGTATAATAGGTAGGCTAATACGTTACGATACGTTGGTACGCTACGCAACGCTACGGCTACTAATTGATAGCAGTCTAGTATCAAATTTTAACTTAAATAAACAAGTTTAAAAAAATAAAATTTTGAATACACAAAATTATTTTAACATTCATTTTTCAAAAAGCAACCAAGTTTGAAAAAGCGTTCATACTTAAAAGTTCATTTTTTTTTAGTCCGAAAAAAAAAGCACAGACATTTGAATTAAAATTTAGCATAAGATCTTTTTGAAAACAAAAAATTTCAAAAGAATTTTCTTAACTTCAAAAAATTTGAAACGAATATTTTCTAAATAGTATTTTTTAAAAAATGGTAAAATTTAAATTTTTTGGAATTTAAATAAAGACATGTGACTTAAGCTTTCTTTTTAGGTTAACTTAGTTATCAAAGGAGGAACTGTAGTAAATCATGATCGATCATTTTTAGCTGATGTCATAATCGAAGATGGTCTTATCAAGTAAATACAAATATTCTTTTCTAATCATTTATGACGTTTTTTATTAAAAAATAAATATCTTTAAACCTAAATTAATTTTATTTTCAAGAGATATTGGTGAAAATCTAGCAGTTCCAAATGGAGCTAAAGTGATTGATGCTAAAGGTAAATTAGTAATGCCTGGTGGTATAGATACTCATACCCATTTAGACTTACTTTTTATGGGTACAAGAACAGCTGATGATTTTTATTCAGGTACTCGAGCTGCTTTAGCTGGAGGTACAACTATGATCATGAATTTTATACTCGAAAATAAGCAAATTCCTTTATTGGAACAGTATGAAATGAACAAAACAAGGGCTGAGAAAAATGCTTGTTGTGATTTTGCGTTTCATGCATGTGTTTACAATTATAATGAACAAGTTGAAAAAGATATGGAGATTTTAGCAAGAGAAAAAGGAATTAATTCATTTAAAATGTTTATGGCATATAAAGATGTCTTTATGATAAATGATGCTGATTTAATCAAAGTATTTAAAAAATGCAAGGAATTGGGCGCTATTCCAATGGTCCATGCTGAAAATGGGGATTTAATTGAAGAAGGTCAAAAAAAGGTCAAAACACTAGGTATAACTGGTCCTGAAGGTCATTTATTAAGTCGACCTGAGTCAGTAGAAGCTGAAGCTACTCATCGCGCTATCACAATAGCCCATGAATTAAACAGTCCTGTTTATATTGTTCATGTTATGAGTAAATCAGCTGCACAAGCTGTTTCTGATGGTAAAAGAAAGGGAACTGTGGTGATTGGTGAACCAATAGCTGCTGGTCTAGCTACTGATGGTACTCATTATTTTAATAAATGTTGGAGACATAGTGCAGGTCATATAATGTCACCACCATTAAGAGATGATGCATCAACACCAGGTTATTTAATGGATCTATTAGCCAATGGTGATTTAGAATTGACTGGTACGGATCATTGTACATTTAACACAAATCAAAAAGCTTTAGGTAAAGATGATTTTTCTAAAATTCCTAATGGAGTAAATGGTATTGAGGATAGAATGACTGTAATTTGGGATAGAGGAGTTCATACAGGTAAAATGGATCCATGTAGATTTGTAGCTGTTACAAGTACAAATGCAGCTAAGGTTTTTAATATTTATCCCAAAAAGGGTTATATTGGAGTAGGCTCAGATGCAGATATAGTCGTATGGGATCCTGAAGCAACAAGAACTATTTCAGCTAAGAGTCATCATCAAGCTGTTGATTTTAATATTTTTGAAGGTATGACCTTCCATGGCGTTCCTATGGTAGTAATTTCAAATGGAAAAGTAGTTGTTGAAAATGATAATATCACAGTTGAAAGAGGTTCAGGTAGATTCATACGAACCCCATGTTATCCAGATTATGTTTATAGCAGAGTTAAAATTAGAGATAATATTAAGTTAAGTAAAGTCGATCGAGAGCCTTATACGGGTCCTGTTGTTGATCTAAATAATCAACCAAATGAAATTGAAAATCATCAAATTCCTAATTCTAATGGAAATTTTCATAACAGACCATTGACCAAAAGTGGAAATAGAAATTTACAAGACTCATCATTTTCATTAGGAGGAGAACAATGGGATGATCAGAATTCTAGACCATCGACAAGAGTCAAAAATCCACCTGGTGGCAAATCGTCCGGAATTTATTGAAGAAATGATTATTTGAATTTTATTAAAATTGTAGACAACTTCTTTATTCGAAAATATTTAATTTAAAAAAAAAATCGATTATTTAATTTTCTTAATTCCAAAAAATTGATTTTGGTTTAAGAGATTTTGATCAAATTGACCATAAATATTATTTAAAAATTAATTTTAGACTATAGAAAGCATTCAATTAATTTTTTTACGATTCGTTTCCACGACAAAAAATTAAAAGCAAAATAAATTGTTCAAAATTTAAATTAATGGATTTACTTTTCTATTTGAAAAAACAATCCATAATTAGATTCAATGCCTAAAATAATATAAGTTTGCCAAACTTTTGGATTTAAAATTTTGTCTTTCCTTCAAAACTTAAATTAAAACTTATTAACAACACTAAAATTACCGATTAAAGTAAATCAATTGTATTGTTAAACTCAAAATTGACCATTATTTCAAAATAGCTTTCTTTATTAAAAGAAATTTGGAGAAATAAAGTAAGCAAAAATAGCATTTTAATGGCCACATTTATTAACACTTAATAATAAATTACCATTTGAAATAATTTGAACCTGAAAGCCAATTTAGTTTTTTATTTTAATGACCAATTTTTTTTCAAATGATAGATGTTCTATTTGTGTCCAATCCGTTCAGATGACTTTCCAATCTCTTTTTATTACAATAAATTCAGTAATCATGTCGAATTTGGATCATGTCGAGTTTTTGAACTTTTTTTTTCACCAAGAAAACTTTTTGATCCCAAAAAAAATTAAATAAAGTTTGATGATATAAATAAACTTTGTGGTCCTAAAAAGCAGGTTTCCCGGTGTTCAATATTTATTAGTTTTATTCATAATGTTTTTTAAAAAATATTTATCAAAAATGTTCCTGAAAACGGTGACCAAGAATTTGGTCAACAAAAAGTCCAAGTTGATATGATCCAACTATTTCTATCTTTGATATAATAATAAAAATTTTGGATACAATTTATCATCAATAACTAATTTTGAGAATTTAAAATTCGGGAAAGATTTCTTAGCAAAATTATTTTTGGTGGTCGATCTACTCTTTAAGTAAAATAAAATGTAAAATTTGTCAAATAAATTAAGTATCGATGTTAATTTTTTAACATTTTATTTTAATGGTAATTTTAGATTTATATTTTACTCTTGAATAAGCAAAATAAAAAAAAACTTTTGATCTTAAGTGTATCAAGCTTTAAGTAAGCTTAAATGCTTTTTGGTCAAACGATAAATAATTATATTTTGAAAAAAGGGAAACAAAAATAAAAAGATAAGACGAAGAAAAAAGCTTTGTTTGAAATTTTTTCAAAATGAAATTTTAAAATAAAAATTTTAAATTGAAAAATTTTTTTTTCCTTACCATCATATCCCAAAACAAGAGAAAATACAAATAGACAAAAAAAAGAAAATTAAAAAAAAAGAAAAACAAGCGAGCTAGCGAACGAACAAAAAGGAAAGAAATGGATACGAATTTAATTGAAAAAAAGAAAATTAAAATTGAATATTTTCTAGGATGCAAACATTTTTAAAAATAATAATTTTATTAAAATTTAAAAAAAAAAAAAATTTTAACAAAACGAAACAAAGTCTTTTTGTTGTCTAATTTTTCCAACCATTAGTTGCATAAATGATGTTTTTCTTGAAAACTATTCATGCTTTCCAATTATGGTCATTAAATAAGAATAAAATTTACTTTATTAAAGGTCTTTTTCTTTCTCATATTCATTTTTGTTTTGTTTTATTCTTTACCAAGGTAATTATAATAATATGATTAATTAAAATTCCGATATTAATTTAAAATTCCATTCCAAGCCAAAGAAAAAAAAAAGAGGAGAGAATATTCTTTTCTGATAATTTCTTTGTCACTAAAAAATATTTTTTTCAAAGATATGCCTTAATTAGAAGGAAAACAAAATGGGAAATACATTATACATTATTGAATAGAACCAACAACTTGAAAAATGAAAACAAATAATTTTATATAAATATGGCAAAATTTACTCTTGGTAAAATATCAAATTAGAAAATTTAAAAAATAAATTTTAAGTAATCAAACTTAGTAACTAACTTTAAAATGAGCTATAGCTTTGAAGAATCAGTTTTAAACGGAAACGTTGTTAGAAGCGGTGCTTCATTCGATAACGGTGCAGTATTATACTCAGCTGGTGGTGCTGTTGATTCAAGTGCTTTTGTCACTAGATCAACAACATCAAGAGCTGCTGATACTACTAGCAGAATCGCTTCAGATTTATTGTTAGGTGCTAATGCCGTTGGTGTTTCTGGTGGTGCCAATGCTGGTTCAGTATCATACTCTACTTCATATTCAACTGGTGCTGGTGCTTCAGCTGGTTCAGCTTTGGCTTTAGGTAACTCTTCAGCCTATGTTTTGGGAGCTGGTGCAGGAGCTGCTTTTGTTAGCGGTGCTGCCTCTGCTAACTCAGCCTATTTGAGCGAGATTGAACAAGCCATCTTAAGATCATCTGATCCAATTACTCTCAATGAATCTGAAGAAATTACTGTAAATGGTCAACGTGGTATCTGGGCTAACAGAGCTGAAGTTGTCAACTGGAGAGGTGCCATTCCAATTACTCAATATTTAATCAATGAAGATGCCAATCCAGAATTGATCACAAAAAGATCACAACAAACCTTGGAATACATTCAAGAATTGGCCATTAGATACTTGAGACCACCAACTCCACCAGCTCCAGGTGAGATCATCATTCAACAACAAGCCAACATGTTGACTGCTCCAGCTCCACCACTCATCATTCGTCAACAACCAGCTAGACCAGCCACACCAGAACCTCTAGTTGTTCGTGAAGCTCCACCTCAACCACCAGCTCAAGTTGGAAGTAAGAATTTCTTTCTTTTTCAAAAAAATGATAACATAATTAAATATTAAAAATAAGCAGTAATAAAATGGCTTATAAGTTAAGGCAAAAAAGAAAATTTTTATAATCAAGACGAAATTTTAAAGATGAAAAAATTAAAAAAAAATTTATTTATTAAGGAAAGGTAATTACCATTTCTGGTAAAAGAATTCCACCACCACCAAGAAAAGTAGTCATTGAAAGATTAGCTCCTCTACCAGCTAAACCACAATCAGTAATCATTGAAAGATGGTTGCCGTACGCTGAAACCAAAAGAAGAGTCATCTTCCAAAAACCATTAGAAGCTGATCCAGTTGTTGTCAAACCAAGAAATGTTATTGTACAATGGGAAGCTCCAAGAGTCAACATTAGAAAAGAAATTAAATATTTGGGTGTCATTAGAGCTAATCCAGCTGAATACGTATCTAGATATGGTGTCTCTTTGAAACAATCATCTGAATTACCAGAATTTGTTACTGATATTAGAACTCCAGATGGTCTAGTTTTGGCTGCCAATTACAGATACAACAGCTTACATGAATTAGAAGGTGATTTACAAGCTTTGAGATTAGTTGATTTAGACAGAGAAGGTTTAGCTGAATACAGATCTTACTTACAAAGATTAGGTATTACTTATGATGCTTCAGCTGCTGGTGCTTCATTTGTTGGTGGTAGCTACTCTGCCTCAGGTGCTTCATTCGGTACTTCAGGCGCTTTAATAGGAGCTGGTGCTAGCACAACTTTCAGTGTTAGTGGTGGTGCATCATTATCATTCGCTGAGCAACTTTTCAGTCAATTAGATATTGATGGAAATGGTTCAATTTCAGTAAGCGAAGCCGAAAGAGCTTTGTTAAGATTAAACAGCAGATTGGGTAGATCATATGGAGAAGATGATGTTAAAGCTTTCTTTGCTCAATTAGATACCAACAGAGACGGTAGATTAGACATCAGTGAATTCAGACGTGCTTTTTTCAATTTATTGAACTAAACTAATCAGCATGAACTAATTAATTTCTATTTCGGCAAGATCAATTTTTAAGAAAATTTTTTTTTTTAATACAGTACATTTTTGAAATAATTTCACAGTGTGTTTAAGAGTCTCTTTAAGAGCGTTTTAAGAGATATTTAACAGTCAAAAAGCAATTCTTAAAAGTCGTTTCTGCTTAAGCAAAAAATGCTTAAGACATTTTTTAAAACTATTCTCATGAACATGAGAATGAATTTTGTTACTTTTCAATTTTCTGCTTTTAGGATTATTTTAAAATATTGCTGAAGACTATTTTGAAAGATTGCTTTTGAGGGTCTATCTTAAGCTTATGCTCAAAAGGATATTTTTTTGTTTAAAACTTGCTCTTAAGCTGTTTAAGACGTCTTAATGCATTACTCATCAGATGTTTAAACCCTTTTAAGATTTTTTTAAAAACGTGTTAACTTGTTTCAAGATTGTACTTTAATAACTTCTATAACTGAATTTAATACTTGGTAAATTTTTTTTAATTATTTTTTTCAAAAAGCTTAAATAAATTGATACTTATTTCAAACAAATTTTTTATTTAGTTCTTAAAATAATTATTTTGATTTAGTCAAACTGTTCAAATAGTTCAAATTTTCCCACCTAGCTTCAAATTTTATTTATTAGTCCAAGTTCACAATTATTAAATTAGTGATGTACATTGAGTTTTTTGTATAAAACAGGCTTGGCCAAAATTTTTTAAAATTTCAAAATATTTTTTTGAAACTCGTTTCTTTCCTCAAAATCGAAAACTATCAAAAAATTAATTGTTATGTCAGAAAATTTTTTTTAAAACGAAAAATTTAGTAGAAATATGAAATTGAAAGCTTATAAAAATTCAAAAAATTAAAATCATTTTCGAAGGAAAAAACTCAAAATTCTCGATTTATTTTGTTGAAAAAATGAAGGTTAATAATTTGAAAATTTTTGAAATTTTCAACTTCAATTAACAACCCTAGTCCAGCTATGGTCTGAGTACGTTTGCGGAAAAATTTTAAAGAATGTTTTTTTTACGATTATGTTATTTTAAATAAAAAAGAGTAATATAATTTTTTTAAAAAAGGCTCACCAGTAAATCTAATTTATTTTTTTAAAAAATTGTTGCTAGAATTTGTTTTGTTTAACTTGTTATTCCCAATTTGAATTAATTTTGAAGCAATATATTTATTTTAAGATAAAATTCGATTGTTTTTTTTAGTTATTTCTTTCCTTTCAGATGCTTCTTTCAGATCGGAAAAAAAAGATATTTTAGAGATTTTAGATTAATTAATTTAGATTTAGTTTTTCTGAATAGTCAAATCTTAGTTTATTTTAATTTTAAATAGTTACTTTTCGAAGATCTCTTACCATCTAAAAATATATCAAATTTAAAACAAACTAAAACAAAATAAATTTTCTAAAGCTTTTTGTCATAAACGAATTGAGGCCGTGTGATCCTTTGAGTCTTAATATTAAAATATTGTGTATAATAAAAATTCTATTACCCCTGCCTTAATCAGAAGCCGAGCCAAAAATAATTTCGATATGAAACTAATTAATAATTTTTTTGCATTTCACTCCTGGTAATTTTAGAGTAGTCTTTCGAACAGCTCCTGACAGTAAGCATTTACAATAGTGTTGATATAATTCAGGGCCGGCGCCAGGCGAAAATTCTAGGTAGTGCTCAGTGTATCGATGACCAGTGTCGTAACCCCCCCCCCCACACACACACACAAAAACTAAAATGAAAAAATTTTAAGTCCTCTTTTCACAACGTAGGGGGTTTTATCCCCCTAAAATACGGTAAGAATATAGGCTATTAATTTTAACTTAATGTGAATGTTGTAATCACTTGGAATGATTCAAAAAACGATTCAAATAAAAAGATATAATTTCTACCGTATTTCCTCAAATATGGACAAAAAAACCTATTGTCTTGTATTTGAATCATTTTTTTTCTTTTATTTTTACTAGAATAAGACATATTTTTTGCCTCAAATACAAGATTTTTTAAAATACGGTCGCCGAGTCATTTTTTCTTAAGTTAATTTTGATTGAAGTTTAGTTTTTCTTTTATTAAAGACATTAAAAATATTTAAAAATGTCTCAAATAAAATGAAATTTTTAACTCAAATAGTAGCAACTTTCTTCTATTTGTGGTTACGTTTATTTGAGGAAATACGGTAATTTTTTCTTTTTGTAAAAGATTCAAATAAAAGCTCTATATTTTTTTATTTGAGTCATTTTTTATAACCAAAAAAAATTCAAATAGAAACTTTTCAAAAGATAGCGACTCGATATTGAATTTGAGGAAATACAGTCGTTCTATTTCTTCAATTAAATATATAAAAAATAGAAATGAATATATGGTATTATAGAAATCGACCCCGAAATAATTTAAACCCGAATATTTTTTGGGTAGGAAATTCTCCCCGTTTTTTCATGGGTTTAATTTATTTCGGGGACAATTAGCTTATAAACGAATATATAGCTGGTTACTTATTTTGTTTCATCTAATTGATTATGAGTAATTTTTTTTGATTTAACCGATTAGAAGCTTTTTATTAAAAAATTAAATTAGAACTAGAAAGTTTGTATTATTTTTATTTTCACAAGCCTATGTTTGAGTTAGTAAAAAAGCAATAATTAGAAAAAAAATATTTTAAATTTAAAAAAAAGCTGACTTTGAAAACCTAGGTGGTGCTAAAGCACTTTTAGCCTCCATGTAGCGCCGGCCCTGATATAATTATTAATTTATTTACCTAAATTCACGATAAAGCTTTTTCATTTCTCAAATTTTCAAAGTATTTAAGCATTTTCAAAATTATCTTATTGTCACTTCAATAGAATAGATTAAAAAAATTAAGTAATCTTAGTCAAAATTCAACTCAAAAATATGTAAATAATATCCTTCTTATGTTAGAATTTTTTTCACAGTCTCCAAGATTTAATTCAATTGATAAAAAGTAAGTTTTCAAACTTAAGTGAAGCCAAAAATATTTTATTAAAATCTCTCATTAATTTGAGAGAAAAAAATCTCAAGGGGATGCCCTTCAATATCAATAAAATCACTATGCATCATTAATAATTTAAAAACAAAAAAGAAATTTTTTAATTTTTTATTTCAAGAATAAGAAGAACACCACCAACTGTAAAAAAGATAAACTAGTTTTAATATAAAATAAACAAGTAACGACTGAAAAATCGATAAAGTCCTATAACTAACTTCGTATGGTTTCTAACTTAAGTTAAGGTTGATTTCAAATTGGATTAGAAACAAAAACATAGAGAAATACAAATTTAAATTTTTAGATTTTATGTTTCAGAAAAAAAACATTTTTTTGTTATTTTAACAGAATTTCTTTAAAACAGCCAATATTAATTACCATATTTTGACATGAATACGAAATGAAAATTTTCATGACTAACAACAAAAATTTCAAAATTATTAAAATAGTTCTATGAGAAATAATCGCCATTTTGATCGAGGAAAAAATCGATATTTTATTTTGACTCAAATTTGAAATTTAAGATATTCGGAACAAGAAAAAATCGATCGATTTATTGAATTAAACAGATCGATAATTTCGAGTTCAAATGTCATATTTTCCTCTAGTTTAAAAACTCTTTTTTAACAAAAAAAAATTTTTTTCATTTTTTTCTTTTGTCAAGATTTTTTCATAGAAAAAAAAAATTTTTTTTTTGTTATTCGAAAACATGGTAAGTGATTTAAAATATGTTACCCCTCAAATCCAATATGTGTCCTGGTCTTGTGTCTATATATTTAAAAAGGGAATAAACAAAAAAATAGTTTTCTTTTAAAGGAAAAAATAAATGTCTCTTCGTTATACTAAGAAAATAATTTCTAATATGTTCCTTTATGAGGACACTAGCGAATACAATAATTCTTTGAAATTAAGCGATTTTTATGATCAAACAAACACAAAAATATATCAATATATTGACCAACCTAGA
>NTPY01000009.1:322625-379715 GCA_002922825.1 Brachionus calyciflorus | reverse complement strand
TTGCAATATTGAATTAGTTTGAAGGTTAAAAAAAAATTATTTTCAAAGAGCATTGGAATTAAAATTTTTTTTAACTTACAAACCTAAAGCCAATTGGAGAGGATCAAAATATTCAATTAAAACTTTTTAATCAGATTAAAATTTTTGAAACGAAAATTTTTCAACTTAAAGCTTTCAAATATATATTTATAACTAATTTTGTTAAATTAAATTTACATAATCATTTAAAATCCAATTAACTATCTTATTTAGCAGAAAACGGCTAGTAAGCACTTTGTATTGATAAATTTTTGTCGCTAATAAATTCAAATATTCAAATCCAAACTTTTTTTTTTCAAGAAAAAGACGGTTTTTAAATTCGATTCATTTTTCTAAAGCCGTTTTGGAAAAAATGACTGCTTTTCTCTATGCAACAAAAGAAATTAAAATATTAATTCAAAAATATTTATCTCCTTTGTTTTAATAACTAAATGATTGATTCTAATCAAAATCTAAAATATTTTAATGGGAGGGGAGTTCTTTTTAAAAAAATTTCATTTTAACTAAAGTTTTTAAATCTCTGCTCGTAAAGAGAAAAAATCTAGTTTGAGATCTAGTTTTACTAGAATTCTTAAAAGACTATCATCAACTCGAGCTCTTCAAAAATGTTTTAGTCGGTATTCAATTCAATTTTCCGCTGCGATTTCTCCATAAAGTTCACCGGTTTCTACAGATAAAATACAATAACGCCATCTCTAATCTCTCCCTTTAAAAATAATTTAACTGTAACTAATATTATTTCTACACAAATCCAAGTTACATCTAATCATAATTCGTTAATATGCTCAAGTCATTCTTCGTCATTCCAAATTTATGATATCGAGTCCAGCGCATCAAAAAATTTTGAAGAGACTACAATCAAGGATCCATTTTATAATGATGTTTCAGTCTTGCAATGTCTCGAATCTAAAAAAGATGGTATATTGAAGAATTATATGAAAAGAACAGCTAAAAAGAATTTAGATCATCATTTAGAAAATTTACATGAAAAACATTCAAAAAAAAGAAGAAAAACTGAGGAAAATGACTTTGATAACGACCAAATCGAGCTTTGTTTCTTTTAATTGTTTTTTTTAAGCCATTTTCAATAGTTGAGAACAAATATTTTAAAAGTTTTATTGAATTATTAAAATAAAAAGTACAAAATTCCGTTAAGGGCAAAACTGAGGTAGCTTTTAGCTCAAATTTATGCCCAAAAAAAAACTACGCTAATTAATAAAATGTCAAAAGTTAGTTTTTTAAGCATAACAGTTGATATGTTGACTTCATTCCAAAATTATAATTATATCGGTCTAACATGTCATTATTTAGAAAATTTTTCGTTTAAATCATTCGCAATTGGATTTAAAAGCATGGTGGGAAGTCATAGTTCTGAAAATTTAAAAGATTTTTGCAGAAGTACTCTACCAATTTGGATTAAGAAATAAAATCTTTTCTCCAGTTTAAGATAATCCTCCAAATATGAGAAGAACTAATGTTGAACTTGGATTAGATCATTAACCTGTAAGATCTATCAAACATGTGCTCCAATTGATAGAAAAGATTTTATTGACAAATGTGATGAGACTCTTTGTAAAAACGACGACCAATTAGAAGATGATCAGCCCCTAAAGGCATATGGTTCTGTTGGAAAAATTTTATTAAAGAATTGTCTGCTCTTTTAATCATTCTACTCAACTAAAAATAATTAAACGTCTTGCTAAGCTCCACTTTTTTATCGAGACCATTTTTCATCGTCAAGAATACAAACAGTTCAGAAAAAATTTGTTGGACAAAGAAGAATTGGCTCTTCTAGAACAGTTAATTTTTGTATTATCTTCTTTTGCTAAATCAAGTAACTCACTTTCGGGAGAAATTTATGGTACAATGGCTATGATTCTTTCAGGTTAAAAGTACATGGAAAAAAAACGAAAAGTTAATTAAAATGATTCGTATATTTCTAAATATATAAAAAATGGTTTAAAAGCCTCTTATAACGATTATTCAAGAGATTAAAAAAGCATCTAATAGCACTAATAAAAAAGTTCACCAAAAGTTAAATTGGGATTCTGATTCTGATGAGGAAAATGAGAAATTAGACATTTTAACAGAAATAAAAGGATACTTGGCTAATGATAACAATTATGATGATATGTCTTTGTGGAAATTGAAACAGGTCGAGTTTCCAATTTTGTCAAGCCTAGCCTCTGTTATATTAGCAGCTCAAGCAACAAGCTACCCAAGTGAAAGATTATTCTCTCTTGCTGGCTATCAATTATGGGACAGAAGAAATCGTTAACTATCGTAAGTTAACTAATTTAAGATAGACTCATGTTAGTCAACTAAACGAACTTACGTAAGTTTTTACCGATAACTAACAAACAGGCATTTCAAAATTCGGAATTATTTGAGATGAATGAACTTTTTTTTTCACACTTTTTTCGAAAATTCGCTTGAAAAACGTTGTTTGTATTGTGATTGACCTGTAGAACCATCAAATCCACATTTACATCGCAAATTTTGACCCATTACGAGTTTATTATTGCTTTCATGTGGCTCAATTATTCCTGAAATCGTCTCTTTTATATTATCAATACATAATCTAATTAATCTCTGTGCAGTATGATCCAAAAGACTTTGTAACGGCTGATTTGCAAAATTTTCTCCAAATTCGATAGTTTATCGGTAAACAATCTTTTGTGCTTATAACACTTGACTCTGTTTCTGGTGAGAGAATTTTCGGAGTTATTGCTTTTAAAATGAGTCTAGTAATTGCAGTTGCGGTTCCTGATTCAACAACTTTATTAAGAAGCAGTAATAAACTTTTACGCCGTTTTTTTGCCGATTTTATTAGTGCTCGAAAAAGCATTGGATATAAGTTAGAATTCGCCAATATGTTTACCGCCCTTTCTTTGGACCTTTCATGTGGTAATTATGGACGGCCTTTTCATAAAGTTTTAAACAAATAAAATAATAATTAATAATTACCACAGTTGGGCCTCTTTATAGGAGGAGAAGCTTTTTGTAAATATGTTTCTTTTGACAATATAATATCATTGAAAATTTAGTCATTTAACCAACTTTATTCTTTTTCCAAAAATCTTTCGACTATTCTACAATGTATTTTGTACTTTTCTTTTACTTTTATTTGAAAAATTCTAACTTTTTCACAAATAAAATCAATACCCTCGTTTATCTTTTGCTGGTTTGAGAAACGTTTTTTGATAAAATTAAAACACTTAGCACTAAGTTGTTCAGCGTCAAGTTTAAATGAATCTTTTATTTGGTTATAAAGTTCAAATTTTCATTTTTAATAGAAATTAATTAAGAAAAAATAAGTTCTATCTATCTAAAGTTTTTTTAAAATAATAACTAGAAGAAAATCAAATTTAACTGTTTTTTTTTGAAAAATTAGAATTTTTTCATTGTTAAAAATGGCATTTTAGGATCATTTTATATCAAAATAGAGTCAAATTTTTTTAAATTAAAATTCAAACGAAATACTATAAAATATAATATTTAGACGGTGGACAAAAATTTGGTACAGAGGAAGAACCAGAAATTTTTGATAAATTAATCGAATAAAAACATTTTAAAGAAACTGAAAACTTGAAAAAAAGTGACACAAATATCATAAAATATGAATCAAAAAACAAATCGCCAGAAAAAGAAGTAGATAATGAGGTGAAGTTAGGTGATAAACCACAATCCGATCCCAATCAATTACCTGACAAGTTTTTTTGATATAAAGCATTCGTTATTGGTGATCATTTACCGCGAAAACAGTCTCGTTACCGTAAAGTTCCAAATAGAAGAAACACCTAATAGAAGAAACAGTTTCTTTTATTTGGAATTTGCAATTTTTAAAAATATATTTAGCAAAAAAAGAAGAAATCCAAATAAAAGAAACATTTTTTAGAATTATAATTAATTCAAAATTATTAAATTTTTTTTTTCAATTTCTAATTTTTGCAATTTCTATGTGACTTTTTCATTATCATCAAAAAATTATAATTAACCGCGTGATTATATTTTTTCAAATTTCTAAAAACTGATGGTTTCTAAAATTCTACTAAGTTGACTAAAGATTTTTTCTAATAAATATTATATGTCTAGTTAAAATGCAAAGCTCTGAATCATTATCTAGTCCAATTACACCTGTTGTTAGAAAAAGCTATTCTATATCTACAAAAATAAAAGCAATTAATTTATTTGATTCTTGTGGTTCGAAAGTTCGAGTAGCAGAATATCTTGGAATAAATCGATGCTTAATGTCTAAGTGGCTTGCTAACCGAGATCAAATTTATCTAGTTCGAATTCAGCATTGAGAGTTTTAGGCGGGGTCCGTAAACCATTTTATCCATAATTGGAACAAGCTATTTGCGAATGGTTAGTGCAAGGAAGACGTGATAAAAAGGTAATTAACTATTTAGGAATTAAACGAAAGGCCAAACAAATATTTAAAGAATTATACCCAGGCATGAATCCTACTAAAGCTAGTAACAGATGGATTTTAGGTTTTGCTAAACGCTATTCTTTATCATATCGTAAAAGTACTCATAAATCTCAACATACAAATAAGCTTTTCGATGAAGAAAGATTAGTAATTGTTGATTATCTATGTAAAATCTCAAGTTTAATTAAACAATATAAATCAGAATATGTAATTAATATGGACGAAACGCCAATTTACTTTGATATGAATTAAAGTAGAACTTTTGATTTAAAAGGATCCAAAAGTATTAACGTCAATAATACAGGTCATGAAAAAAATCGTTTTACTTGTGCATTAAGTATAACAAAAAGCGGTTTACTTTTAAAAGGATTTGTTATTTTAAGAAATTAAAAAAATGTCCCGAAAGGAAATTTACCAAATAACATTTATTTAACGGTTTCTTAAAGTGGAACAATGAGTGGTATATTAATGTTAAAGTATCTGGATGAAATAATAAAGCCCTATCTTCCGAACAATGAGAGATGTCTTTTAATTTTAGATTCCTTAAGTGCACACGTTACTCAAGAAGTTATTGAGCGATGCCAAATTTTGTTTCACTTCAATTTTGCAACCCTTGGACGTATGGATTAACAAACCATTTAAAAAATATTTTAGACAGGCTTGGTCTCAGTGGTTTGATGAGTCTATACCAGAGTATACTAAATTTGGAAATAGAAAGAAGCCTTCTTATCAAAATTTAGTAGACTTTACTAGTTTTTCGATGAGTTCAATTTCCTCAAATAGCAAAATGATAGAAGATTCTTTTGATTACTGCGGTGTTAGTCGTAATTTTAAGTTAAGTCGCTTAAATAATAAGCTTTTTCGCTATTTTTATTCTGAAGAAGACTGGGATGCTGAAGTTTTCTATGAAGACACAATTAAAATAAAAAATTTTGAAACGGATCCGAATCCATCTAATAATAATTCTGAGCTTACAAGCTCACTAGAAATTGAACAAGAATTTGTGTTCGATCAAGAAGAATTTGATTTCGAACGTTTGTTAGAGCTTAAAAAAAGATAAACCTAAAGTGAGCAAGTCTATGAGGAGTCTGAGGAGGAGATGTACAGTGATTTTTTTCGACTTTAATTTTTAATATCTTTTCTTTTTGTTGACCTTTTTTCTTTTTTTTAATTTAATTATGAATAAATTATGAATCAATATAATCATTTTTTTATTGCGATTTCAAAATAAAAGAAACTTTTTTTTGTATTTGGAATATAAGATATTTAGAAAAAATAGCAATTTTTATTAAATAACGGTCAAATCGTTGTTTCTTTTATTTGGAACTATACGGTATTTAATTCTTCTATTATGAAAGTATCGAAAGATATTTAGTTGGAATAAATACGATTTGTGTCGTCATAACTTAATAAAACAAATATCAATGTCTCAAGTGAGCCAATTAAAACTAATCCATATCGAGTGCCACAAGCTTTAAGAACAATTACGTAAGACAAAATCAAAGTGATGCTCAAACACGATTTGATTGAACCATCATCTAGTCGATGATCATCTCCAGCGGTATTGATAAAGAAAAAAAATATATCTTAAAGGTTCTGTCTCGATTTTCGTGGCTTAAACAAAGTAATCGAAAATAATGCATATAATATTAAAATCATTGATAATCAAAGTCTAAATGAAAAAAAAACCGACTTAATTCAATTTAATTGAATAAAAACCGAATTATACATATAAAGAAGTCACTTTTTAATTTAACTCCTCCTATTTAAAATAAACTCCTCCTTTTTTTTTTAAAAAAAGAATAATATATATATTAAATTATGTCTTTTTTAAGTGACCTTTTTAAAAGCGTCTTAAAAAGCAACTAAAAAAAGCTACCCAGTCTGACTTAAAAACCGTTTCAAGTCGCTTTTTTTTTCAATGAAGAAGCTTCGTATCAAAGAATTGTTACACTTTCTTAAACGTAAACCGTCTCTTAACAAACAGTTAGACTCTTAGTCTACTTTTGAGATTAAAAATCTCATTATTGAAGCAACATATGTTTTGGATGTGCCATCGATAATCGATAATTTGATAATTGAAATATTCTGTTGCAACATCAAAAATATGATGTCATCACATACTGGAAAATAGTTAATGAGTTCTCTTAAAAAGTCCTTTTTTTAGAAATCATGAAAAATGAATTAAATGAATTTTACTAAAAGAAATAACTTATATTTCTAACAAAAATATTTAATTAATTTACATGTTATCAATATTATTTTTGAGTGTGACTTAAACAGTTATAACTTTTTTCATTTTAACATACTAATGAAAAGTTATAAAAAGTTTATTTAATCGTTTAATTGATTCACATGTGTACAAAGTTTATTTACTTCATTTTTTAATATATCCTTTTTTTTAAAAAAATTTCCACTACAAAAAATTTTCTATTATACATACAGTGGTGGCAACGATTTTGTAATTTCTGAGGATGAGCATGAGTACGAGCATGAGGACGAGCATGAGGTAAGCATGAGGATGAGAATAAGCATGAGGATGAGCATGAGGACGAGGATGAGAATGAGGATGAGCATGAGGATTAGCATGAGGATGAGCATGAGGACGAGGATGAGATTGAGCTTGAGGATGAGGATGAGAATGAGTATGAGCATGAGGAAGAGTATGAGGATGAGCATGAGGACGAGGATGAGATTGAGCTTGAGGATGAGGATGAGCATGAGGATTAGCATGAGGATGAGCATGAGGACGAGGATGAGATTGAGCTTGAGGATGAGGATGAGAATGAGTATGAGCATGAGGAAGAGTATGAGGATGAGGACGAGGATGAGATTGAGCTTGAGGATGAGGATGAGCATGAGTACAAGATTGAGCTTGATGATGAGGATGATCATGAAGTATAGCATGAAGTTTAGCATGAGCATGAGGTTGAGCATGAAGAAGAGTATCAAAATAAACGAAGTAAGATTATAAAAATGAAAAATACATGAGCAAATTGATATATAAGAGTGGACTTTGTCATTAATTAAGTTTCTCATGAATATCTTTTGTAAATTAAGTTAATTTTCTAAATAATTTGAATTTTTTTGAAGTATTTTTTTCAATGAATTTTACAATATTTACCGAATATTTCTGATAAATATGGTATAATTACCTTAAATACCGTATCGTATAAAATAAAGATTGTATGTTACAATCATTTAGGTTTAGTTCAAAAAATTTTGTCTTCTAAAAAAAAAATAATTAATTTTTTTTAAGTTTCTTTTTAATTATCTCAATTTCTCTCGAAAATATAATTTAGAGTTTTAAAATTTAAATTGTTTTAAAAATGTCTCTGAAGAAATTTTCAAAAAGTTGAGAATAATAGTTCCAAAAAATTATTTAGAAAATTACCTCAATTTATACGGGCTTTTTTTTCTAAGAGATTTCACAAGAGAAACATAATTTTTTGACATAAAGTCCACTCTTTTAAATCCATTTGCTCATGTATTTATCATTTTTATAATCTTAGTTCGTTTATTTTGATACTCTTTATCATGTTCATCCACAAGCTCAACCTCAGAAATTACCAAATCGTTGCCACAACTGTAAAATAAATATTCAACAGCAATTTTAGCCATCAAGTCTTAGACATTTATCGAAAACACGTTCTTTGTAAATATTTTAGGCTTTACAACCTTTTATTATAAAATTATGACCTATTTTTTCAAATTGTTGAGTTAATTTATTTCACAGGAATAAAAATCTTCTGAGTCTTTTCATGTTAAGGTAATTTTTACAAAAAAACAGTACAAAAATAATCAAACTTGAATAAAATATTAAAAAAACATCTCTGCAATGTAAAAAATATGCAAATATGTGCAACTTCATAAGTATCAGCTTATAAGAGAGTCTGCAAAAATAAATAAACTTTAATTAAGATGAATTTAACGGGTTCATTTTATGACTAAATTATCTTGATAATGAAATAAAACAATTAAGCTAACTTTTGCATTTTAAAAGCGTTTTATCGGATATTTCGGTTTTCTTTTACTACTTTGTTTAGTAAAATATTGATTTTGAAAAACAATTTTTTAAAATTTAATATTTTTTTGTAGAATGCAGAGATTTTGCAGACTCTCTTGTCGGCTGCAACTTATGAAGTTGCACTTAGTTGCATATTTTTTACATTGGAGAGATGTTTTTTTAATATTTTATTCAAGTTTGATTATTTTTATACTGGTTTTTTGTACCAAAATTCACAATGCCTAAGTAAAACTACTCGGTTACTAGAGAAGCAAGGCTTTTATTATGCGAGTAACGACACCTTATTTTAAACTTTTTTTATTTATGAAACAATTTAGTTTCATTTTTTTAACACAAACTCATATTTCTTTTCTTTTTCCACTGTGTTAAATAAAAGCAACTTGACCACTATGTCCAGAAATCCGAACGAAACTTCAACAGCAAAGTTTTCATGGCGCTTTCGCTAGTCTAAAAAGTCGTAAATATAAATTCATGTCTTCAGAAAAATCTGGAAAGCTTTAATTAATTAATAACGTTAAATTAAATTCTAAAGAATTTCGATATCTTTTACTAGGCACTTTTTTTAATGGATCCTTTTATTTGACTTATTTTTGAGAAGAAAGGACAACGACAAATTCGAAAATAAAAAGTGTTTTGTTGTTTTGAGAAAATATAAAAAAGCACAGTAATCTTCATTAGAATGCAGCTGCTATAATACGAACAATTGACCACATTTAAAGTAAATTATGGCATATTCATGATATCTAAAAATTTTTAAATTACCGTACAAACACCATTTAGATATTAAAGTCTCTGCATAAAAGTGAATTATGTTTTGGATCTTTGTCTTGATGAAGACGTTCTTGCACCGAATGAAAATAAATAATCCACTAAAATTTCTGTTTCATGATAAAACCCATGTTTTCATTAAATACATTCAATTATACGGTTATTAAATTGATAAAAAAAAAATTAAAAAATTTACAAAAAATTCTGTTGGTCTTTGGTAGGAAATTCTTCTCATAATATTTAATTTGCAAGAAAATTTAATTTATTTAAATTTATTTGAAAAAATAAATTCTTTAAAAATATTTGAAAAATATTATTTTTAACATAATTATTTTATATAATTTAATTTATGATAATTATAATTAGTATGTAAAGGTAGCATCAGTAAATTACGTAGCTGAAATAAAGATGTCAGTTGGTAATTCTAGATATTATTTAATATTATTATTTATACTACTAATGAAATATTTAATTTTTAAATGTTTTTTATAAAACTTTTAACTTCTAACTTTGATAAAATTTTATTATTATACTTACTTGAAAAATTTTTAAGCAAGAATTTTCTTGATAAACAAGATTAGACATTCTCTTGTAGTGCTCGTTACATATTTGGTGGAAGCGGCTAAAAGAGCTTGGCTCTAAATTAAAATAATACGACTATCTCGGTATTATTTTAATTTAGAACATTTAAACCAAGTGGTGACACTTTAACGGTAACACTTTAACCAAGTGGTGCTCTTCAGCTTAAACGGTTCCTTGTTAAGTTAAGAAAGTTACAGCCAGTGGTAATACGTCGGTCACTGAAGTACACAACGACAAGAAATTTGGTTGATAGCGATTGTGTTAAAGGAAGGATTTACAAAATGGAAAAGAAGGTTTTTATGCATAGGACAGCTTTGGTCAAGCCAGTCTCATGGTATGCCAGGATGAAGACAAACTTCGATGACAATGCGTTTAAAAATTTTAATACGAACAAGGAAAAAGATTATTTAGGAATGATTGCTTTTGATAAAGATTTTAACTTAAAATCAGTCAGAAAATATGTTGAAAATTATCTTGTGCAAGCTGAGTAAGATAATAAAATAGGTCAAAACAAAACAACTTTAATAAAATATCATTCCAACATGCTGTTTTTACACTATAGCGACGTTTTGTCTCATCTTTACGATAAAATTATTAATTAGAACGAATTTGTAGATTTCAAATTTTCAAATCTTTCATCCATTACAAACTGCATTAACGTTTTACCAGGAGAAGAAGATGACTTCGAAAAATGTTTTAATAAGTTCGACAGAGTGGCTCCTGAAAATGGTTGGTCTGATTTTGAAAAGGAATGAAAGGTTCCCGTATGGCTTAAAGAAAAACCCTTGAACATTTGGTTTGAAATGCACGAAGATGCTAACTACAACTATTCAGCAGTTAAAGAGAATATTATTACAAAATTAGACAGAGCTAACGACATCACATATCTTCAAAATTTCTTCAATAGAGTGCAAAAAGTAGGAGAAAGCGTCGATGATTATTCTGTCGCGTTAAAGAAAGTATTTAACCGAGCTTTCAGATGGAACAAGAGTGAGGACGCGCAGAGAAACTTGTTAGGAAGAACTGGATTAATGCCAGAAATCCAGAGCTTGATGTGTACTATTGAGCCAAAGAAAATTGATGAATCGATTGAGTTAGCTAATAAAATTGAATAAACTTTAGAACTTCAGCTCAAGAAGCTCTCAATAAATTCGGTCCAATCAACTGAAAAAAGTCATCAATCAGCTCATAGATATCGTAGATTTGAAATATCACGTAGCATAAAGAGTTCAACAACTCCGTATAATAAAAACAGGGATAGGAGCAAATCATCCTCACAATCTCCGATTAGATAAACCTGTTATAATTGTCAGAAACAAGGACATATTGCAAAAGACAGCAAGAATAAAGGTGCGTTTTCTTATGAGAAGAAAACGCCATTCAAAAAGAAAGATTTTAAATATTAAGCACTATCAAGCAAGTGAGGGTTTACCCAGGGCTACATAATAAAAATAAAAACTCTCATAAAACAATATCAGCAACATTCAAGTTAAAATTAATGGAGTTAAATTAACAGCGATTTTAGATAGTGGCGAAACAAAGACTATAATAAGCGCAAAATTTGCCGCGGCAAATTTGAATCCAATGAAGAAAATGATTCCCGCAATAATTTTCTTCATTGAATTTATATTTGCCGCGGCAAGAAATGGATTTCCGCAAATAAGCAATAATTAGTCTCTAATATAACATAGACATTGATTTTAGAAAGAATTCACAAGAATTATTCAAGATTTTTCAGCCGATGTTTTACTTCGCAGAGTTTTATTAATGAGTCTAAATTCTTATCAAATTGACATTAACCCTAAAACAGTCCTTTCTCATGTTGAAGCAGTTGAAGCAGATATAGAAGTACAACGGAAAAATTTTGATGATGTAAAAGTAGAGTCTCTAATTGTTTGGAAAAAGTCACAAATCACTAGCGAGCAAAAATTAAAGTTAAAAAACTTTATCGCAAAATACAGTAGTGTTTTCTCAAAAGGTGATGGTGATTTAGGTTAGTGTGATAAATTTAAGTTTAACATAAATACAGATGATAGTTAGCCGATTAAGCAAAGAGCGTAAAGAGTTCCTTATGCAGAGCAAGATCAAATAGACAAAATGGTCGATGATATGTTTGACCAGAAAGTTATTTTGAAATCGAAGAGCCCTTCGGAGTCTCCAGGAGCTCTAGTGAAAAAGAAAGATGGCTTTGAACATTTTTGTGTAGATTTCAGAAAATCAGACACGGTAACAGTTAAAGATAATTAGTTAAAAGATTTCTTCGTTTCGCATCGTATTATAGAAAGTTTTTTAGCGATTTTAGTTCACTAGCTGTTCCAATTAATCGTTTATTGAAGAAGGAAACGAAATTTGAATGGACTCGATTTTTTGAGGATAGTTTTCAGAAGATAATCGAACATTTAACTAATCAGGTGTCGGAATAGCAGGAGTTTTGTTCCAATATGATGAACAAAACAACGAGAAGGTAATCGCATATGCAAGTCGTAATTTGAAGCCTACAGAAAGAAATTATCAAACTATAGAATTGGAATGTTAAGCAATTGTATGGGCATAAACAATATAGACCTTATTTGTATGGTCGTAAATTTAGAGTTGTATCCGATCAAAATCCTTTAGCGTATTTAGAAAATATGAAGATAAAATCGACAAGAATTCAAAAATGGAGATTAATTTTAACATAGTATGATAAGGAAATAATATATAGAAAAGGTTAAGAAAATAAAGTAGCTGATTCAGGATCGAAGTCAATTGTGTTGATTACGACGACGAAATGAGTTTAGCAATGCTTCAAAGAGAAGATGAGGATCTAAAGAAAATTTTTAACAAGTTAGAGGATAAAAGTAAATTTGGTAGATATTTTCTAAAAGGAAATTTGTTGTGTAAGAAGTATAAGAAGTATTCACATAAGATTTTGGTTCGGAAGAAATAAGTTGAATCAGTATTAAGTACTTGTTCTGATTGTTTAAGTGTTGGACACCTAGGTTTTAAGAAAAAGTATGAAAAAGTGAAGCATATTACTTATGGTAAAATATGCTTTCAGGGTCAAGAAATTCAGCTTTTTCCATTGTTAATGAGTATAAAAATATTTAGATTAATTCTTTTCTATTTCAATTTAGCGTGCTACAAAGCCATTCGATATTGTTTGAGGAATATTTTAGGACTACTTCTTGAAACAAATAAAAGAAACAAGTACATAGACGCATTATTATACCAAACCCAAATCTGGCACTTCTGGGTTGTTTTAAAGATTTGAAGAAAACAAGCAAGCAAGGTACCGTAAAACCTTGTTTATAACCAGACCCCCATTTTTTCAGAAGAACAGCCATCAGAAAAATTTTAATTTTAATCCAATTGTTTACAATTGCAAGGTTAATATAACCACGAATTAATGCACTTTTTTAAATTTCATCGAAGGCTGCGTCGATATGACGGCCCATTAGCCACTGAGTCGCATTTAAAAAAAAAGGTAACATGTTCTACTTAAATATTTTCATTTACTGTGATTACTTCGACTATTTGATTACTTGGATTTACTGGCAATTTTTCGAAAGTTTCAAGTTTGATATTCATTTGTTCAATTTCAGCTGAGTCAGTATGCAATTTAGTTTTTTTTGTTTTAACTATAACATCTTTTGCTTTACGTTTTCGGCCATTTTTGACAACATTTTAAATTGCATGGTCCATTGAATTATTTTTTTCTGAAGTTTTTCTTGCTCTTTGCTCCTGTAATTGTTAAATTCGATTTTCGATATCACCAATGAAATCAACATTTTTATATGGATTTTTTAACTCAATATTTAACATTTGTAAAAATTTGATCAGTTTCTTCTGGATCAAAATCATCACTGAAATCGTCTTCTTATGGGTAATTTTCGTCAAAATCTTCGTCCAATTCTTGATCATATGGCGAAATTGTATAATTGGTCAGGTAATCGAAATACGTTTTGAAATCAACTTTATTTCGTTCCAAATCCTCTTGAATTAATTGAATTTTTTAAATCTTTTTTGTGTTCTCGCTTTGATTTTTTCGACTTTTTTATCGGCTTAAAGTATTCGTTTCGGGTTTTACCTACTTCTTTGATGATACAATTTACCATATCGGCGAACTTTTGATAATACTTTGGCAAAAATTTAGTTAATTTTGAATGAAAACCCTCAAAGTTGTTATTAGTTCGTTTTTGGGAATTACGATGATTCCAGATTTCATTAGAGCTGCTTCGAAATCTACCATCACTTTTTTCAAGTTTTTCGGAAAACAAATATTTCGTAATTGTTCTAAGGCTAAAATGTACGACTTTGTATTTTTGTCGGCTAAAAAAATATAAGCGCATGGGTAAGTTTGATCATCGATGACTGCATGCACGGTCAATATTTGATAAAACTGCTTTGGACAATTTTTAAATGTACCATCTAAATGGTATTCTTCAGCGTTTTGTATAATTTCGATCGCAGTGTCAGACATAAAAAAAAATGCGATGATCATTTTCATTTTTATGGTCAAAGCGTAAAAATGTCTGTTTTTGATTGCTTATTATTATAAACTTAAGCTTTTCAGAAACTTCAAAATCTGTGGTACTGGTTGGTTCACTCCCGACAAGTTTTGATCGTATTCGAGAACAAGTAACTCTAACTGTTTCTTCATTTGGGTAATATACGGCAACATATGCAGGATCATGATGTTCTTGGAGTTCAAGTAAATGCTCACGATAACGTTCAGCAAAGTTAAAATTTGGGTTGCTTTTGGCCTCGAATTTTAAAGATTCATATTTTTTGAGACAGTCTCTTTGGATTGGGTTATATTTTTCGCAAACCCCTTGTGTATGCTGTAAACCTTGAGTTGGCTTTCAAAGTTCAAAGCTTTTACTCATATATCACTCTTTTTATATTTTTATTTACTAATTAATTATTATTTTTTAACATTTACTTATTAATCCGGATAAAGCGGCGATTTTTATTTAATTAGACAAGTCTTTTTCCGGAATCATGTCGATAATCGAATCAAGTAATTTTCGTTTGATAATCAATTAGCAATTATTAGATATGAATAAATATTTTAATTTTTTTATTGGATCATAAACTAACCAAGAAAATAGGCTATTTTTGACTGTGGGGAAATTGTACGATGAGTAAATTGTTAAATGGGGAAAAAAATTGTGGGAAATTTTTTTCCCCACTTTTTTTTCCCCATTTAATCTATTTTAATGTTGTAGTCCTCATTTATGACTTCAACTCCTCTTCATAAATGTATTTAATTTAGCTGTGTTTATACTTTTTAGCTAAACAGTCTATAACTGTTTAGATTTAAAGTATAAAATCACAGTGTTTACTTCATTTTAATTTAGTTTTCTCTTTATTATTATTTAAGAGCTCACTTATTATTTTCTATATAAGGCTAGAAGTGGCCATTATTATTATATTATTATTAAATAAAGATTTATAATTTAATTATCTTTATTGTTTATTTGTCCTCTGAGGCAATTTAATCCCTAATCGATTAAAAGTCAAGTTAAATAGCCGTAAATACCTGATCTTTAAAATCAAGTTAATTCTGGTAGAATTTATTTTATTTAAGTTTTTTGTTAATTTTTTTCTTTTTTTTTATTTTAAAAAATAAAATTTTTGAAATTATGAACCATTGAAAATTAAACGGAATGATAAAAATTTTCATTAGAAAAATGACAATTTATTAAAAACAAAAGTTACAATCTTAAGAAACTTTGTAATATTTCTCCATCTTTCGACAAAATTTTCAATAATTTTAATCACCTGAAGAAAAAAATCAAATAAATTATCAATTAACTTCACATATTTAATTTTCTACGTTTTAGATATTTCTATGTTATTCTTTTTCTTTTGTACCAGGTAAACTGATTTCTACGTTTTGATACACAGCCAAAAAACCGTAAAAATGAGTTAAAATGCGTATTTTAGGATTTCCCACATATTTGCGTAAAATTTCCCATATTTCTATTGTCAATTTTTAATTTTTTTAATTTTCTTTACTAAAAAATTTTCAATTAAAATTCCTAAACAGAAAAAATTTCAATTTAAAATAAAATTAAAATCCAAAATTAATAATTTTCTAAAATTTGAAGACATCAAGTTGATATTTACAAATTTTAGATACTAAGCCCTCAATCGCGAGGAAAAAAAACATATGGCCTTTAGGTCCGATCACAGACACACACACTAAATTAGTCTTCGTCTCACCATCCGGGAATTCCTGTCTAAGACACTGATATCAACAATGAGGTTTAGTTTAATTGTTCAACGTAAAATCAACGTATGAAAAATATTTAAAAAAATTATTAACATTAATTAATTTAAAAGAATATCAAATTTATTTATTAGATGAAGAAGAAAAAACAAAAAAAATTTTTTAAGGAGGGGTACGGCTAAAAAACTAAAATTTTTTTTTAAATTTTTAATACAGATATGGTATTAAAAATTTTAAAAAATCAGAAAAAAAAGTTTTTTTTTTGTACGCTACGGGTACAGTCCGGGTACGCGTATGGCGTTAAATCGCGAGTAATGCAGTATTATACCATATTACGTTGTTTATAAGCGCCATCCTAAACCCCCTTTTTTAGAAGAAAGGAAAGCAGAAAAAATTTAATTTTTTTATAACTAAATAGATCACACTAAAGTCTTACGGTATGTATGAAGTAATAAAAATTTTTTCTCATATTCCGTTCCATATTGCTCCTAGGATTGTTTACTATCTAAAACTACCAAATTAGTTGATTATTATATTTTTTATCTTTTTTAAAATGAAAGGGTTTAAAAAAGATTTAAATTACCAAATGAATAATTAAATTTTTTTTAGAATTTACCTCTAAATTTTCATAAAGAGCGTTTTGGGCGCCATTAAAATTTATTATATATAAATATATAATAGACAAGTTTTCAAAAAGAAGAGGCATTCGAGAGTCAAAAAAAATTCAAAAAAAAATTTTTTTAACCGCTATTTTTAGCTCTTTTGCAATATTTAAAAAATTTTTTTGAAATTTTTTTTGACTCTTTTTTTGAAAACTTGCCAATAATTTCTTTATATATTCATTCCTTTAATTTTTAATTGGAAATAAAAAGCAATTGATTTAACTACTGTCTTTGACAATTTCAAAATATCATAGTTTTTAAATTTTTAATTTAATTGATTAAAGGCTCCTTTTAAGTTTAACTAAAATTGACTAGCTTTTATAATTAAAGATATGTTAGAATTAATTAATTTTAAAAATCGCAAATTTTTTCTAATATTCAGAGGAGAAGAGTTTGGTTTTCGTTTTTGAATCCAGCTTTTAGAGCTTACAGTAGAACAAATGATTTTTAGAGAAATGTTTTTTTTTTAAATGGAGTCAACTCAAGATTTTGAATTATTTTCTCTTCTTCAATGATCCAAAATCATCATTTGCCTTGAAAGTTGAAAATGAATTTTAGATGCGTTATTAAAACTGAAAATTCAATAATAATTCCGCATTAAAATTATATAGAAAAAAAATTCAAAACACAGGATAGATGCATGTGAAAAAAGCATAATTGCGCTTTTTCCCCTTGGGATTTAATAATGGAAGTTTACGGTATTTAAAAAGAAACAAGAAGTTTTTTTGCAAAAAACCATATACTCGGTTTACGCAGAAAAAATATTTTGAGTTAAAAGGATTGTTTTTTTAATATTTAATTTTTAATATTTAATTTAGGAAATAAAAGTATTTTTCTAATTACAGGCCTATAACATATTTTTTTAAAACAAAAAATTTCCTAATTCTATCAATGACTCAATAATTTATAAATTAAATTATTTTTTATTTTTTTTAACAGGAAGTTTCGGCTTCATAAATTTGAGGTTAGACCCCCATTGTGCTGACTTAACAAAACAGAAAAAATTTTCTGAAATTGTCTCAGCTATAATTAATCTTTTATCGATCTAAAATCAATCACCTAATTAAAAATTAGGGAGCCAAAAAAATTTAGCTCAAAAGATAAAACAATATGCTTTAATATCAACCTAGAAAACTAAACATTTTCCTGAGGTTGTCCCAGCTATATCATTTATCTTTGATCGATTTAAAATCAATCACCTAATTAAAAATTAGGGAGCCAAAATTAATTAGCTCAAAAGATCTTATCATTTATCTAAATTCAGATAATGATAAAATTTTATAAAAATATTAATCTAATTTATACTAATTTTTGAAAAAATTAGAAATATATTTAAGTTCAATGTCATTAAACTTTTAACCTTTTTTTCTATTGGATATTTCATTTTGCAATATTTTAAGGGCTATGATATTGAATATATGTTAAAAAAAATAAACATGACAAAAAAATTGTCTTTTTATTTTTTGGATTTTTAATTTTTCGAGACATGATTAATACTCTGTTTAACTGCGTAAACCGAGTAAAATGTTTTATTTGAAGATTATTTGTTTATAAACTATCTTTCATGTAAACATATTTTCATTAACTGCATTTTTAATATAATTTGAACTTATGTTTCTCTTCTATAATTTAAGCAATAAATGCTTAAATGAGCCAAAAGGATTAATTTGTTTTGGAAAATCCTTGAACAGTTTTTGCACCCTATATAATATAAATAAAGATAATAATGTTTAAATTATAAAAAAGATACTTTTATTTTAAATAAAACAATTCAAATTTAGGTTCGAGTTTTCATAACAAATTAATTAAACTTTATTTTTTAAAAAAAGGTTTTTAAGTAAAATCGACGAAAAACCATATTAATTTTAATAAAATCCAAATTATTGTACATAATTTAACTAAATGGTTCAATTTTTAACTAATTTTACTTATTTGGTATGACATGTGCATTAAAATTTCTAGAGGTTTAACAAATAAAATAATATTTCAGAGACAGAATTTTCATTTTCATCTAGAAGTATTTTTTTTTAATGAGCTATTTGACCCTACTATCACAATAACTGTTTTTTTTGGATCGAAAGTGAGCAATAATTGTGATAAAAAGGAAAATTTTTCCTGGTTCTCCTGGGCCATCGACGAAAAGGATTAATTTCGGATAAATTCTTATTAAATTATTAGCTAACACAATAAAAAAAAATATAAATTTGAACTTGAAATTTATAATTTTATTATTTTTTTTTGTTTTGTTTAAAAATAAAATTTGCATTTTCTTAAAAGTTAACAAAATCTGATTTTTTGCTGAGTAGAAAATTTTTAATCCTTATTTTAGTCGTATCTTTTAACAAGGCGAAGACATTTCCGATGTTAAAAAGAGAAATTTTATATAGTTGTTTATTAATAAGTATCAATTTATTTAAAACTATTTATAAATATAATTGAAAAAAAATTTACCAAGTATTAAATTCAATTAGATTTTAAAGTTATTGTCTAAAAAAAATTTTTCTTAAAAATTGATCTTGCCGAAATAGAAATTAATTAGTTCATGCTGATTAGTTTAGTTCAATAAATTGAAAAAAGCACGTCTGAATTCACTGATGTCTAATCTACCGTCTCTGTTGGTATCTAATTGAGCAAAGAAAGCTTTTACATCATCTTCTCCATATGATCTACCTAATCTACTGTTTAATCTTAACAAAGCTTTTTCGGCTTCGCTTACTGAAATTGAACCATTTCCATCAATATCTAATTGACTGAATAGTTGCTCAGCAAATGAAGACAATGATGCACCACCGCTAACACTGAAAGTTGTGCTAGCACCAGCTCCAATTAAAGCGCCTGAAGTACCGAATGAAGCACCTGAGGCAGAGTAGCTACCACCAACAAATGAAGCACCAGCAGCTGAAGCATCATAAGTAATACCTAATCTTTGTAAGTAGGCTCTGTATTCAGCTAAACCTTCTCTGTCTAAATCAACTAATCTCAAAGCTTGTAAATCACCTTCTAATTCATGTAAGCTGTTGTATCTGTAATTGGCAGCCAAAACTAGACCATCTGGAGTTCTAATATCAGTTACAAATTCTGGTAATTCAGATGATTGTTTCAAAGAGACACCATATCTAGATACGTATTCAGCTGGATTAGCTCTAATGACACCCAAATATTTAATTTCTTTTCTAATGTTGACTCTTGGAGCTTCCCATTGTACAATAACATTTCTTGGTTTGACAACAACTGGATCAGCTTCTAATGGTTTTTGGAAGATGACTCTTCTTTTGGTTTCAGCGTACGGCAACCATCTTTCAATGATTACTGATTGTGGTTTAGCTGGTAGAGGAGCTAATCTTTCAATGACTACTTTTCTTGGTGGTGGTGGAATTCTTTTACCAGAAATGGTAATTACCTTTCCTTAATAAATAAATTTTTTTTTAATTTTTTCATCTTTAAAATTTCGTCTTGATTATAAAAATTTTCTTTTTTGCCTTAACTTATAAGCCATTTTATTACTGCTTATTTTTAATATTTAATTATGTTATCATTTTTTTGAAAAAGAAAGAAATTCTTACTTCCAACTTGAGCTGGTGGTTGAGGTGGAGCTTCACGAACAACTAGAGGTTCTGGTGTGGCTGGTCTAGCTGGTTGTTGACGAATGATGAGTGGTGGAGCTGGAGCAGTCAACATGTTGGCTTGTTGTTGAATGATGATCTCACCTGGAGCTGGTGGAGTTGGTGGTCTCAAGTATCTAATGGCCAATTCTTGAATGTATTCCAAGGTTTGTTGTGATCTTTTTGTGATCAATTCTGGATTGGCATCTTCATTGATTAAATATTGAGTAATTGGAATAGCACCTCTCCAGTTGACAACTTCAGCTCTGTTAGCCCAGATACCACGTTGACCGTTGACTGTAATTTCTTCAGATTCATTGAGAGTAATTGGATCAGATGATCTTAAGATTGCTTGTTCAATCTCGCTCAAATAGGCTGAGTTAGCAGAGGCAGCACCGCTAACAAAAGCAGCTCCTGCACCAGCTCCCAAAACATAGGCTGAAGAGTTACCCAAAGCCAAAGCTGAACCAGCTGAAGCACCAGCACCAGTTGAATATGAAGTAGAGAATGATACTGAACCAGCATTGGCACCACCAGAAACACCAACGGCATTAGCACCTAACAATAAATCTGAAGCGATTCTGCTAGTAGTATCAGCAGCTCTTGATGTTGTTGATCTAGTGACAAAAGCACTTGAATCAACAGCACCACCAGCTGAGTATAATACTGCACCGTTATCGAATGAAGCACCGCTTCTAACAACGTTTCCGTTTAAAACTGATTCTTCAAAGCTATAGCTCATTTTAAAGTTAGTTACTAAGTTAGATTACTTAAAATTTATTTTTTAAATTTTCTAATTTGATATTTTACCAAGAGTAAATTTTGCCATATTTATATAAAATTATTTGTTTTCATTTTTCAAGTTGTTGGTTCTATTCAATAATGTATAATGTATTTCCCATTTTGTTTTCCTTCTAATTAAGGCATATCTTTGAAAAAAATATTTTTTAGTGACAAAGAAATTATCAGAAAAGAATATTCTCTCCTCTTTTTTTTTTCTTTGGCTTGGAATGGAATTTTAAATTAATATCGGAATTTTAATTAATCATATTATTATAATTACCTTGGTAAAGAATAAAACAAAACAAAAATGAATATGAGAAAGAAAAAGACCTTTAATAAAGTAAATTTTATTCTTATTTAATGACCATAATTGGAAAGCATGAATAGTTTTCAAGAAAAACATCATTTATGCAACTAATGGTTGGAAAAATTAGACAACAAAAAGACTTTGTTTCGTTTTGTTAAAATTTTTTTTTTTTTTAAATTTTAATAAAATTATTATTTTTAAAAATGTTTGCATCCTAGAAAATATTCAATTTTAATTTTCTTTTTTTCAATTAAATTCGTATCCATTTCTTTCCTTTTTGTTCGTTCGCTAGCTCGCTAGCTCGCTTGTTTTTCTTTTTTTTTAATTTTCTTTTTTTTGTCTATTTGTATTTTCTCTTGTTTTGGGATATGATGGTAAGGAAAAAAAATTTTTCAATTTAAAATTTTTATTTTAAAATTTCATTTTGAAAAAATTTCAAACAAAGCTTTTTTCTTCGTCTTATCTTTTTATTTTTGTTTCCCTTTTTTCAAAATATAATTATTTATCGTTTGACCAAAAAGCATTTAAGCTTACTTAAAGCTTGATACACTTAAGATCAAAAGTTTTTTTTTATTTTGCTTATTCAAGAGTAAAATATAAATCTAAAATTACCATTAAAATAAAATGTTAAAAAATTAACATCGATACTTAATTTATTTGACAAATTTTACATTTTATTTTACTTAAAGAGTAGATCGACCACCAAAAATAATTTTGCTAAGAAATCTTTCCCGAATTTTAAATTCTCAAAATTAGTTATTGATGATAAATTGTATCCAAAATTTTTATTATTATATCAAAGATAGAAATAGTTGGATCATATCAACTTGGACTTTTTGTTGACCAAATTCTTGGTCACCGTTTTCAGGAACATTTTTGATAAATATTTTTTAAAAAACATTATGAATAAAACTAATAAATATTGAACACCGGGAAACCTGCTTTTTAGGACCACAAAGTTTATTTCTATCATCAAACTTTATTTAATTTTTTTTGTGATCAAAAAGTTTTCTTGGTGAAAAAAAAAGTTCAAAAACTCGACATGATCCAAATTCGACATGATTACTGAATTTATTGTAATAAAAAGAGATTGGAAAGTCATCTGGACGGATTGGACACAAATAGAACATCTATCATTTGAAAAAAAATTGGTCATTAAAATAAAAAACTAAATTGGCTTTCAGGTTCAAATTATTTCAAATGGTAATTTATTATTAAGTGTTAATAAATGTGGCCATTAAAATGCTATTTTTGCTTACTTTATTTCTCCAAATTTCTTTTAATAAAGAAAGCTATTTTGAAATAATGGTCAATTTTGAGTTTAACAATACAATTGATTTACTTTAATCGGTAATTTTAGTGTTGTTAATAAGTTTTAATTTAAGTTTTGAAGGAAAGACAAAATTTTAAATCCAAAAGTTTGGCAAACTTATATTATTTTAGGCATTGAATCTAATTATGGATTGTTTTTTCAAATAGAAAAGTAAATCCATTAATTTAAATTTTGAACAATTTATTTTGCTTTTAATTTTTTGTCGTGGAAACGAATCGTAAAAAAATTAATTGAATGCTTTCTATAGTCTAAAATTAATTTTTAAATAATATTTATGGTCAATTTGATCAAAATCTCTTAAACCAAAATCAATTTTTTGGAATTAAGAAAATTAAATAATCGATTTTTTTTTTAAATTAAATATTTTCGAATAAAGAAGTTGTCTACAATTTTAATAAAATTCAAATAATCATTTCTTCAATAAATTCCGGACGATTTGCCACCAGGTGGATTTTTGACTCTTGTCGATGGTCTAGAATTCTGATCATCCCATTGTTCTCCTCCTAATGAAAATGATGAGTCTTGTAAATTTCTATTTCCACTTTTGGTCAATGGTCTGTTATGAAAATTTCCATTAGAATTAGGAATTTGATGATTTTCAATTTCATTTGGTTGATTATTTAGATCAACAACAGGACCCGTATAAGGCTCTCGATCGACTTTACTTAACTTAATATTATCTCTAATTTTAACTCTGCTATAAACATAATCTGGATAACATGGGGTTCGTATGAATCTACCTGAACCTCTTTCAACTGTGATATTATCATTTTCAACAACTACTTTTCCATTTGAAATTACTACCATAGGAACGCCATGGAAGGTCATACCTTCAAAAATATTAAAATCAACAGCTTGATGATGACTCTTAGCTGAAATAGTTCTTGTTGCTTCAGGATCCCATACGACTATATCTGCATCTGAGCCTACTCCAATATAACCCTTTTTGGGATAAATATTAAAAACCTTAGCTGCATTTGTACTTGTAACAGCTACAAATCTACATGGATCCATTTTACCTGTATGAACTCCTCTATCCCAAATTACAGTCATTCTATCTTCAATACCATTGACTCCATTAGGAATTTTAGAAAAATCATCTTTACCTAAAGCTTTTTGATTTGTGTTAAATGTACAATGATCCGTACCAGTCAATTCTAAATCACCATTGGCTAATAGATCCATTAAATAACCTGGTGTTGATGCATCATCTCTTAATGGTGGTGACATTATATGACCTGCACTATGTCTCCAACATTTATTAAAATAATGAGTACCATCAGTAGCTAGACCAGCAGCTATTGGTTCACCAATCACCACAGTTCCTTTTCTTTTACCATCAGAAACAGCTTGTGCAGCTGATTTACTCATAACATGAACAATATAAACAGGACTGTTTAATTCATGGGCTATTGTGATAGCGCGATGAGTAGCTTCGGCTTCTACTGACTCAGGTCGACTTAATAAATGACCCTCAGGACCAGTTATACCTAGTGTTTTTACCTTTTTTTGACCTTCTTCAATTAAATCACCATTTTCAGCATGGACCATAGGAATAGCACCCAATTCCTTGCATTTTTTAAATACTTTAATTAAATCAGCATCATTTATCATAAAGACATCTTTATATGCCATAAACATTTTAAATGAATTAATTCCTTTTTCTCTTGCTAAAATCTCCATATCTTTTTCAACTTGTTCATTATAATTGTAAACACATGCGTGAAACGCAAAATCACAACAAGCATTTTTCTCAGCCCTTGTCTTGTTCATTTCATACTGTTCCAATAAAGGAATTTGCTTATTTTCGAGTATAAAATTCATGATCATAGTAGTACCACCAGCTAAAGCAGCTCGAGTACCTGAATAAAAATCATCAGCTGTTCTTGTACCCATAAAAAGTAAGTCTAAATGGGTATGAGTATCTATACCACCAGGCATTACTAATTTACCTTTAGCATCAACCACTTTAGCTCCATTTGGAACTGCTAGATTTTCACCAATATCTCTTGAAAATAAAATTAATTTAGGTTTAAAGATATTTATTTTTTAATAAAAAACGTCATAAATGATTAGAAAAGAATATTTGTATTTACTTGATAAGACCATCTTCGATTATGACATCAGCTAAAAATGATCGATCATGATTTACTACAGTTCCTCCTTTGATAACTAAGTTAACCTAAAAAGAAAGCTTAAGTCACATGTCTTTTTTTTAATTCCAAAAAATTTAAATTTTACCATTTTTTAAAAAATACTATTTAGAAAATATTCGTTTCAAATTTTTTGAAGTTAAGAAAATTCTTTTGAAATTTTTTGTTTTCAAAAAGATCTTATGCTAAATTTTAATTCAAATGTCTGTGCTTTTTTTTTTATGGACTAAAAAAATGAACTTTTAAGTACGCTTTTTCAAACTTGGTTGCTTTTTGAAAAATGAATGTTAAAATAATATTGTGTATTCAAAATTTTATTTTTTTAAACTTGTTTATTTAAGTTAAAATTTGGTACTAGACTGCTATCAATTAGTAGCCGTAGCGTACCACCGTATCGTAACGTATTAGCCTACCTATTATACTGAAATCAGAAAAAAAAATTTTTGAGAAAGAATTTTTGTGAATACACTTTAAAAAAATTTTTTTTTTCAAATAAAAAATTATTTAAATTTAGACCTACTAAAATTATTTTTCCTTATAAAAAATATTTATTAATAATATATTTTTTTCGAAAATTTTTACAAAAGGCTACGATACGGCTATGACATAACGGATGTTAAATAAAGCTTGTCCGAAATTTAAAATAAGTAAAAAAAATTATGTCCATCCTTTGACAATATTGTTTTATATACCAATAGAAAGATAATTTAGTAGTTGTAGTAGTAGTATAAAATACGGCAATTTGAGAAAATTTTCCCAAGCACGGCTCTATTGAGCAGTCGTTTCCATGTGTTTCGACAGCCATTCATCAATTCATTTGGGAGCTGATTCAAATGGTTCATTATTGTGCTTGTCAAAAATAAAACCTCGACGAGCAGTTTTTGACAAGTTCATGAACTAAAGTTTGAATATGTTCTTTAAAATTATATTTTCTAAGTGAGCAACTAATTAATACTTTATGTACTATTACAATCTGAATTGAATTGTTTTAGTTCTTTTAAATTTTTAATATTACTAAAGAGATTAAAATAGCATTATAATTTTTTTCTTATAATTTTGTTGTAGATTCTGAAATGCTTCCTTTTTCTTGAAAATTTGCCGTATATTTATAATATTTATTTTTGAAATCATAAAACAAATATCATTTATTAAAACAAATATGTTTTAATTTATATATTCAAAAATACGATTATAATTATTGACAAGGACACTTTGAAGTGGGAAGACACTTTGAATTATTATTGGTCTGAAAATATTAGAAATTTAAATGTAATGCAAACAAAATGTTTTAGAACATATGCTTTTAAAAGCTCAAACACATGTTGAAAAATGTTCGAGTACACCTTTATTTTGGCTTTAGAGGAAATAAATGGAAAAAAAATTGAAAATTTTTTGAATTATACCATGGATTATTACTTATGTATTTAATTATTAAAAAAATAGATTTTTAAATAGTTGCTTAAGTAGTTTTTATTTTTGAAACGAAAAGGAAAAAGGCATGAAATATAATCAATTTAAAAATATATTTAAACAAAATTGATTTAAATCAACAAAAATTTTAAAAAGCTTACAAAGACAAATAAAAAAATAATGATTAATTAAATCCATTAGTTAACAGTAGAAAATATAAATGTTAAAAAAATGGAATATTTACTTAATTTAACTTTAGCTGATCAAATTTTTTAAAAATAATATTTGCCTGTACTTTCAAAAATGTGGTTCTATTGGTTATCAGAAAAGTATAAAAGTTTAACGAAAAATTGATTTTGGCTAAAAATAAATTTAAGTTTTTTTAAAATCATTTGAAAAAAAAACTGATGAAAAATTACGTTGGCTTTTTATTTCTATTAAATTGGATTTGTTTCATCTTCATGAGCAATGGTATTTTTTTTAAATTAAAACTTTTTGATTAACATAAACACAAATTACAGGCTCACTGTATTAATTTCCAAAAAGACTTTTAATAAGAGCAATAATCATTATTTCAAAAATTTTAAAGTTTAGTTAGCCGAAAAATACAACTTGCTTATAAGCGACTAAAAATCGCTCTTTTGAAGCGTATAATCATACTAAAGAGAAATGAATTTAGTCTTTTTATTTGACTTATCCGATAGACTTTAGTGTTGTCTATTTAGTTTTAACAAAATTAAATTTTTTCTGTTTTCATTTCTTCTCGAAAAGAGGAGTTTAGAGGGGTGCTTATAAACAAGATAATACCGTATATCTGAGAAAATTTTTTTAAAAATTTTGAATAAGATTTTCAAAAAATCAATCATTTATTTTTGGAAAAATTTAAAAAAAAATTTTGACGCTGTTTTGTTCATTTTTAAAAAAGTTTTATTTTTCTAGCAACTAATTCTAGAAAAATAAAACTAATCTAAATGAAATAAAACATTATTTGACATTATTAAAATTAGTTAGCTAATTTTAGTCAAACTAATACCAACAAAAACTCCCATCACTACAAATAAGCGTCGCAAATCTCATATTCAAAGCTCCACGATAAAGTTTTATTATTTTTTTATACGTTTAAAGAAGTTTCTGAGTTGTTGTAATTGTTTTTTTTTTTTTTGAGATCTTGTGCGCAAACTGACTCTTTTTCTGAATTTCTCGAAAATTAACGGCGTGCCCGTACCCGTGGCAATTTTTTTTGTACGGGTTGGTACGGGTACGCCGTTAATTTTCGAGAAATGCAGTAGTTGAATTGCTGAAAATCACACATTTTCAAGTACATCTTTAAAAGTCAAAAAAAGATAAATCAATTTTAACTCGAACTGACGGATAACACTAGTTTTCTGTTCGGTCTCGATGTTTGAGTTAGTAAAATAAGAGAAATAAAATAAAATTAAAATATAAACTAATTATGATCAAGGTCAACAATTTAACGATTTTGGATGTCATAAATACAATAGGATAAGTGAAAGCATAGATAAAAAAGTTACAAACAGAATTGAGGACAATCTTATGGATAATACTTTATGTGCCAAGATATGCTCTTTATATGGTCATGAATATTCAGCAACTTATAAGGAGTAAAATTTTTTAAAAAGAACATTTAGAAAATACAAGTTGAATTTGGATTTTTTTTAAAGATATTTTTGCCTTTGTCTCAAAAATGACCTAAAAATTGATGCTAGTTTAAATTCGAGTAAATGTAATATGCCATGTGAAAACAATAACGAAAATTGTGGTGGATCCATTTTTTTTCCTAATACATTTACTGTTAATTTTAACCAATTTAAATCGAAAACTAAAAATAGAAGATCTTTAGAAGATTACAACCAACATGGAATTGGTGAGTTTTAGAATTTTGAATTTTTTAAATTTTGCTTTGGAGCTCAGCATCATAAAAAAATTATTAGATATAATAACTAATTATTTTCGTATATTAAAAACAAGTGAAATTCATAGCCTACATAACTAAACCAAAACTTTTTTTTAAGATGCCATTGATCAAACAACTAATGAATTGTTACGTTTAAGTAATTTAGAATCAACAGTAGAAAAGTCTTCTTCAATTATAAAATTAGAAGAGGAATCTATATCGGCTAAAAATATTAATGCTAAATTTGGAAGAAAACTTTTATCAATTTTTCAATATAGTTCAGATTCGAACGATTTTAGCAATAAAAACTATGAATATGGAACAAGTTCAGAATTCAGTTTTAGTACCCATATAGGAGAAATATTTGAAAATCCAGCAGCAGATAAATACCCAAAAATAGTTGGTTGTATAGATCGAATACAAGGCGAAAAATTTCAAAAAGAAAAATATTTTAAAGATTTAACAAATGAAGAGTGTTCGGTTTTTTGTAAATCAGAAGATTTTAATTATTCCGAGACAAATAAAGGGTAAGTCTAAAAAATTTTTTAAAGAAAAATTGGGGAATTTCAAAGTTTGTTGTCATTTTTTTTCTTATTTTTTTGCCGCCAAAATCACTCTGCAAAGCTCTTAAAAGTAATTTTGCGATTAAGTCTGCAAAAAATTTTCAATTTTAATTCCGTATTTAATTTAGACTTTTTTTAATGCTATGCAAATTTTCAGCAAATTTAGAGTTTTTTTAATTTTACAGCAAAAATTTTTCCTTTTCTGTAAATGAGTTTATTTTATATGATATTTATATGAGTATGTTTTAATGAGTTTAAAACTAATTTTATATTTTTCAACAAGAAATACAAAATCAAATTGCTATTGTGTTGATAATAAAAATATTAAAAATGAAATAAGCAATGAGTGCAATTTAGAGTGCAAGGTTGGTTCAGGTGAAATGTGTGGCGGAGATCCTTTTGAAACAGTTTCTCTTACTCAAATCATAAAATGTTTAAAATTATTTTTTTACTATAATTTTAATGTAAGATAGTTATAATTTTTTTTAATTAGATGATGAAAATAATACATCCGATTTATATAAAACTAGCATCGGTTGGTTCGAATGTCTTAAAGATTACAGTTATTTTGCAATTTTAGAAAATGTAAAAGACCAAGACGAATGTGCCATATTTTGCGAATTTTTGAACTCAACAAATTTTGCTTTAAAAAACATTAAGTAAATTAAAATAAAACAAAAAAAAATAATATTTTAATAAACAATAATAATTTTTAGTCGGTCGAAAAACTGTTTTTGTGGAAAACAAGAAATTCAAAATTTGTTTTTTGTTCAGATTATTCCAATCTGTAGCTTGTCTCAATACAGTGTTTTTACAATCGAACGTAAAAAATACTTAAATATTAATCAAAAGAAATGATTAAATAAATTTTTTTTTAAAGCTTTTTGGCTTTCATTTGAATGTGGTGGTAATTTAACTACAGCTCAATGGTTTAAATGTAATGTTAAAGTAACAACTAGAAATGAAAATGAATTGGTAACAATTTTCCTCGATGAAAAAACAAACATTATGAAAAATGCAAAACATGGTGATATATTTGATTTTTATTGGAGATATCCTTTACCAGATAAGCATACAATGAGAGCATCAATGTCATCTCTGAAAAATGAAATTTCAAAAGTAGTTGAGATTGAACCAGGTTAGACTTTCTATTTTTGTCGATTAGTTTTAATTCTGAATCAAATAATACCTTCTTTCTTGTCCATAAATAGCGCTTAATTTCAAAAAAACGAATTTAGGCGTTCATTTCATCGAATTAAGATGATGCTTTTTTATTTCATAAGTCAAAAGTTCGAAAAAAATTTTTTTAGAAATCAAAAAATGAAATTTTTTTTTTAAAAATTCTACTTGATTTTCAGTGGATTCTTAAGAATTCAGATATATTTTAGGATAATTTCATGCAAGAATTTGCGTAAATTCTCGATCAAAAAATTATTGGAGTTTAATATTTTGTAAATTGACACCATGTTTAAGATATTATAAAAAGCATTCTAAGTGAGTCTAGTCTCCACTTTTTCAAGCGACTGAATGTCGCAGCAAAACAAAAACGACTGGATTTGGCGCTACTTTAGTAAAAATACACAGTGACTTAAGAGTTGCTGTTACTGTGAGTTTAATCGTTCCTAACGTCTGAACAATAACACTTTTAACAAAGAAAAAAATATGATTTTAATGCTCACACATTATTTGCTGCATTCAACAATATTTAATTAAATTTAAATTTTCAAACAAAAAAAAGCTTGTTTTACGCTTAATTTTAAATTTCCATCAAATTATGGAGTCTCTTGACTTTTTTATATTCTGTAGTTTCCCTCATTTGAATAAGTTTTGATCTAAATATTGAATCACTTAGACGTCCATTTAATTTAACTTTTGAGCTTTATTAATGGTTGTACGCTCTAAATAAGATCTAGGCTTTTTTTAAAAGAAAAAAACTTTATATCCAACTTGACACTAAAATAAGATATTATTCAATAGATGTTATGCTATTTTTCATCAGATAATTTCGTCTAGTTTTTTTAACTATCACTCTTAGGTCTTCTACATCATCTTACATTTATCTGCATCATATTGGCGCTCATTTTTAATAAATTAATTTTTAATAAAATAGAACTTCGAGTAATTTTTGAATGCAAGTCTAATATAACAAATGATAATGAAACACAAACAGATTCTATGCTTACCAAAGCAAAAACTGGTGAAGTTCTTATATGCAATTTAACAGCTTATACATATTACATAGATGTTGATATTTTAATAGACTATGACGACGGTCAATCCAACATATTAAAATTAAACGAAACAACACTTATACTAAAAAAAAAATATTCTTTACCTGCAACTTATTCGATAATATCAAAGATAATAGGTCAAAATGGAACAAATTCTAAATTTACATTAGAAATAACTGGCAATCCTGACTGTTCCGATCCAATTTTGTTCATTCCTAATAGTGGTACTCTAAAAAATCCAACAAAGTTTTCAAGAACAAGTCTTATAACTATAGTAGGTAATACTTATTTTGAATGTGGCCTAAAGTTTACCGATTCAAGATATTGGATCATTGAATTGTATGAAAACGAAGAGCCGAAAGAAAATATTACTCTCGAAACCAATCCAACTATTGGAAAGGCTGAATTGGTTTTAGCACCAAAGAGTTTGAATTATGGTGTCTATAAACTAACTTATACAGTTAAAATCAACTATAGATTTAGGAATATTTCTATTGACAGATTTACTAGTATTGAAACCTTTATTAAAATAATTCCTTCTGATCTAATTATTAAAGCTTTAAACCGTGATCAAATCCAAATTGTTCTAACAGCTAGCTCTGATTTAATCCTTGATCCAGGTTCGTTTTCAATCGATCCGGATAATATCATTAGCCCAAAGTCACTTTATTTTAATTTCACTTGTAAAAAAATTTCAACAGATCAGTTTATTACTGATAAATATAGCAAAGGTAACTTTATCTACAATGATAACTTAATTTTAGTTGAAAATGAAAAGAACAGTTACTGCTTTGATCCGAATAGTAATTTTTTTTCTTTTACTAAATTTTTATTTAACAAACAAACTTAAATTTTAATTTAAAAAAATTTGAAAGATTTTAATTTCCTACAAGGAAAATTAATCATATTTCTAATAATTGAGAATTTTAGTAGGCTATTTGCAAATTATTTTTTTTGTTAGGAAAAAAAAGCTTTTTTCCTTTGTCATAATTATTTCCAATAGGTCTATTGACAATGATCATTTAAAATATTTTTCTTATATTTTTATTTAACTTCTTATTCTTAACCATTTACCTCTACCAGCTTTACAACCTTTATTACTTTTAAAATATTTACCATCTTATTCACCGATAGTTAACGTGGTATTTGACAAAAGTTTTACCTATTTTACCACCTTTAGGAGCTTTATTTGATTTTTTAATATACTTAGTATATTTACTTGTTTTTTATTTTTACGCTAGTCAGCCAGATAAAATAAATAATTTCCAAAAATTTTGAATCAGTTAACCGATCTTTATTTGGATTGGCCGCCGACTTGTTCTTGAACAAAATTCTTTGTCGTAAGGCAGAGACGTAATATGAACAGACATAATATTTAGTCTATTTGGTTATTTTTCAAACCTGATACAGTAAAATTTAAAAGTTTTTTTATCAAATGCTGAAGAATCTTAAGAGCGGTCAATAAATGCAACATGAATAAAATTCGTAAAGGTTGAAGAGCAAATAAAAGTGGTAAAGCTTATATCTGATATATTATTTAGTATAACTGAAATAAGTATTTGAGTCATAAGAAAGGTTAAGAAAATTTTTTTTTGGTTTTCAATCCATTTTCCAATAAACTTCGTTAGTTCAAGTTGACTAAAAATTAGTCGACTAGTTTTTGTTAACAAAAATTTAGTTAATTTATGGTCGACTTATTTTTAGTTAACTAAAGCTAATCGAAAACTCTCATGACGAAGTTTAGTCAACTCGAACTTAACTTATGTAACTAATTTTTTTTTTATTTTTTTGGAAATTGTTATATTTTCTTTGAAAAAAATATATTTTTAATAAAATTAAGTTGTTCTAAAATTTCGATTTCAATCGGTTTTATATTTTCCGAAATCGATTTTTTTCGATAAAATGAATGTAGCGATTTTAAGCTCAGTCAATTGTTTAACAACATTACTTTTATCAGTATGTCAAATTGAAATTTAAGTTTGTATGTTTATGATCATTTTTATAAAATTAAAAATTTTTCAATTGATTAGGTGAATTAGGCGCCAAAGTTGATATTTTTTCAAATAAATTAATAATATCAAAAGGTGTACTTCAATATGAAAAAGATATGAAATATTTATTTCTAATTGAAACAGAACACATGGGTAAAATATTTAATCAAGAAATTAGTGTAATTAGAGGACCATCTGATTTAATACCTTCAGTTCAACTAATGTATATATTTTTTATTTAATATTATTTTGTTTTTGATAAACAATCCTTATTTTTTATTCTTAAGGTGTCGCACGCCATCACCAAAATACCGATCTTTTATTTTAATTAATCCAAATACTAATTTGATTCTGGACTCCAGTTGCATGACAGGATGTGATTCAGCTTCAAAAATAGACTACGAATATAAAATTTATTTCATTGATTCAAACATATGGACTCTTTTACCGAACTCACATTCGTATTTTAAAAGTAATTAAAAAATTAGTTTCTTTAATATTAAACTGTCAATTTTGTATTAAAAATTTTTAAACTAAAAATTCCATATTTAATTAGAAAAATTCCTTGTTTTCCAGTGGCGTAGCCAGAACTCAACGGGATATTCGGCGAGATGTCATATATAGTGAACCGATGCCCCCCCCCGGTGGGTGGGGGGGGGGGCGAAATCCTTGGTATTTTTAATGTTCACAAAGTTAAAGATAATATTTCATGCACCATAAATTCAACATGGGGTTTAAAATGGTTATGACTAAAAAGCAGATTGCGGATTGACAATCCGCTGCGGATTTTTTCAAATTTTTTTCCAACTCACATCCAAAATCCGCAAATTATTTTGACTAAAAGGCGGATTTCCGCCTTTTTTTAAGTGCTGCGGATTTTTGAAGCGGATTGCTAAGAAAAAGCGGATTTTTTTATAAAATTTGGTAAAACATAAAAAAATTTTCTTTTTTTTTCAATTTAGGTCTCTTAAAAGTAATTCTTATTGTTAAATATTAACGAAATTAGTCAAAATTATGTATGGAGAGACCATATAATTTCGTTCTTCAAAAAATATTTCAAATAATAGAATACATTGAATTTTTTATAGAAACTAAATTAAAAACAATTGAAATTTTTAATTTTTGATTAAAATAAATAAATAAATTCCCTTTCGCCTGTTTAAAAAATGTACTTTTTCCCCGAAAATTTTTTAAAATAAAAAAAGTGTACTTTTTTCCCAAAGCAAATAATTGAGACGTTAAAAAGTTCAGAATTGTTTTAACATTAACTTTATATTATAGAACAGTATTTGAATTAAAAAAGTTTATGAAACAAATTGTATCCTTTTTTTAAATTTTCGAAATCTTAAACAACTTAAATTTGCTTATATTTGCAACTAAAATTTTTTGAGAATGGTAATACTGTAATTATTTACGTAACGGAATTTCGAAATTATATGGTCTCTCCATACATAATTTTGACTAATTTCGTTAATATTTAACAATAAGAATTACTTTTAAGAGACCTAAATTGAAAAAAAAAGAAAATTTTTTTATGTTTTACCAAATTTTATAAAAAAATCCGCTTTTTCTTAGCAATCCGCTTCAAAAATCCGCAGCACCTTAAAAAAGGCGGAAATCCGCCTTTTAGTCAAAATAATTTGCGGATTTTGGATGTGAGTTAGAAAAAAATTTGAAAAAATCCGCAGCGGATTGTCAATCGGCAATCCGCTTTTTATTTTCCGCTTTTTAGTCATATCCGTTTAAAATTAATTTTTTAGAAAAAAAAATATTTCACGATTTTTAACGTCCATTCTTACACTAGAATGCCTAAAATAATTGTACCTTAGCCTTTCCCTAAGGGACTCAGACTAATTTTTAAATAAAATAAAATTAAATTGAAAATTAAAAAGTAAAGTAAAAGTTCTATGATAAATTTAATTTAGCGTTAGATTACTAATTTTTATTTTTTTTTTACTCTCAATTACACCGCCAATTATACTCAGAATACCAAGTGACTAAAAAATTTCTTTTGTCTTAGCCAATCGAAAAATCAGTGAAAGGCGATGATGACTCGAATTTATTTAAAATAAAATTGTAAAACTGTTTTGAAATGACTATAGAGGCCGATGATAAAGAAGGATTAGTATTAGCGGTTGGAGTAAAAGTCTGCGTTTAACTATTTGAGGCGGTTTTATAATTTGATGTCTGACTAATTATAAATTTTCTCATGATAAAACAATTAGAAATTTAATTATAAAGAAAAAAAGAAAGAAAACGAGAACAACGGACTTTTCTGTTAAGAATTATTATTAAATTTTAAAAAAAAAAAGGAGAGAACTAATTTCTTATTGAAAAATTTTTTATTTTTTTATATGAGGCGGCGCCTCACCTAAGATTTTTTATGTACGGCGGCCCGCCGTAGTTCGCCTCACGTAGATACGCCACTGTTGTTTTCTTTGTCTTAAATCTTCGCATTTCTCATCAAAAAATGAAGATGTCTGTTTAATCTGACGTTTTTTGCTTGAATGAAATAATCTTAATAAATCTTAGAAATTGATTAACTCTATGGACGAACTTTAGCTTGAAATTTGGAAGAAAACAATTAAAACCAAGTTGTAAGAATTTTCTTTTTTTCTGCTTCTTCCTTTAGACAAGAAAATTAAATAAAAAAGGAGGAATAGTAAAGAAAAATTGTGACATGTTAGTTTTAATTTTTACTGTAGCTTTGTGCGATTTTGGTTTAAGTTAATTTTCAAGAGTATACGTGAAAATTTGCGGAGAAATCCAAAATATGGATTTTAACGGCTTTTACATCTCGATTTTGAACAATATAATTATTTTGATTATCCGCTATTAAGTTTTAGTTAGCTCTATTCTTTAAATAGGGGTGCTCATTTACTTTACTTCACCAGTAAATGGTAAATTAAACTTTACCAAATTTTCTTTTTTAAGTAAATTAAGTAAAGTAAAATTTTACTTTACTTAATTTACTTAAAAAATAGGTTGCATATTTTACTTTACTTAACTTTCATTTAATTTACCAAGTAAAGAAAACAATTTTTTTTACCAAAATAAAGTTAAAATTTACTTTAACAAGTACATTTTTTGGTAACTTTAATGATAGAGAAAAGTCAAGTCTTACTTATGTCTTTTAAAAATATTTTTATCAAGCTAAATTTGGACTTATACTTTGGTTTTTCGGCTTTTTAGACTAATTTTCGAGTTGTAGTCAAATTATTACTTGACTTTATTTTTGCTTTTTATTCAGAGTAGAGTACGGACTTGACTTAAAAATATCTTAGCCAAAGTCAGGTCACAACTTGAATTTTTTTTCCAAAGTAAAGTCAAAATTTTACTTTATTATTAAAAATGAATGTAAGTAAAGTGCTTACTTAATTTTGGCTTAGTGACTTTTACTTTTGACCAATTCTGGCAAACTTACAAAAAAATCTGACAAACATACTAGCAAAAACTTACGAAAACAAAAAAAAAACACATTTAACACAGTTAAAATCAGATAAATTGTGTGTTCCAATATTTATGAATATTTTCTTCTGAAAAAAAGGTCTATATTTTGTTAATATTAGTGTGTTTGTAAGATAGACCCCATGTTTTTTGAGATTGAGAACAATTGAAGTTACATTTTTTCATCTTTATACTTAAATTCTTAAAAAGGTCAAAATTCAAAAGAATTGATTATATCCAATGAGTTATTCTCAAACTATTCTCATATTAAACACTGGCGAATAAATTTTGCTCTATGGATAGACGATCAAATCAGTCAAAGAGGTGAAACTTTTTTACAGTTTAAAATAAACGAATTACCATCAATAGGTGAATGTTTAGTAGAGCCCGCCAATGGTATTTCTTCTCAACAACAATTTCTTATTAGTTGTTCTAATTGGCACGATAACGATGGTTACATTGTCAATTATGAATTTTATGGTAAGTTTTCTATATAATAAATATTTAAAATTTTTTTTAAACAAAATAAAAAATTAAATTTATAATTAAAGCTGATTTTAAAAGCAATCCAGTACCAATAGCTTTAAATTATAATGTCAGTGGTAAAATTTATATTAAACTACCAGTCGGTCCAGCTTCAGATGATTATAAAATTACAATTTCTGTACGAATAATTGACGATACTGGAGGATATGTAATTTATAAGTTAAAAAATCCGGTTCGTGTTTTTCCTGATGAAAGTGAAAAAATTGATCAAATGGTCGACTTAATTTTAGACGAAAGTCCAAAATTAACATTTTTCACTGAGTTAAAAAGTGGAAATTTACAAAAATGTGCTGAAAATGTAATAAGTTTTACATCGAATTTAAACTCAATTCCAAACAAAAATAAAACAATAATTTTTGATAATACAACAAATACGACTCAAACAGAATATGAAAGGCAAATAAATTTAAAAGCAGAAAGTCGACTTAAACTTATAAATACTCTCAACAACATAAGTCGAGCTGATTTAAGTAGCATTAAAATTTTTTCATCAATGATCTCATTATTGACTAAAAATCATGAAGAAAATTCTAGAAATATATCCGAAACTGCTATTTTGACTGCAAATGAGCTTATTGATAATTTAGATGGTAACTTAACTAATTCAGGAAAATATGAAGATATTTATCAAATATCTGGTGGTCTTTTTGATACTGTTGCTAATTCCTTAATAGTAACTCATTCATTATTTATGCTCATTTTAAAATTTAATTTAAAATTCTATTTTTAATAGAGTTTTAGTAAGCCATTGTATATGGATCAGGATTATTTAAATATGGACTCATTGGGAATGAATAGTTTGAATACATCTAATTCTTCTTTTGTATTATTTTATAATAATACAAAAGAAGAATTAGATCAAATCCAAAAACAAAAGGTATTAAACATTTAATTTTTGGCAAGTTAAAATTTTTTACAGAGGGATTTTTGTTGATTTCTTTTTCTTATTTTATTGATCAACAAAAATCCCTCTGCCAAGCACTTAAAAGTGCAAAAACAGGGGGGGGGGGAGAAAAAGAAGTCAACTAGAGTCTACTTCTAGTCGTGCTGGAAATTAGGTCCCTCGTTGACTAAACCTCAAGTTTTTTTTACATAAAATACATATTCTATTTCATTTTTTCTAAACATTATGGTTTAAATTACTCTACTCAAAATTTTTCATGCACACGCATGTATTAAAATTTTAAAATTTTGAAATTTTGAATTTTTAATAAAAATCAAATAGTTAATAAAATCGACCATTTTGATCGGTTTTCGTAAAAAAAAATTCGTTCTTAATAATTTTTAATTATTATTCGTCTTATTTTTACCTATTTAACGATACCAAATTTAACAAAACTAATCGAACAATCAAACAAAAAAAAGCAAGAAAACAAAGTTTAACAGTATCAAATTATTTTAATAAATGGAAATAAATCTTAAAAATGATATCTCAACCTTCAAGAAACTTCAAAAATGGACAAAAAGTGTTTTATATCGGATTTCTAAGCATTCAGAAAAAATTGTTAATCGACAAAATTATCCGAAAATATCAAAAAACAAAAGAATAACCAATCAAAATACACTAAAGTCGATCGAGGGTCTAAATCCTTTGACCAAAATGGCCGAAAACATCAGTAAGAACCAATCAATCAACGAAAAACCAATACACATAGATTATCAATTAGAAGAGCATTATGAACATAAGTATAAAAGAGAGTACTACGATGTGATACTACATGGTAATGGGCTAAGCGAGTTTACAAATATTTACGAGCGTATAGACGAAATAAAAAGATGTACTGGAGTGAGAAGTCCCGAAATAGTTCGCCCAATTGTAGAGAAAAAGTCAAAAATTAACAAACTTTTTATTAGAGTGAAAACTTATCTTGAATACAAAGCTCTAACTAAGAATTGGCCATTGGATTCTTTTAAGGCTGGTGTGAAAGCTTATCCGAAAATGCCAAAATTTCAAGTAGTTGTATTAGATGTCAATAGAAAGTTAAAAGTAAACCATGACAACATGGAAATTAAAAAGCTGAGAGACATATTTGGTTTGTGCAATTTAAAGAGAATACATACCCATAACAATAAGCCATGCAATAAACTCATAGCAACCTGTAATTCAATCAGCGCTTATATTCATGTCCTCAAATATGGAATTCATATTGGATGTGAAAAACATTTAGTTTTACCAAATATTATTAATTATCGGCTTTGTAAAACGTGTGGAAGTCTTAATCACCAGCAAAAAGATTGCACGAAAAAACAACGTTGCCTTAAATGCGCAGGATATGGCCATCGAATTGAAACATGTAAATCAAAATCAATTCAGTGCTTAAACTGTACAGGTAAAGATAAATGTTTTAGTGACAAGTGCCCGAAATTTTCTAAAAAAAAGCTTTATATTAATCGTTTCATCCTTAAAATACTTTCCGGTGAAAACTTGATCTCAAACAATTGTGATATATTGCAACATGACCAAGATATAGAACAAGAACAAAACGCAACTTCAAACAAGACCGAATGTCGTTTTGATGATGAAATTGAATCAATCTTATCAATAAAATTGAATTCTTATGAATCAAAAATAGTAAGTTTAGAAAATTTACTTAATAGCCAATCATATGAGGTACGTGAAATAAACGAAAATTTAAAAATATTGCGTAATGACATACCAAAAGTTGAATCGATTTATGAGACCGTAGAACAGATCAATAAAGAATTATGTTACTTTAATATGGAAACTCAAAAACAATTATTCGATATATTAAGATATTTCAACCCATCTCAAAGCTAGATCTTAAATTGAATTGACTTTTTTTTCCTTTTAAATTTTCTTTTAATTTTATTTTATTGTAAAAAATCAAATCAAAAAAAAAAATTATTTAAAAAGCGGACAACGCCACCTTATTTGACGGGGCGTTGAGAAAGTGGTCGGCAATCGGCCTCAGCATTAGTTACATAAATAAAATTATGGTTTAAAACAAGCAATTTCTTTCTTTTAGTTGCTAATTTTTAAAACCGCACCGTATATATCACAACACTTTAAAACTTATTCATTTTAGTCTCAGATTTTACCCAATTTTTTAATTGGTAAATTATTTATTGAATAGAATTAACTTCCAATTTTGGAGAAGTAAACGTAAAATTAAATTAATTAAAAGTAGCGTTTCGACGGCAGCAAGCTGGGTTAATTTATCAAAAAATTTTAAATCTCTAATTTTTTTTTTTAATTTAGCTTATTGAAACGAATAAAAAGGCTACAGAAAAGCTCGAAGTTTTAACCAAAAAGCTGAGTAGTTATTTAGGTAATGGCGAAGAATCAAAAATACGAACAGATTCAATATCACTCGATATAAAAAAAAATAATGCAAGTGATTTTAAAGAAGAATTTAATATAGATCAAACAGCCAAAATTCAAATACCATCAATATGTGATATGCTATCGCAGGCTTTAAACTTTTCACAAAGTTCAGAGTGTAATCAACATACTCTAATTCAAAAAACTGTTGTTCTACCTTTGGCAATTACTGGCCAAAATGGAAATAACGATATTTACGTTGGAAATTCGAAATCAATAAGTCTAAATTTTTACAATGACAAAAATGAGCCAATTAAAATTGAAAATCAAAAAAATCCAATTAAATTTTGGATACCAAGAGACTCTAATAAAATTAAGCACAATGAAACTTTTATCAATATTGACCTATTTAACCAAGATGACTTAAACAATAACAATTTAACATCAAATGAAACTAATCAATTTAATCAAACTTTACCAAAAAGTATTTTTATGCTTAACAAATTCAATCTAACTTCTACATCAAATACTTCTATTCATATTCAAATCAAACCGTCTAGTTTCAATGTAGGCTACTTGGTAATTTTAAAATTTAATGATAACCCACATGTTAAATCAAATTCTAAATTGTATGATTCATGGAAGTTATTTTGTCCCTCTGATCTAAAAAATGCATCCAATGACTCGTTAGGGTATTTTATGTTTTTTATGAATATGTCCCAATTGAGTCATTTTAAACTCCAAGCGAATTCATTTGGTGTATTTGGTATTCGAGAATTAGATTATATTGAAATTGAAGATTATTGTGCTAATGAAACAAATAAATATCCATATGATTATCCTCCGCATTATGAAAATTCTAATATAACAGGTTACATGTTATTTAATAATTTTTCATTTTTTGTATTTACTTCTGGTTGTTATTATTTGGATGTAGAGTCCGGTTATTGGTTGACTGATGGTTTAGAAGTACTCGAAGATACTAATTTGGAATTTACATTATGTCAAACAAGTCATTTGACTCAGTTTGCCGGTGGTTTTATTGTTTTACCAACAAAAATAAATTTCGAGAATGTTTTTGCTAATAGTTCATTTGATAAAAATCCAACTATTTATATAACTTTAATTGTTATGGGTTGTATTTATATAATATCAGCTATTTTATGTAGGTTTTTTGATCATAGAGACAAAAGAAAAAAAGGAGTAATTTTTTTGACTGATGATTTAAATTCAGAAAATCTGTATGAGATATTAGTATTTACTGGTAATCGAAAAGATTCAGGAACCAATTCAAAGGTAAAGTAAAAAATATTGAATTATTCAAAAAAATTATACAATTCAGAAAAATGACATAGTATACCCAGTCTCCTAAAAAAAAAACACGAAACATTTAGTTTACTTGATTAAAATAAAATTTTACCTAAATTAAATTAGTTGAATATTGTTTAACATAAACTTTTAAATGACGAAAAAGTTTTTGGGCTCAAATATTTTCCTAAAAAATGAATCGGAAATTATTCTTTGAAACTGCTCTGGTCTTTAAAAATCAAAATATAAACTTAACTTTTAACGAAAATTTTTTAAGGACCTACAGTTTCCTAATTTATCAAGAAATATCCGGTTGGTGCCATTTGCATGAAAAAGAATGTGTGGCACTTTAAAGAGACTGGCTAGGAACTGTGGTTTAACTTATTTGTTTTTCTTTAGAGTCCATCATTCGATTTCGTTATTTTCTTTAGCAATATAATTATTTAATTAAATAAAATAAAAACAAAGTTCTTTTTTCTGATAAAATATTTTATTCAAGCTACGACGTTTCGACAAACGAAGTTGTCATTCTCAAGGAATAAAATTTTTCTTAAAAATAATGTTTTGTTTTTAAAACTAAAAAATTAGAAATTTTCAATGCAGTTATTTATAAACAAAAATTACAAGTAATTTTGAAATTAATTCAAAATCACAGTAACTAAAATGTAAAATCTCAACAAAAATTTTTGAACTAAAATGACTTCAAGCAGTAGGGTTTGTACAAGTTATAAATAATTACTTGGAAAATTTTTAAAAACTCGAAAAAGACCAAAAAATTATTAGGGAAAAAAAGCTACAAAGTTATTTGAGATCATTATACATGAAAGGAGAAGGTTTAAAATCAGAAATTTATAGAAGGATTTTAACAATTGGATCAAAATCAGGAGTCATTTATGGACTACCGAAAATCCACAAAGAAGAGGACCAATTAGACCTATTATATCAGCCGTTGGTACTTACAATTTTAAGTTTGCAAAATACCTTGATGAAATCCTTAAGCCTTTTCTTCAGGAAAGTAGATTCATTTTAAAAGATCCGTTCGATTTTATTAATAAGATCAAATCGATCACAACATCGATTGATAAAATATAATAGGTCTAATTGGTCCTCTTCTTTGTGGATTTTCGGTAGTCCATAAATGACTCCTGATTTTGATCCAATTGGTAAAATCCTTCTATAAATTTCTGCTTTTAAACCTTCTCCTTTCATGTACTTTAAAAAAATAAAAATCATAAGAAAAAAATAAAACTTAACTGCTCCCGAATTAACGCTCTAGCTCGAATGTTTTAAAGTTTCTTTTTCTGACTACAGTACAATCCGAAAAAGAGTACACTAAATTCATTCATTTTTGAACTACTGAACTAGATCTACGGGTACAACGTTAATTTGAGAGTAGTGAAGTAAAATTATTTTATTTCCAAGTATATTAAATTATTTAGAATTAATGAAGCCGAATTCGAACTAATTCACTCAATTTTTTTAAGTTAAAAACAAATCTATTCTTGTAAAATAAAAAAGCTTGATTCCAGGATTTTTTTTCGAAATATTCAACATTTAATCAAAACTATTGGTTTTTATTTAGGTAAGCATAAAACTACATGGTACAATAACTAATTCAAATACAATAAAATTATTTGATTCGAAAAGAAAAGTTTTTCGAAGATCCGGAATCGATAAATTTATCATATCGACAGAAAAGTATTTTTTGTTTAAATCAAAACTCAAAGTAAAATCAATTTTAATAAAATTTTTTGCAAAGAGACCTGGGCTTATTAACCTTTATTAAAATTTGGCATGATAACTCTGGTCGTAGAAATTCATCATGGTTTCTTAAATTTGTAGTTATAAATCAAGTTAAAACTAATGAAAAATATTATTTTATACATGAGAATTGGTTGGCATTGGACAAAGGAGATTATAATATTGAGAAAATAATTCCTGCAGCAAGTCAAAGAGATAAAAATAAATTTAAATATTTAGTCTCTAAACAAACAAAAATGAATCTAAGTGACAATCATTTATGGTTTTCTGTATTTGCCAGGCCAGTTCAAAGCTCTTTTACCAGACTTGATCGTCTCACATGCTGTTTTGTCCTTTTGAATATGACAATGTTGACCAACATTTTATACTATGATGTAGACAAAACTGGTAAAAGTAATGGTATGAAAATAGGCCCTTTAAGCCTAACAGCCGAACAAATAGGCATTGGTATCATAAGTAATCTGATTGTTTTTCCTCCCAGCTTTCTAATTATGCAATTATTTAGAAGATCAAAAAGTAGACATGATGAAAATAAAAAGTAAAATAAGTTTAAACACAGCCAGTTTGGTTAATTTAACTAGAAAGCCCGACTCTTTTAATACCTAAAAATCCGGTCTAACTGACTCTTTTTTTCTAACCGATTTCAAACTTGTTATTGCTACTAAACTTAAAAAAGAAGATGATGCGAGTACTAAAGTAAATTTCGGAAAACTCTATTCAAGGGCGTAGCCAGGGAGGGGCGTGGGGGTAGCGCAAGCTTATTTCAATAATTAAATTAATATCGGGGTCTTCTGGGGAACGAATTACATTTAATTTTTTTTTGTTTTCCAAAAAACTATGATTAGTCATGATCGAATGTTTTAAAGTTTCTTTTTCTAACTACAGTACAATCCGAAAAAGAGTTAACGAAAACATAAACAATGTTTAAACATATCATATACAAAAGCGACCCAAAACCGAAACAAAAGCGACCTAGAACAAAAACAAAATCGAAACAAAACCATTTTAAAATGTTTCTGTTTCGGTTTGTTTTTGTTACTGCTTTGTTTTTTTGTCTATGTTCTGTTTAAACAGGTCGTTAAATTCGTTTTGCAGAAAGAAGGGCGCTAAACCTTCAAGCAGTTGACCTAACGGTTATTTTTTGATAATAAATAAATTCGTTTTGGATTGTACTGTAATTAGTTATTTTCTACATACTTAAGGCTATGGCTTTTTTTATGATGAAAACTTACCATGATTTTAAAATGCTAATCCAAAATAGTAAGTAATTTAAATCGTTCGTTTTTTAGTAAAGGTATCAGTTTTAACGATAATCTAATTTTAACTTTTAGGATGCTTTTTTTGAAAACACCTATTGATGTTACAACTAACAAACTCGAAAATATTGAATTTTATTCTCTATTTCAAAAATATGCTTAGTTTAATTTTCATTTTAAACTTAAACTTTCGAAAAACGGAGTTTTTTTTTAAGAATTTTTAAACTCTTGTTATTTAAAGATTTCTTATCTAAATTCTGATTTTGTTTAAATTATCTTATTTTTACAAAAAAAGCAATCTTGTAATTTTTGAAAGCAAATTTGAAATAGCTAATATTTTTTAATATGCAGGGAAATACTTGTGGCTCTAGAAAGAACCAAGTCGAATGTAAAAATAAACAAAAAACTTATTGTCTTTTGAAACGTTCAAAACGGGTCAGATAGACTCGCCGGGATTTTCGAGTTTAAAATTCAAAAATAATTTATTTTAAAAAAATATTATTTAATGAAATCACCAAAAAAAATTTTTATATTAAACATTTGAAAAACTGCAACTCAATACGGTCTAGGCGCTAATTCGACAATATTGTAGTTTGGTTAGATTTTTAAATTAATTTGAGACAGCTGGTTGTTGTTTTTTTTTAAAATTATTAAATATTTTATTAAATGTCGTTTATATTTTTTCTAAGCCAAAAAGATAAAATAAAAAAAAAAGGAATAAGCTTTCCATGGTGGGTAAAAATAATTGCATATTTTTTATCAATTATTGTAGTCGGCGTTTCGGTATTTTTTATAATTGTAAAATCAGTTAGTTTTGGAGATGAAAAAGTTCAAAAATGGCTCACCTCATTAGTCGTATCAGTACTTGCTTCAGTTTTATTGACTCAACCGATTCAAGTTGCTTTAGTAGCTTTCTTTTTTGTGGTTATATTCAAATCGTCCGATGACAAAAAAACTGAAATGGTCAACTATGGTAAAAATAAGTCGAAAAATTATTCAAAATCTGATGTGAGTTTTATTAGATAAAATTAAAATTTTTTTTTTCAAAATCTAAAATTTGCTTTTTAAAGATTGTTAATAATGAGTCGGATTCCGAAAATCCATCCTTAAAAGAACAAGATCACGATATCATTAGACAAAAGAAAATAAAAGAGAAAAAAATTTTCAGAATTTTTATGGACATCATATTTCAAGCATTATTTTTATCAATTTTATACATTGTCGCTTACTCAAATCGCGACTATAATTCTTTTAATTATAAAAGTGCTTTAAGTAGGAATCTATTTGAAAGAAAACTTAATGATAAAAGTTTTAATGAAGTAAATTTTTAAAATTTCATCAAAAAATTTTACTTTATCCGTGAAATTTTTCATTTTGAGTCCCCATATCCCCCCTTATTTATTCAAATTTTTGCAATATAATAACTTTTTACGCTTGAATTCTTAACAAATAAATAACAGGTAGCCCAGCTTACAGACACTCAACCAAATATCGACAAAATTTTTTTTATTTTAATTTTGAATTATTGTTGTCTTATTTATTTTAATATTTAATAATTCTTTGCTTTCGACTCTTTTTGTTGGTAAAACTTAAAAGCTTTCAACAATTAAAATATTAATTTAATTACAAATATTTTTTTTCTTTTTTAAAGATTATCAATGTTAATGACGTTTATAACTGGATTGAGAAAAACTTGAAAAATAATCTTTTCGCTCATAAAATTAAAAATTTACACCTGACTTCCGATAATGCTTCATATTTGGTAAATAACCCGATTATGAGACAAATAAGGATCAAGAATGGTAAGTTAAATTTTTTTATCTATTTATGCAAAATAATCGTAAGAAACATTATGGAACATCAAAGATGATAAAAAAATTATTTTGAGTGCAATAAGAGTGAAATGTAAATGTCAGATGTTTTTTATTAACACTAAAAGACCCGATTTTTTAAGATTCAAAACATTTTTTCGACCCTTCAATCTTTATTATTCGACCTTTTAATCTTCAATAATTTTTTAGAGTTTTACGGCTAAATTTGTTTTCGAAATAAATTTATTTGACTTGTATATATTATTTTTAAACCTTACAACCTTTACTTGATAATTTTCCCTCAATACTTTCATTACTGAAGTGATTCGATCTTCATTTTAATACTCGTCACTTTTTTTTTATGCGACTTTGCAGATTTTATTTCTCCGGAACAAAGCTTATCATATTTATAAATTACCAAATTCATTTTTTTAAAAGGTTTCTTTGTATTACTTTGTAGATAAGCTAGAAGATTGGGTTCGAAATTTTTTTTTTCAACAAATAGATAGCTTAAAAGTAAAAAAAGGGTCGACAAAACCCGTCCTTATTTAATTTTTTGAATTTGAAATTCGGATTTATTGCTGCTTTGAAAATGGAAAATTAAAAATATAAAAAATTTACAGTATCTCCGAACACTTATATTTTCTTTTGTCCAATTCTTCTGGCTGACATTGATGAAGTTCGATATTCTTTTCTTTAATTAAAGTTGAGTGGAAAAAACTTTTGAGGCAGTTTTTTTCGAAACATTAAATTCAATTTTTGAAAGTCTTATCATTTTCTATGATACTGTAAATTTTTTATATTTTTAATTTTCCATTTTCAAAGCAGCAATAAATCCGAATTTCTGATAATTTGTTTTTTTTTTCGGATTTGATTCCGCGCTAAAGCCGAATTTTTCTTTTTTTTCTTTTTTTTTTATTTTAAATTAAAAAAATTATTTAATTTTTTTTTCACTTTAAGTGCCGGGTTAATTTTTGAAATAATTGATTTTTATTAAAAATTAATTAAAAATTTTATTTTTTTTTTCGGTTTTATCCCGCTTTTAAACCGGAAACTCGACTTTAATTCCGCCTTAAATTCCGAAAATTCTTTTTTAGCGCAGGCTTCAAAATTTAGAACACTATAACATGGGGAAGATGGTACTAAGTGCCTGCACTATAACAGAATTTTCGGTTTTTAGTGCTGCATTAAAAAACAAGGGAATACGGTATTTACAGTAAGCGTGTTAAGAAGATTCACTGAGTGTGGGTACCATACTTTGAAGTGTGTGTGGCAGATTTTTAAGTTTGCTGAAACCATAGACCCTGTTTTTATACTTGGTTAAAATTCCAAAATTTAAATTGCAGATGAATATTTATATATATTTTAAATATTAATATTAATTATAAGAATTTTTTTAAGTTTCAAAAAAAAGATCAATTTTTTTTTAATTTAAGCATCATGTAAAGTAAATGCTAGATTTGAACAGACCATTAATTATTGTTCTGATGAGTTAAACATCATAAATCATGAAAAGAACCGATTTGGACCAAAATGGATATCTATAGAAAACTACACATACGACAAATCAAGTTCACTCAAAGTCATTGAATCATTTATATATAAAAAATCAGATACCTTGAACAGCGAACCATTTATAGGTTTAATTTCAACATATCTCGGTGGTGGATATGTCAACGAGCTTAACTCTGATCATAAAACTTTATCAGAAGACCTAAACTTTTTGAATAAAAATAGTTGGATTGATCGAAATACAAGAGCCATCTTTATTGAATTTGCTCTTTACAATCCAAATATACAATTATTTTCTCATTGCATTATTCTATTTGAAATACTACCCACTGGTAATATGGTCAAATCCTATGTTCTAAATCCACTAAATTTATTTGATTTTTCCACTGGATTATTTAGTTTTGAAGTAATATCATCGATAATTTACATGATATTTGTTATTTTTTTGTTCTTAAAACAATTAGTCGAATTGAAAAGAGAAAAATGTGTTTATTTTAAAAAATTCTGGACTTACATTGATCTGAGCATAATAGCTTTTTCATGGGCTGCTTTTTCTATTTATATCTACAGAATTTATGAATCGGACAAAATATTCGAACAAATTAAAACATTAAATAAAACAAATAATTTCATAAATTTACAAATTCTAGCTTATTTCAATGAGGTCTTATCTTTTTGTTTGGCATTTTGTGCCGCATTAGGATCATTAAAATTTTTCAAAATTCTCAATTACAACAATAGGATAAGATTGCTGAGTGAGACTTTAAAAAATGGAATTTATGAGTTTTTAAATTTTGGCCTTATTTTTGGAATAATATGGTTGGCATTTATTCAAGTTATGTACTTAAACTATCATACATTGCTATCGAATTATTCGTCATTTATAGGAGCTATGGAAACTGGTTTTTTGATCATTTTAGGAAAGTATGAACTTAAAACTATGCTAATAGCTAGTCCAATATTTACAACATTGATTTATGTTAGTTATAACTTGATAATTGTTTTTATTCTATTGAATATATTTTTTACTTTATTAAACGATTCGTTTAATATTGTTCGAAATGATGCTAAAAATAGAAAAAATGAATTTGAAGTGGGAAAATATTTCAAAGAAATCTTTAATGGCATTCTGAGACGAAGAGAAAAAGTCTACCGAATTAACATAAGTAATATTCATGCTGATTCTTATGTAGAAAGCATTAATTCTGTCGACTTAAATTTGGCAAAGAATATAAATAAAATTGAGAGGGTAAGATTTTATTTAGATTTGCTGCGTTCAAAATAATACTTAACTTACGCTACTGATTTGCGGTAAGTTAACTTTTGCCTATAACTCTATCAGAATATGATTGAGAAAGCCGATCGGTCTCCAATAGGACAAGAAGTTTACAATATCACTTAAAGATAATTCATCTATCAAATCAAAGCACTTTGAAAAAGAGTTTTGAACGCAGAAAATCTTATAAAATTTTTTTCATTAATTTATTTTTAATTTTTAAAAAAAGATGATAGACAAAGAAAACAAAACATTTGGCATTCTTAATTCAGTACCTAACATTTAAGTACCAAAAATTTCGTTGTTCAAATTAGCTAGCTTGATTTTCAATTAAATTTTAAACTTGAAATTTTTAAATAAATTTATTAATGCTTTAATTTTATTCTTTAATAAATTTAAATTTTGGTGCATGTAAAAAGTTTAACCTATAGTCACCTATAGTGAGCATAATCTTATAATATAAAAATAAAGAAATTTATAATGAATTTAAAATCAAAAGGTATGTTAAGTCGGTGACCTTGTGCGCTCAGGAAGACCCGCGAAGCGTAATTTTTGAGGTGAAGTATGCATTTTTAGATAGATAAGGTAATACCCTCCTATCAGCTTTTAATTTTGGTCGTTGATATTAATACTACCGTATTCCCTCGCTAAAACCGGCGAGCATTAAAACCCGATTTTACATGAAAAAAAAATAGTGTTTATTAGTTATTTTTTTTTAAACGAGTTCATAATCAACTAAAAAGAATTTAGTTTAAACGATTTTAATATGTATTTACGATAATCCCTTCATTTTATAGACTTTTTTTCCCTTTTCGTGTATGTAAGATACATTGTTCAAAAAACAAATTCACACAATTTCATTGCCATATTGATGATCAGAATATGAACTGACATTTTTAATACTTTGTACAGTACAAAATAAATCTAACTAGTACGCATTTTTTCTACGACTCTTCCTCTGAAGAAAACAATAAATAAAAACAAATATTTTTTAATGTATTTTTTGAAACCTATTCTTTCCTGATAAAGGAAAGGAATAGAAGAGGAAGAGTCAATGAAGAGGAAAGGAAAAAAAACGTACAATTTAGTTTTAATTTGTACTGTATATTATGCCTTTTTTCGCAAAAATTTTGAGAATTTGGATTAATTTTCATTTTTTAGTGGTCTTTTTAATAGACGACAATTCGATATAAAGTCTTTAGAAAACTCAAAAAACCCTCAACACTCGCAACTTTTCCCTATTATAAAACCTTGTTTATAGCCCCGAGGCTATACTATTTTTGCAAATTTTTAAAGTTTTATTCTTAATTCTCTGGTTCGAAGCCATATAGAATAATTTTTCGATTTTTCTCAGTGAATACCTGAAACAGTCTTACGACCCAGTCGAGCAAAATTAGGTTAATAGAATCCAAAATAAAATAAAAAGAAAACATCATAAATCATGAGTAAAAAAGACTAAAAACCTCAAATTGAACAAAACTTTCAAGTTTTTTTTTTGTTCATCAATTTTCACAATTATTTACAATTTGCTTAAGAATTCTCGAAAGGTTCAACTTCGATTTTATATCACAAGTCTAATTAAAATTTTGAATTAAAAAATAAAATAAAAACAATTACAACAAAAGATTGACCTGAACTATATCGAGATTTAAAGTAGTGGTTTAATCCAGACATTTCTAGAAAAAAAAACAAACAAATTTTTCTTACTAAACTGTCGCACTCAAAAAAAAATAAATAAATAAATCAGACAAATTTAAAAATTGTTAACCTATTTAAAATTAGGTATAAATTAAGATCTAAAAAACGTTTAATTTCATCAAAATTTTAAAAAAAAATGAATCGTCAATTCGTTTTACTTCTTATCCTATCTGTATCAATTTGTTTAATTGTATCTAAACCTTTGTCAAGAAAAGTCGCCAAAAACCCAAAGTTAAAGCGTCAAATAAGCGACTTATTCAATTATAATTTTAATCAGTATGTTCCAAGCACTATGAATTCTGGGAATACCGGAATGAACAATAATGGTTATAATAATAATTACAATAGTTACAATGGACAACAACAACAAAATTTCAACAGTGGTAGTTATAATGGAAATTATAATCAACAAAATACTCAAAATTCACAATATAATAATTATGGTGGTGGTCTAAGTGGCTTATTAGGCACAGTTGGTAATTATGGCAATGGAAATAATAAAAATCAGAATGGCCAAAATCCAAATCATAATATATTAACTGAAAACAACCGATATCCAGACTTGGAATTAATGGGAAATACTGTTTTTGAACATAGTTTAACAACTCCGTCGAGTTTATTCAATAAAGATCCAAATAGTCCTCAAAATGCTACGACTAAAACCTCAACTAAAAAAACTACTTCTGAAATACCAGTAATGACTATTGAACCATTACAAGAAAATTTTTCCAAATCATTTGATCCTTATTTTGGTATGACTACAAGAGCAATACCAGTTACGCCACAGGCTCTATGGTTTTCTCGTTATTTTGATTTTACTGCTCCAATAAATGCTATTCCTTTTAGTCATTATAATAATATTTAAAATTTTTTACTGTTTGATTAATTATTTTAACTTAAATTTAGTTAAGTTTTTAGTTTTTTTTATAATAAATGATTCAATTTAAAATTTTAAGAAAAAAAATTTCTTAACATTTTTTAGTAGTTCACTTGATAAAAAAGGAAAAAAAATCGACGAGGAAGGGATTCGAACCCTCGCGTGCAAAACACAATGGATTAGCAGTCCATCGCCTTAACCACTCGGCCACCTCGTCTCATATAAATTACATTATTTTGTTTAAATAATATTGTTTGGGTTAAATATTTCTAAAAAGAAACACTAGTAGGATTTATAATTTAAGTTTAAAATTTTGAAAGCTTTTATTCAATTTTTACTTCGAAAAATTAAACAAATACTTAGAATAAGAGAAATCAAATTTCAAATTTAAAACCATTAGAAGGAAAAATTTCAAAAAAAAATTTGATTAAAAAAACTTTGAATCAAAAAAGTCACGGTATTACTTGAGTTTCTCGTTCCAATTTATTTTTTTCTTGTAGAAAATTGTCTCTGCTTTTAAGCGAGGCCTTGAATCAAACTTTTTCATGGATCCATTATTATATACAAAAGGTTAAAAAAAATATCAAAAATATTCTACTTATTTAAGGATAATATTTTAATAAAGACGAATTCGGCAAAGTTGTTTCTTTTCCTTTTTTTTAATATTTATTTTCACTTTTTTTTGGATGCTTGTTTAAATAGTCCTAGAGCTTTGTTCATGGTCTTGCGTGAATGCTGAGAAAAATTGTCTCAGCATTCACGCAAGACCATGAACATTAATCTTCTTTCAACCGATTTTCTTCAAGAAAATCGGTTGTTTGAACGAGTCCGTTAATTTTTCGAGTGGCTAGGTATTGGTCCGTAAAACCTTATTTTTTAAAAATTTTTTGGATGAGAATGCAGGACGAAGGAAGCATCTGACCGCATAGATAAAAAGCCTTGCGTGAAATCTCGTAAAATTTTGAGTTGGAAAAGTGGTAGTCTGTATTTAGCAAAGTTGTTTTAAGTCCTGCTGGGATCGGTCTCTGATTTAGTAACACCCGAATTAAAGCCTAATCTAGCATTATTCTATGTTCAAATTTCATTTTTTAAAAAATTTTACAAAAAGTTTTAAACCTATTGTGTCTTTTAACGTGTAAAATCTTTAACAAAAAACTTGAGTCGACTGTAAAAAAAATTCCCAACACTAGATATTGTGAAAAACTGGAAGGAAAGAAAGAAAAAAAAATTCATAGATTATTGACATGTAGATTATTTAAAGAATTATAAAAAGCATTCGAAATTACTTTCTTGACCCTTCATTAAGTTATTTAAAGTTATTGAAGGCCAACAAGTGGAAGTTTTAAAATTTTTGCCTTGCTTATTGTAAGACTTAAAGATGATTTTTAATTAATAAAGCTTTTTGAATAATGTTTTAAATGAGACTGATTTGATCATCAATTTTTTTTTAATTTGAGACCTTAGAGTTATGACGAATAAGAAAAATTTTAATTTTTTCAAATTAATTTAAAATCTGAAAATATTTGAAAAAGTCCAAGCTAATTTTTGAAAAAAAGACTAAACTTTTGATTTAGCTTTTTTTTTAATTTTTTTTCTTCTTTCTAAAATTTAATGCTCTTTTTTCATTCAAAAAAAAGAAATTTCAATTTCTAAACTTTTAGAATAAATAAGAAAAAATTTTGAAATATTATGAAATAGCTTGAAATAAAATGGATGACACTAAACAAAATATTCAAGATAGCAAAAGCGAAGAAATTGAAAAAGCTGACGTGGAAAATTCGAAAAGCTTAAAATCTATTCTAATAAATAATCTTGTTCGAGATCAGCCTAAGAAAAATGTCAAATTTAATAAAGTAGATGTCTATCATTTTGAGCGATGTCAGGGTCATTTAAGCATACCTTCCTCTGATATAGATTCAAATTCAATTACCCTAGGAATGTTTTACACACACAGTGACTTTGATTCGTTTGAAAATCAAGACGATTTTCTTAAATATAAACGTAAAGCAGACCTAGACAAAATTGAAGAATACATAAAAAGTCTTGACGATAATCAACTTCCTCCTTTAGGCGACGAAACTGTAAATCACGCTAGAGAAGTTATTAAAAAACGTACTTTTTATGAAGAAAATATTGACGAGGAATTGAGAGTCTCAGCCGATATTTTATGTCCAATATTATCACTAGACCAAAGACTTGAAAAATTATACAAATTAGGCTTCTTAAAGGAACAAATCGACAAAAGTGAGTCTGAAGATATTAATATTATTCGAGAATCAAGAAGAACTTGTGGTTGTATGTGTAGTAAATTGAATATGATTTGTGGTGAAAATGGAGATTTATGCTCGTGTTATGCCAATGGTATAAATTGTCAAATTGATCGAATCAAATTTCCATGTAGTTGTAATGTAAAGCGATGTAAGAATTTATTTGGTATGAAACGTTTTAATCCTAAACAAATTCAAGAGCATTACAAGCTCAAATTAAATGGCAAGAATTTATTACAAGACGAAGCAAAGTCAGTTGAAGCTAGTAAGAAAAGAGGTCGTAAGCGAAAAAACAATCGAGGAGGTGTTTCAGGTAAACGAAAAAAAGTTGAAAAGAAAACCCAAGAATTAGATAATTCAATAGAGTTTGTTTAAAATGTTAAGGTTTTTTTTTAATTCATTGATCTCGGTGATTTTTTTTAAATTATAAAAAATTTTTTTTTTTTTTGGTTTATTTTTTTTACCCTTATGCTTAAATTACAATAAATAGAATCACCATAATTTTTAAAAGAATTTTAAAATTTAATTTTTCTCATGTTTAGAAGTTTGTAAACTTTTTTTTTTATTTTTCAATTTAAAATTTAAATCAATAAATTATCGTTATTATGACAATTTTATCATTTAAATCTGCAAGATAATTAGTTACCCACAACTAAACAATTTTTTTTCCCACAAAATTTTTAGTATACCTACCCTAAATTAAAAAATTAACCCGAACATTTGACAAGCTTTTCTATCGCATTATCGTTTGTGATAACTCTTGAAACAAAATAATTAAAAAAAGTTTAAATTAAAAATATAACTGTTTAAATATTTGTAAGCTTTTAATTCATTTTTTTTACTCTATTTTATCTTTATCAATTTATACAAAATTCAAAAAAATTTATGAAAATTAAAATTCAGTTGTTAAAGATCTTTCGATTTTTCTAAGTCAGAATTTAAACGAATTATCACAAAATAGACCAAATTCATGAGAAATCAAGATTTCTCTTATCGTAAAACCTAGCTTATAAGTGACTAAAAATCGCCCTTTTGAAGGGTGAAATCATACTAAAGAAAAATGAATTTGGTCTTTTGATTTGACTTATACGATAGACTTTGGCGTGGTCTACTTATTTATAACAAAATTAAATTTTTTCGGCTTTCCCTTCTTCTAAAAAAGGGAGGTTTAGGGGGCGCTTGTAAACAAGGTAATACGGTATAATCCACCTTTGTTTAGGACTTCAATTGTCTATTTTGAAAACCGGAAGAATTAGCGCCAACCGAAGAGCTATTTTCCTCAAGTCTGATTACACTGTTAGGGATAAGAGATGCAAAATAAATCCACAAAATGTAAAGAAGATAATGGTAATTGACGCATAGAAAAAATTATATTCTTTCAAATTTTACAATGATTCCTTTTTTCCATAGAAAAAAAACTCTTGGATCTCAAATGTCTTGAGGTACTAATTCTAATGGAATAGACTGGAAAAATCGTTTCTCTTAGATTTAAATATTTTAAAATTTATCAATTAGGTTGTCAAGCAGTGAATACCTTTTAAAACATGATTAAAGCTTTGAATTTTTTTTTAACAGAACATTTTTGTTTAGAAAATATTATGCAATTTTGAATAAAGAAAAAAAAAATTTAAAAGCTCAAAAAAAAAGTAACCTAGCAATATATAATTTGATTAAGAGAAAGAGTCCGATAAATTTTAATTTAAAATTCAAAGGAAATATATTTATTATTCCCTTGTCTTAATTCTAGAATTTTACGTTGATTTCTTCAGTTTTTCTTAACTAAATTTTAATTTTTACCTAAACACTAGAGATTTCTCAGTTTCACTTTTTTTTTTTATTTTGGAAAATATTTTACATTTTTCTTCTCCTCCTATTTTCTTTTGTTAGAATTAAAATTTTTTACTGTTTTCTTTGTTGAATCAACAAGAACATTCTGGAAGTTAAAAAATTTGAAATAAAGCCTTGAAATTTAAGATCTTAATTTATAAGCTTTTAAATTTTTAAAAATTTTTTTAGAAAAAAGTCATTAAATCCAAAATGCAATACATGAAATTACAAATCGAATTTGGAGGCGATATAAACGAAGTAGACATATTCAAAACTCCTTTCTCTAACTCTTTTTAATCTTTTTTAAATTATTTTTTTAATAAGATAATGATTCCGTTCGTTGGCGATCCGTTAGTAGCCGATTTGATGGTAGCTATTGAACAACAGTTGAGTGTTCCAGCTGATACTCAGCGTCTTGTATTTAAAGGACAAAATATCCACGAATTCCACGATCAACCATTGAGAATGTTTGGTATTTGTAATTCAAATAAAATAAGACTTGTTGGACGTAAAGCCTTCATTAAACCTCAATAAAAACATATCCATTTATAGCAGTAATTTATCTTAATCATTTACCAACGCATTCTGAATGATGAATCGAGCTTTTAATTTATTTTTTACAATTAGTTTTTGTAATATAATAAAAAAGTATAAATATTAATTTTGAATAATTCAGTTACAAATCTATTTTTTAATAAATAAATGCAATGATATTAGATCTTTTTTTATCTATAATAATTTAACCATTATCCTTCATCAAACAAAAACCGTAATAAACTAAAATTACTAGATATTTTTTCTTTGTGCGTTGTATTGGACCTTTTTTAAACGAATACCGTTATTTCTCAATAGTTATACCTTGGTACAAATCTGGGATTTCGGATTTGTACCCAGTAATTAAGTTTTCAACTTATTAAGAATTTTTTTTCGCTTTTTATTTTATTTTGAGCTCAATAATTTTATTGTTTATTAAAATTGTATTTCTCAAAAAATTTTGGGAATGTTAATTTTAAGGCAGATCTTGGTTAAGAATTTGGAAATCAATATTTCTAATAAGAACCCAAACGAAAAAATTTAGTTTACTATAAACCTTTCAAAAATAATTTGAAATTGAATTTTCAAAATTTATTTATTCTAAAGTAGAAATTAAAACTAACTTGTACGCTTCCTCATCTCTTTCTTTCCTCTTCCTCAACTTTTCCT